>CM035431.1:114457745-114632745 GCA_020310875.1 Ceratopteris richardii
AGAGGCATTGATTTTGATGAGACCTTTGCACCTACATGTCGTATAACTACTGTTCGGAGCATTTGTGCACTTGCAGGCCATCATGGTTGGAATGTACATCAGTTGGACATTAAAACTGCATTTCTAAATGCTGACTTGCATGAAGAAGTGTATGTTTTTCAGCTCCGTGGCTCTGTGCATGTAGAGGAGGTACTGGGGTATCCGCTTTTAACAAGAGTAAAGATTAAAGATTAACACTTCCACTACGTCACCTACTCAAGGGGGGTTCTCTTTAGGGAAGTATACCCTTTAATATTTCTATGAGCAGGCAGACAACAAGAATTGTACAGAATGGTAAATGCTTCAGAAAATATGGACAACAAATGACCAAGGAAGACCAATCACTTCTTGATTTGACTCAGATGATTACAAGGTTGGTCAGATGCTCAAAAGTGCAGGCTTAGAAGGCTAACATGCCATCCTAGAAATAAATAAGCTCAATGCACAGAATCTTCTCATCAGCTTAAGGGGCTAATTACATGCAGTCTAACTCAGAACAATACAAATGGTAAGATTTGCTCAAGAGAATAGAGCTCAATCACCAATACTGACTCACGTAAAGGAAAGAAAATCCAAGGCACTTTCTTACACTATAGTGCTCATAGCCCTCAACTGAGAAGCCTACCCTCTGTATCCACACTACAGAGTAGCTCCTACAATAGGCTTGAAACCACCAAGTGGAAGAGATGACTTCTGCACGTATGCGCGCGTCAATGAAACTCCAAAAAAATGTACCAAAAATGTGTGTACCGTGTACATGTACCCCCAATGAGCACAAATCCATTGTTTTTATAGGCCCCAATAGGTCAAGAGGGCCTTGCCGATTCTTCACGTCCACTGATCACGCCCCGGTTAATCACCCAAAATTGGGGGGTAGGTCAAATATTCCACTTGATTTGAATTGGATCCTCAAAAATAGGCAGTGGCCGTGAATGGTTGGTGGCCACTCCACTTTGAACAATTTACCTTTTATCTTTCCAGTTGCCATATGAGATTTTCACTTCATGTTGTTTTGTTATTCCTTCACTGATGTAATCCGACAATTCAGATGAAGCCGATTGGTCCAATTGCTTATCCAATCATGATGTGACCAAAGTGTGCCTTCTGTGGCAAAAAGCTTGGACTACAGCTCATGCACTTGTTTCTTTAATTTCGCTATTTCCACAGAATTTTCATGAGAAGCTCTTTGAGGTGAACAAGATATTTCCTCATCTTTAAGTCTCCTTGGTTCATTTTCCTGTTCTTCCAATGCATTTCAATTCTTCTTCACAATTCTACCACTTCTAGATATTCTCGTCGCATGTGCACGATCAGCAACCTTTCTGGCAAGATTCTCCCTTCAGGGAGCTCGAGTGTACACCATTGATACATGATGCTGATTGTTTTAACAGTCGCTGTAGCTTTCTATAAAGGGTGAGTCGTCAACAGACTTTTGAAAATGAATGTCCCCTTCCGGAATCAGATCTCTTGTGTGACTATGTGTGAGTGAATATGTGTGGATGTGCGTGAATGCATGTATGTGTTTGTGCATGGATGTGTGTATGTGAGTGTGAAGTATGTGAGTGTGGAAGTGGGTCTGAGTGAGAGTGTATGTATGTGTTTTGTGTATGGATGTGTGTATGTGAGTGTTTGAATGTGTATGTGGGGATGGTGTGGGGCAAGAGGGAGGGAATGGCGGAGGGAATGCGGGGGCTTGCGGGGGGAGAAGGGCGGGGGAAATGCGGGGGCTTGCGGGGGGAGAAGGGCGGGCTACTGCGGGGTGAACTAGGCGGAGGTGAGGGGGGGTTGAGCGGGGTTCCGCGGGGGGTTTGGAGGGGGTGGGCGGGGGAATTGGCGGGGGTGAGGGGGGGATCTAGCGGGGGGGGGAAGTTGTGAGGGCGGGGGGCAGAGCTGTGAGGGGCGGGGGGGCGGAGGTGCGGGCGGAGAGAGGAGGGGAGCGGGGGCGGGGGAGGAGAGCAACGGGGGGTGGGTGAGGGTGGGTGTGGGTAGGAGGGGGTGAGTCCAGGCGGAGAGGGGAGGGGCGGGCTACGGGCGGCGGAGGGGAGGAGCGGAGGCGGAGAGAGGAGGGGAGCGGGGGCGGGGAAGGAGAGCAGCGGGGGGCGGAGGAGGAGGGCAGCGGGAGGCGGGGGCGAGGGCGGGGGCGGGGGTGGTGGGCGGAGGGCAGCGGGGTGAGGGGGCAGGGGTGGTGGGCGGAAGGCTGTGGAGGGAGGGGCGGGGGTGATGGGCGGAGGGCGGGGAGCAGCGGGGATGGCGGGGGAAGAGAGAGAAGAAGGGGGGGAGAGAGAGAGAGAGAGAGAGAGAGAGAGAGAGAGAGAGAGAGAGAGAGAGAGAGAGAGAGAGAGAGAGAGAGAGAGAGAGAGAGAGAGAGAGAGAGAGAGAGAGAGAGAGAGAGAGAGAGAGAGAGAGAGAGAGAGAGAGAGAGAGAGAGAGAGAGAGAGAGAGAGAGAGAGAGAGAGAGAGAGAGAGAGGCAAGGACGGGGAAATAGATAGATAGAGAGAGAGAGAGAGAGAGAGAGAGAGAGAGAGAGAGAGAGAGAGAGAGAGAGAGAGAGAGAGAGAGAGAGAGAGAGAGAGAGAGAGAGAGAGAGAGAGAGAGAGAGAGAGAGAGAGAGAGAGAGAGAGAGAGAGAGAGAGAGAGAGAAACAAGGACGGGGAGAGAGAGAGAGAGAGAGAGAGAGAGAGAGAGAGAGAGAGAGAGAGAGAGAGAGAGAGAGAGAGAGAGAGAGAGAGAGAGAGAGAGAGAGAGAGAGAGAGAGAGAGAGAGAGAGAGAGAGAGAGAGAGAGAGAGAGAGAGAGAGAGAGAGAGAGAGAGAGAGAGAGAGAGAGAGAGAGAAAGAAAAAGGGAGAGAGGGAGGAGGAAAGAGAGAGAGGGGGGGAAAAGAGGGGGAGAGAGAGAGAGAGAGAAAGAGAGAGAAAAGAGAGAGAAAGAGAGACATTTTTAACATGATTAATTTGGGGCATCCTGTAGCTAGGCCTCTCATCCTTCATCAGAAATCGAACAGCCTTTCAAGCAAAGTCTCTTTCAGATACTTTCGAATTTCATAGAATCACTTGGCTTGAAACTCTGTTGGTGCCATGAACACTCCCTGTAACCCTGCATCCATAACCTTCAACAAAGCTAAAAAGCCAACACTGTTTTACCACATCCTACATCTCCCTTGTTCTGAGCCTCTGTTCAACACTAAAACGATGCTGCAATAATAAGACCCAATGATGCAGACCTCACTTCATCTGAAATAAGACTGTGCGTGCCTACTGCCAGTTGAATACTTCCATTATCTAGACCTTTGAGTGTTTCCATAGATATAATGTATGCTGAGACACGAGAGACACAGAGAGAGAAAGAGAGGGATCTACAGACCCCCACATCAAGCTTTTGCACCGTCCCTGGTGCAATTTTTTCTCTTATTGAATGAAATAACTGCAAATACTTGAATGACAGAATAACTGTAAATACTCAATCGACAAAATACTGCTAATACTCGAATGACACGTGGTATGTACAGTGGTTGAAATTCTTTCAAGTCGACTTAGTTTAGATACTTCTTCACCCTGGAGATATTAACCAGGAGAATCCTTATACCCTGCAAATCCTCCAAATGCACCGCGCCATGAGGTAATACCTTGATCACCTTATAGGGTCCTATCCATTTGGGTGCCATTTTGGTTGAAATTGTTGGGACTTGATGCACTAAAACCATGGACCCTTCCTGAACTTCATTGGATCTCACATACCTGTCATGCAATCTCTTGCGTTCTTCTTGTGTACCTGAAGTTTCTGCATTGCTCCTTCTCTGTATTCTTCTAATGCCACCAATCTCTGAATGGGGGGTTCAATTCCGATGGTTTTGCTTCCTATTTCCTTTCTGATAATGAACTCGAATGGTGCCAATGCCTCTTTCCCATAGACTAAACGAAATGGAGTCTCACCTGTGGTTCCCCTCTTCGTGGTTCTGAAAGCCCAAATTGCACCAATTAGTGCTAGTGGCCAAGAGCTTTGATGATCAAAAGATAATTTGCAAAGTAGTCCGATCAAAATCTTATTCGAGCTTTCTGCTTGGCCATTTGCCCTTGGGTAGTAGGCACACGATTTTTTATGGAAGATTTTGTGCCTGTCAAATATAAACTGGAGCAATTGATTTACAAAATGTGTGCCCCTATCACTAGTAATTTCCAGTGGGCAACCAAATCTTGAGAAAACACGTTTATACATAAATTTAGCTACTGTTAAAGCCGTGCAGTCCACAGTAGCTTTAGCCTCTATCCATTTAGTGGCATAACATGTGGCCATCAAAATATACTTTTTACCTCCTGGTTGCCCAGTTGGGCTAATTGGCCCTATGAAATCAAGACCCCATCGTTCAAATGGGAGCCATCCTGTAGATATGACCAATGGTTGGAAATTTAATCTGGTTGGCGCGGGAGCACACCTCTGGCAGATGTTGCATTCTTTAGAAAACTTGATTGCATCCTTGAAAATATGAGGCCACCATAAACCTTTGTGGATGATTCTATGAGCCAATTCTTCCCCTTTTAGATGTCCTTCATTGTGTGCAGCCTCTAGCAGAAGATTTACCTCCTCTGGATAGACACACCTTCTCAATATATCATCCTGACAGTATTTATATAAATTTCCATTTATAAGAGAATATGCTTTGGTTTTCAGGAGCAATCTTCTCTTTTCTACAGGTGTCAAGTGTTCTGGGATTTTTCCAGTAGTAAGAACATGGAGAATTTCATCATACCAACCAGTCCGAATTGCTACTAGGAAGAGATTGCTATCGACCAGTTCGTCATTGATACCTATTGCCTTCTCGCTCATTGCCGTCTTGGACACTTGATCTGCCATGTAGTGCTCTTTTCCTGGCTTAATATGAATATCAAAATTAAATTCTTGAAATAGGAGTAACCATCTCCAAATCCTTCCAGCTACTCTAGGCTTGTTTATCAAATACTTCAAGGGCTGATGATCAGAAATAACAACGAAATGTACACCAAGGAGATAATGTCGGAACTTCTGAAGGGCAAATACGATAGCCAAGCCTTCTCTTTCCGTTGTACTGTAATTTCTTTCAGCTTGGTTGAGTAGTCTGCTTGCATAAGAGATTGGTCTATCCACTTTGTGAGATGATGGTTGAGCTAGAACTGCACCAACAGCATGAAGACTAGCATCTGTATGCACATGAAATTCCAATGACCAATTAGGAACACTTAAAAGTGGAGCAGTACATAGCCTCAACTTTAGTTCACAAAATGCTTTGTCAGCTTCAACACTCCATGAGAAAGGGATCTTTTTGCTGGTAAGCCTTGACAAGGGCTTAGCAATTTCCGAATACATCCTAATGGATCTTCTGTGATACCCTGCATGGCCCAAGAAACTTTGCACTTCCTTTGGGATTTGTGGAATTGGCATGGAAAGAATAGCTGTAACCTTTGCAGGGTCAACAGTTATGCCTTCAGCAGATACTATGTGACCAAGAAGAGTGCCCTTAGTGACCAAAAAGTGACATTTATCAGGATTCAATTTCAAACCTGTTTTGAGACATTGCTCAAAAATTTCTTTTAGATTTTCCAAATGGTCATGGAAATCTTGAACTACTACCCTTCTATCTATACCTGAAAATACTGAAAAGTCATCCATGAAAATGCGTAGAAAGGTTGTTAACCATTTGCCCAATATCAGATACATCGTTCTATTAAATGAAGCCGGTGCATTCTTCAAACCAAAAGCCATTCGAGTATAGACATAAGTGCCCCAGGGAGTGACAAAGGCTGTTTTGTCCCTATCATCAGGATGGATCACTATCTGATTGTAGCCACTAAAACCATCCAAGAAACTATACAAAGTGTGACCAGCTACTTCTTCAAGTACTTGCTCTGTGAAGGGCTGAGGAAATCCATCTTGAATAGTCACTTTATTCAAAGCACGAAAATCAACACATACTCTTATTTTTCCGCTATTTTTCTTGGGCACAATAACCATAGAGGAGAGCCACCTGGAATGTTCTACTGGCACAATTATACCTGCTTCCTCTAGTTTTGTAATCTCTGCCTTTACCGCCTCTGCATACTTCGGATTGAGTCGATATGGCCTACTTCTTACTGGCGCGGCTCCCTCAACTAAGGGTATCCGATTAACCCAAGCTCTTCTAGTATCCTCGTTAGATCCTTGTAAGACCATGCTCTTCTGTAGCAAAGGAGGATAATGCCACAACCAGGATGCCAAATGGATCATTTGAGGGTTCTCTTCATCCCCTAAATTTACTTCTTGAACCAATGTCTCAGGACTGGTCTTGCTTGAGAAATCATCTTCACTATATGCAAGAGTGGATTTTAATTTATTCTCTGCAACATGTTCTTCCATCCATCCTTGAGGTATATCTGCAAAAGGGAGATCTTCTCTGCTCTTAGGTTCATAATCTTCCCTCTCTGATACTTTTATATTGGTATTCTCTTCACAGATTGTATTTTCCTTCAGTTGCTCATTCTCCAACACCTTGTGGTCTTCATTGACCTTTTCTGTAATTTCCTTATCTGCAACTTCTTCCTCAATTTCATTGATCTCCACTGTGCAACACTCTGCACTTCCCATCATCCAATTTAACAATGTATCATCTTCTTGGGGTAGAGAGGGCATTACCTGAGTATCCATAGTATATCCAGTAGTTTTTCTTGAGTCGAATCCTTCTTCCAAATGTAGTTGCAGTTGGCTATTGGTATTTGTTGAAATCCATAGTTTATTTTTTCCCCAATCTTGCAAAGCTTTTGCTTGTCTTAGCCAAGGTCTCCCCAGGAGCAAAGGATAGGAAGTCTCCTGTGGAAGTGCAATGACAACAAAATCCAACACAAAGTGGCAACCCTGTACTACCATCAATACCTTTTCAATAATGCCAAGTGGCACAACCCGATGTTGATCTGCCAATGTAACCGTGAATGGTGCCAACTTGGTGGGGTTCAATTTCAGCTTCTTCATTGTAAAATCTGGCATCAAATTGATACCAGAGCCTCCATCTATGATCACACCTGTAAGAGCTTCATCCTTTATACAAACTGATAATCTCGAACTTTGGTAGTCTGCTAAAGGTGCAGGAGGAAAATCAACCATGAAACCATCTATACTAGGTGATTGGACCAAGTGAGCAGAGTGTATAATCTTCAGTAAGTCACTTCTAATTTTTGAATCCATCCTTATAAGTTCATATAGACTAACCTTGTGATGAATACCTTTCAAGATCTGTTCAATGTTTACCTCCTGAGTGTTTTCTTGCAGACTTGTTGGTTGCCCCTTTAGAGAAGTAGTCATCTTATTATAAGCTCCTTCAATTTGTGCTTGGTCCTTCCATCCAGACTCCTTTTCTTCCTCTTTATCTTGAAATCCTTGTTGTTCATCTCTTTGGGTTGCAGCTGCTTGCCTAGCTCTAGTCATCATGGGCATTGCAGAGGATGAAACAGCATAAGTCTGAGTGGTCATACCTTCTACTGGTGGGGAGACTGCAATCATGTGAATTGGAGCAGGACGACCTCTTGGGCAATCTTTGGTATAATGATCCTTGGCCTCTGGGCAATGCTGACAAGGAGGTGCATCTTCTGGAAGAGAACACCTATTTTGCATGTGGTCGTACTCACCACAACGATAGCACATCAAAGGTCTATTATATCTAGGCCTTGCAGGCCGATTCTCCTCTCTATTTGAAGTATTTGATGTACTAGCATAATATGAATCCAAATTTTGAGGGTTACCTCTCTGCTGTGTACCTTTGAGGTAGTAGCAATCTCTGGCTTCATGACCATCTTTTCCACAAAATTGACAGCTCACCTTAATAGGGCAATTAGCATTGGAATGTCCATTGTTGTTACAGATTGTACACCAAATTTGTCTCCTTATATCCTAAGTGGTCTTCAAATCTTCTAACTCTCGGCGAAGTTGAGCTACTTCATCATCAGTGCGACGCAGTGGTGGCAAGACCTTCTCTTCTTGTTGATTTTGTTGCATCTTTAATGCTTCCAATTCCCTCCTCAGTTGCTCAATAGGATCCATGTCTGCAGCGTACTTTGGTTGTGCATCCCCTTCGAAATGTTGCCTTGCTTCTTCAATGCGTGATGCCGCTGCAACAAAATCATTGAGGGTCGCATCCAATCTAAGAGATTCACGAAGCTTCTGCTGAGATGACCTGGGCAGAGCTTTCTTAATCCATTTTTTAACCAAAAAGTCACCTGGAGCATGTGGCAGACGTGCAACAAGTGCTTTTGTTCTAGTGTGAAGTTCATGAAAAGATTCACCTGGCCTTAGCTTCAAATTCTCTAGCTGATCTAAAGCTCTTTCCGAAGAATCACTTGGTCTGAATGTTTGTGAGAAAGCCGTCTTCAGAGCCTCCCAAGCAGTGAAATGGCCATCTGCATATTGACTAAACCATTTATCTGCAAGACCCTCCAATGTGGATGGAAAAAGTGCCAACATTGCATCTTCTCTTTTTTGCAGACCACGTCCACGGCATAAAGAGATAAATCTCCTCACATGATCATCAGCATCTTCATAAGCATGTCCCTTGAAGGTAGGGAACTTGATGTTGACCCTGGAGAGTAGATGAGAAAGATCCTCCATTTGGACTCGTGTCTCTTCTGACGTATCTGAGGAGAAGTCTAGAGTTCTCCTATACCCTTCTTTTGACAATGGTGTCGCACCCAAATCAATTGATAAATTTAGGGAGGGCAGATGGGAGGTAGACTCACTAGCCGTGGTTATTGCTAACTTGTTAAGGCTCCTTCGAACGTGAAGAGATTCCTTATCTGCTCGTGTATGGGTCATGTACCTATTCGCAATTGCAATAGGGCAAAACACCTCTCACAGAAATGCAAAGGTCCCACCGTGCGTGCCAAACTATAGAGGAGGTACTGGGGTATCCGCTTTTAACAAGAGTAAAGATTAAAGATTAACACTTCTAGTACGTCACCTACTCAAGGGGGGTTCTCTTTAGGGAAGTATACCCTTTAACATTTCTGTGAGCAGGTAGACAACAAGAATTGTACAGAATGGTAAATGCTTCAGAAAATATGGACAACAAATGACCAAGGAAGACCAATCACTTCTTGATTTGACTCAGATGATTACAAGGTTGGTCAGATGCTCAAAAGTGCAAGCTTAGAAGGCTAACATGCCATCCTAGAAATAAATAAGCTCAATGCACAGAATCTTCTCATCAGCTTAAGGGGCTAATTACATGCAGTCTAACTCAGAACAATACAAATGGTAAGATTTGCTCAAGAGAATAGAGCTCAATATCCAATACTGACTCATGGAAAGGAAAGAAAATCCAAGGCACTTTCTTACACTATAGTGCTCATAGCCCTCAACTGAGAAGCCTACCCTCTGTATCCACACTACAAAGTAGCTCCTACAATAGGCTTGAAACCACCAAGTGGAAGAGATGACTTCTGCACGTATGCCCGCGTCAATGAAACTCCAAAAAAATGTACCAAAAATGTGTGTACCGTGTACATGTACCCCCAATGAGCACAAATCCATTGTTCTTATAGGCCCCAATAGGTCAAGAGGGCCTTGCCGATTCTTCACGTCCAGTGATCACGCCCCGGTTAATCACCCAAAATTGGGGGGTAGGTCAAATATTCCACTTGATTTGAATTGGATCCTCAAAAATAGGCAGTCGCCGTGAATGGTTGGTGGCCACTCCACTTTGAACAATTTACCTTTTATCTTTCCAGTTGCCATATGAGATTTTCACTTCATGTTGTTTTGTTATTCCTTCACTGATGTAATCCGACAATTCAGATGAAGCCGATTGGTCCAACTGCTTATCCAATCATGATGTGACCAAAGTGTGCCTTCTGTGGCAAAAAGCTTGGACTGCAGCTCATGCACTTGTTTCTTTAATTTCGCTATTTCCACAGAATTTTCATGAGAAGCTCTTTGAGGTGAACAAGATATTTCCTCATCTTTAAGTCTCCTTGGTTCATTTTCCTGTTCTTCCAACGCATTTCAATTCTTCTTCACAATTCTACCACTTCTAGATATTCTCATCGCATGTGCACCATTAGCAACCTTTCTGGCAAGATTCTCCCTTCACGGAGCTCGAGTGTACACCATTGATACATGATGTTGGAAATTGTTTCGATGTTGATTGTTTTGACAGTCGCTGTAGCTTTCTATAAAGGGTGAGTCATCAACAGACTTTTGAAAATGAATGTCCCCTTCCGGAATCAGATCTCTTGTATGACTATGTGTGAGTGAATATGTGTGGATGTGCGTGAATGCATGTATGTGTTTGTGCATGGATGTGTGTATGTGAGTGTGAAGTATGTGAGTGTGGAAGTGGGTGTGAGTGAGAGTGTATGTATGTGTTTTGTGTATGGATGTGTGTATGTGAGTGTTTGAATGTGTATGTGGGGATGGCGTGGGGCAAGCGGGAGGGAATGGCGGAGGGAATGCGGGGGCTTGCGGGGGGAGAAGGGCGGGGGGAATGCGGGGGCTTGCGGGGGGAGAATGGCGGGCTACTGCGGGGTGAACTAGGCGGAGGTGAGGGGGGGTTGAGCGGGGTTCCGCGGGGGGTTTGGAGGGGGTGGGCGGGGGAATTGGCGGGGGTGACGGGGGGATCTAGCGGGTGGGGGGGGGAAGTTGTGAGGGCGAGGGGAGGAGCTGTGAGGGGCGGGGGGGCAGAGGTGCGGGCGGAGAGAGGAGGGGAGCGGGGGCGGGGGAGGAGAGCAACGGGGGGCGGGTGAGGGCGGGTGTGGGTAGGAGGGGGTGAGTCCAGGCGGAGAGGGGAGGGGCGGGCTGCGGGCGGCGGAGGGGAGGAGCGGGGGCGGAGAGAGGAGGGGAGCGGGGGCGGGGGAGGAGAGCAGCGGGGGGCGGAGGAGGAGGGCAGCGGGGGGCGGGGGCGCGGTTGGTGGGCGGAGGGCAGTGGGGTGAGGGGGTGGTGGGCGGAAGGCTGCGGAGGGAGGGGCGGGGGTGATGGGCGGAGGGCGGGGAGCAGCGAGGATGGCAGGGGAAGAGAGAGAAGAAGGGGGGGAGAGAGAGAGAGGGAGAGAGAGAGAGAGAGAGAGAGAGAGAGAGAGAGAGAGAGAGAGAGAGAGAGAGAGAGAGAGAGAGAGAGAGAGAGAGAGAGAGAGAGAGAGAGAGAGAGAGAGAGGAGAGAGAGAGAGAGAGAGAGAGAGAGAGAGAGAGAGAGAGAGAGAGAGAGAGAGAGAGAGAGAGAGAGAGAGAGAGAGAGAGAGAGAGAGAGAGAGAGAGAGAGAGAGAGAGAGAGAGAGAGAGAGGCAGGGACGGGGAAAGAGATAGATAGAGAGAGAGAGAGAGAGAGAGAGAGAGAGAGAGAGAGAGAGAGAGAGAGAGAGAGAGAGAGAGAGAGAGAGAGAGAGAGAGAGAGAGAGAGAGAGAGAGAGAGAGAGAGAGAGAGAGAGAGAGAGAGAGAGAGAGAGAGAGAGAGAGAGAGAGAGAGAGAGAGAGAGAGAGAGAGAGAGAGAGAGAGAGAGAGAGAGAGAGAGAGAGAGAGAGAGAAAACAGGGACGGGGAAAGAGAGAGAGAGAGAGAGAGAGAGAGAGAGAGAGAGAGAGAGAGAGAGAGAGAGAGAGAGAGAGAGAGAGAGAGAGAGAGAGAGAGAGAGAGAGAGAGAGAGAGAGAGAGAGAGAGAGAGAGAGAGAGAGAGAGAGAGAGAGAGAGAGAGAGAGAGAGAGAGAGAGAGAGAGAGAGAGAGAGAAGCAGGGATGGGGAAAGAGAGAGAGAGAGAGAGGGAGAGAGAGAGAGAGAGAGAGAGAGAGAGAGAGAGAGAGAGAGAGAGAGAGAGAGAGAGAGAGAGAGAGAGGAGAGAGAGAGAGAGAGAGAGAGAGAGAGAGTGAAAGAAAAAGGGAGAGAGGGAGGAGGAAAGAGAGAGAGAGGGGGGAAAAGAGAGGGAGAGAGAGAGAGAGAGAAAGAGAGAGAAAGAGAGAGAAAGAGAGACATTTTTAACATGATTAATTTGGGGCATCCTGTAGCTAGGCCTCTCATCCTTCATCAGAAATCGAACAGCCTTTCAAGCAAAGTCTCTTTCAGATACTTTCGAATTTCATAGAATCACTTGGCTTGAAACTCAGTTGGTGCCATGAACACTCCCTGTAACCCTGCATCCATAACCTTCAACAAAGCTAAAAAGCCAACACTGTTTTACCACATCCTACATCTCCCTTGTTCTGAGCCTCTGTTCAACACTAAAACGATGCTGCAATAATAAGACCCAATGATGCAGACCTCACTTCATCTGAAATAAGACTATGCGTGCCTACTGCCAGTTGAATACTTCCATTATCTAGACCTTTGAGTGTTTCCATAGATATAGTGTATGCTGAGACACAAGAGACACAGAGAGAGAAAGAGAGGGATCTACAGTGCAGAAAGGGCATGAAAACCAAGTGTGTAGGTTAAGAAGGCATTATATGGTTTAAAGCAAGCGCCACGTGCTTGGTATGAGAAAATACATGCCTATCTGTTTGCACATGGTTTTGAGAATAGTCCAACTGAAAGCACCTTATATGTTAAGCGTGCTAATGATGTGCTTCTGATCATTGTTGTCTATGTTGATGACATGCTGCTCACTGGTCCTATTGAGAAGCATATTGCTGATTTTCAGGCTGATTTGCATGCCTCATTTGAGATGTCTGATTTGGGGCATTTGCATTATTCTTTGGGCATTCAATTTATGCACATTGATGGTGGAATGGGTTTGTGTCAAAGGAAATATATTGACACATTATTACAGCAATTGACCTTGAAGACTGTAAGCCTATTGCCACTCCTATGGAGAAAGGTTTATGATTGAGTCTTCATGATGCTGGAGATGCATTTGATGCTGTTCTCTATCAGTAGGCTGTTGGATGCTTGATTTACTTATGCATTAATCGGCTAGATATTCAGTTTGCTATCTCACAGATGAGCAAGTTTATGCATTGCCGAGGAGTCAAGCATTGGCAAGCGGTTAAGCGTATATTTCGCTACTTGAGTGGTACTCGCCTACTTGGGTTGTTTTATCCCAAGGGGGGATCACTACCGCCACATTTGCATGCTTTTTCTGACTCTGATTGGGTTGCTTGCTATGACACTCTTGTGTCCACTAGTGGCTTTTGCTTCATGCTTGGTAACTCATGTATATGTTGGTTGAGCAAGAAGCAACCTACTCTCGCCACTTCCATTTGTGAGGCTAAGTATAGGGCAGCTTTCACAGCGACTGGGTGTTGGTGAGTCTTCTGCCACCACCATCTTCACTGACAGTCAGAGTGCATTGGCGATTGCGAGGAACCCTGTGTTCCATGCTCGCACCAAGCACATTGAGGTGCATTATCATTATGTTAGGGAGAGGTTCTCTTCTGGGGAGATCAGCTTGGCATATGTGCCCACGCAGCAGAACATTACAGACCTTTTCACGAAGGCTTTGCCTAGGGAGAAGTTTGAAGCTTTTTGCAAAGCTTTGGGCTTACTTCCTTTTGTGGAGTGATTTCCACATAGCTTGGCACTTCCTTATACATGAGTGCCAGCTACTTGTTCACCGCATCACTCCCAGGGGGGATTTGTTGATATATTTAGGTAGTGATGTGTGTGAACACTCTAGGATCACCGGGGCACTTTTTCCCCTCTTTAGGAGGTTTTTTTCCCCCGGCTTGTATATATGCCTATTGCCCTAATGGGCTACTTATCATTGTACATTCTCTAGTAATACATTCACTATTGTGTGTTCTGCTCCAAGCTTCTTCTTCTTCCTTGTGTTGTTTGCGTGCTTTCGCAGATGTCTATCTCCAACAGATACAACAGACGGGACAAGAACTTAAGAAAATATATTTAGAGGAAGGTCTAGATCATCAAAGGAACATGAGCATGATGTAGTGAGTTGCCATTTTCATGGAACAAGAAATCGAGGGCCAATCGCAATTAGAGTTTGAGGAGTAAGAAGATATTCTGATTTGGGTTCAAGCAGAGGATTCTTCCTCTTGTTTTGGAATTTTTCTAAATAATTCCTGTACAGAAGAATGTTATGAAGAAAAGGAGGATAAAGTTCATGTTGATGGATTAGGAGAACCCGTGACAGACCACATAAGGGGGAGCAAGACAACCCTCAAATACATTTTGGACGAGGATATGGAAACTTCAAGGAAGGAAGTTACTGAAGATAGAGACAAGGTAAAACATACAAGTGATGAATGTTCTTTTCTTATTCAAGAAATTCCTACAGGATGGATGCAAGATAAAGAGGAATATATCGAGGTTCAGAACACTCCTACTTATGAAACAATGTGCAAGAAACTATTGGAGGTAAATTGGGTTGGAGATGCAGATGTAGATACATTGGTCGGATAGAAATCTAGTCAAAGAAGTTCAATTAGGCACTCACAAAAACAATCATCCAGTTTTTGTGGCCACTTGGTTGTGGATCCACCATCAACTACTTGAAAAGGTAAAATCTTTCTTGATACCCTATGCAGATGATTTTTCTTGGCATTACAAAGACTTAGAACGAGTGCCTTCCAACAATGGAGAACAAAACATTCCTCTTGTTGATGGAGCTAAAAAAGTAAGAGGAAAAAGTTATAGACTTAACCCAAAATATGGTGAGGCTATTTATTTGGAGATATAGAAGATGGAGGATGCACGAATCATCATTCTTGTGGAACACTCGGAATGGCTTTCACCAATGGTTATCGTACCAAAAAAGAATACCAACAAAATCAGAATTATGTTGACTATAGAGTATTGAACAAGGTAAGCATTTGAGATGGATTCCCCATGCCTTTTGCAGAATAGGTCATTGAAGAAGTGGCTGGACACACATTATATAGCTTCATGGATGGCTTTAGTGGATACAATCAAATATCCATTCATCTAGATGATCCTGAAAAGACCGCTTTTATCACACCATGGGGGACATGTGTATGTAAAAATGCCATTTGGACTCAAAAAAGCTCCGGACACCTTGAACATGACAGTCAACCTCATTTTTGGACCCTTATTGCTACAAACACTTAGAATTTTCATGGATGACTTTTCTTCATTTTCAGGCACTCACAAGGAGACCCCTTTGGATTGCTTGGATAATCACTTGAGATAGCTACATAATGATTTTAAAAGATGCAGGGAGACTAAACTAAAGTTGAACCCAAATAAATGTCACTTCCTTGTGATAGAAGGAACTCTCTTAAGACATGTGGTTTTTGGTAAAGATATGGCTCCTGACCTAGATAAAATTATTTCTATACCAAGTTTACCTAACCCCAATCTCATAAAGAAATTGAGAGCTTCTTGGGGCATACTCGATACCAGAGAAGATTTATCAAAATGTATGTAGAGATAGACATGCCACTATTTAGACTTACAAGTAAAGAAGTACCCTTTAAGTGGGAAGAAGAAGAAGAAAATGCTTATCAGACATTAAGGACTAAATCGGTGGCTCCACCAATTCTTATCACACCAGATTGGTCAAAACTTTTTCATGTACATGTTGATGCCATTGCATATGTAGTGGGTGTAGTTTTGACTCAACAGAGTGAAGAATACAACCTTCATAGACCTATTCAGTATGCTAGCTGAATTTTGACAAAGGCTGAAAGAAATTATAGCACCAGAGAAAGGGAGGCCCTAGCAATGGTTTTCGTTGTATAAAAGGTTCGTCATTACTTGCTCGGAGTGAGATTTGTTATCATAAGTGATCATCAACCGCTAAGATGTTTATTGAATAAGCCAGAAAGGACTGGTAGGGTATGGAGGTGGCTACTTTTGTTCCATGAATTTGAGTTTTTTGTAGTCCATAGATCGGGTAGCGCAGATGTTATGGCAGACCACCTATCTAGGATTACCACAATGAATCAAGCAATTGGAGTAAATGATGATTTTCCAGATGATGAATTGTTCGTTGTACAAGGAAAAGGTTGGTATGATGACATCAAGAATTTTCTTAACACTGGATTGTATTTAGAGCAGGAAAGCTCTGTGTAAAGGAAGAGATTGCTAATCAAAAGTAGACCTTTCACCTTCATTGATGGAAAATTACATAAACAGGGCAAGGATAACCGGTGTAGAAAGTGCATGGAAGAAGAAGAAGTCAATCAAATAGTTACATTTGCACATGAAGGAGTAGTTGGTGGGCACCTTCCAGGACACATTATGATCCAAAGAATCATTGATGCGGGCTTATGGTGGTGTACATTATTGAGAGATGCACATGGATGGGGAAGAGCATGTGATGTATGTTAGAGTTGTGGACCCAAGCCAACAAAGCAGAGGCACAACCCCTTGGCTGTCTCCACTTCATGGCAACCTGCATTTGAGAAGTGGGGGTTAGATTTCTTTAGGCCCATCTACCTTGCATCGATCCCAAACATAGAAAAGTATCTATTGATCACCACTGACTATTTAACAAAGTGTACTGAAGCTATTGCCTCCCATGATTGCACATCATAAATAGTTGTTAATTTCCTTTACAGTAACATCATTTGCAGATTTGGATGTCCTCTTGAAATTTGTACAAACCAAGGTACTCATTTTGTGAACAAGGTCTTACACAAAATTTTTAACAGGTACAAAATTCTACATAGGACCTCTTGTGCCTATTATCTAAGAGCTAATCGACAGTCATAATCCACCAATAAAGTCTTAATTGCTATGTTAAGAAAGGAATGTATGTTACAACCCACTTCTTGGGGCATAGCTTATCAAGGTACCCTCTAGGCGTACAAATTAGCTTACAACCAAGCTACAGGATACTCTCCATTCCACATAGTTTATGGGGCACTACCTATTGAACCCTTTGAATTTGTACATGGTTCACCAAAACTTGCATTATGCAGGGAAAGAAAGATTGTGGTGTCTTTGAGAGGCTTGAAGCACTACACAAAGTGGAGGCAATCCATCGATATGCTGCACAACAATCACTAGAGACCCAAATGAGGAGGAAGGATGCGCATGATTGGAATCTTTGGAACAATAACTTACAAACATGCATGTTAGTTCTTCTCCATAGACCTCAAATCCGCACACACGTAAGGGATATATGGTGTCCACACTAGGAAAGACCTTATAGAGCTAAAACAATAATGAATTTAAAGAAAAACCATTTCCTCCCTCTCGCCCTCCCGCCCTTCCCCCCCTCCCCTCCCCTCCAACCCCCCCTCCCCCCCCCCCCCCCCCCACCCTCCCACCCCTCCCTATATAATGACCATTGTAGTATCTGTAAAACTCCGATTCTATTATTTTTTGGGTTTTTTTTTTAGGGTTTGTTGACATGTTGATTCAGATTTTTGCATCCATTTGCCCATGTTTTGCTGTTTTGTGCATGTTTTATAGCATGTCTATTGAGCGTTTATGTTTGCATCACTTACACACTTGTTTTCTAGACATGCTCTAGATTCCCTTGTAGCTAGTCTTCATAGATGCCCACATCCCCTGACCTACTCTCCTCCCCTCCCATTCTAAGAAGCTCCGAGATTTTAGTAGTATTGATGGACACTTCGTCTATGCCCTTTCAACATTTGATCACAATGCTCTTTTTCAACCTTATTGCATCATGGCTTCTTCTGTACCTGATCAGGCTTCATCCATGGTCATCGAGGAGTATTTAGAGCTTCCCCCATCTGCATTGGATTTAGCCACCCTCCCCTTGCAAGTGCGCATTTTCGTATCCCACCCTACTCCCCCTTCCATCCCTGTGGTTCCGGCCCATCCTATACCTGTGGCCATGACCCATTCCATCCCCGTAGCTCCTTTCCCTTCCGTCCCACGTCCCCATTCCACACAACCTTGCCACCCTTGTGTCCCCCAACCTCTCCTTGGTAGCTACCGTTCAAATGCATCACTGCCATGTATGTCCTCATTGGGTTTCTCCCTATATAGCCTTGGTGCACCCCCGCCCAACCTCCTCCCTCTCTTCAATGCCCCTACTCACTCTGCAGGTTCCAATGGTCGTGCAGTATGTAGTAGTGATAGACACTCTGCTTCTACCGTCCCATGCCCCCCTTCTACTTTTAATAGTTGATCATCGAGATCCATCTTCTTCCCTTTCCCTCTGCCTCCACCTCGCCTTTCCCCCCATCCCTCTCCTCGATCTCTTTCTCGAGTACTACCTTCGTCGGGCTGGTCTTTGGCATTTGGCCTCCATCCTCTTGTCCAAGCCCAAGGGTGCTGACATTCAGGTAGCACTTCTCGCCTTTCCCCACTTTCCTTCGAGTTTCCCAATCCCCTCCGTGATCACCATAGGTATTGGGTCAAGTGAGATTTTGTATCGCACTCCACCATACCTCTATTTTGGATTTCCTCATGACGAGACAATCACCTTTTGCCTACATTTTTCGATGATGAGGCCACACCCACCCCATACTAGCTCATCCTCCTCCATTCCTTTGCTTTCTATTTTCTATTCTGTAGCACTTCCTTTACCATTCCACTACATGATATTCATATTGCTGATCCACTTTTCTGTTTTCTACACACTCGCTCATATCCATATGCCTCCCTTATGTTTCAGTCATTCACCCTTTGCTCTCAAGGTTACCATATTTCCATCTAGTGAGGGACATGATCATTCTCTGTGTATTCGGCACCCGTATTAGCATGGCTCTATCACGTACCTATTCTACAATCCCTTCCAAGTCCCACCCTCCACTTGCACCCATCCATTCCACATTGCTTGTCATATTGCCTACACCTCATAGTTCCACTCATCAGGGGTCGATTCACATCGCAGCCACCACTCTGCCCCCCACTTGGCGGGTGAGAGGCCACTTGATGGATTTGTTTCTAAATAGTAGCCTACCCTCTCCTTCCCCTGTAGCTCCATAGTCTTCACCACCACCCCTACAAGCCGTTAGCACCCCACCTGTTCCCTCTCCGACCATGTCCATTGAGTCTGCATCCACCTCCCCTCATCACGGCTCCCCTCCTCCATCACCCAGAGACCTCGAGCTTGCCTCAGCACCCCATTTGCCTGCTCTTGCACCTTCCATCCCTGATAGCCTTGCTGATGAATCCCCCTTTCTTGGACTCCTTTGGGATGCGAGACTCGTTGTGAGCGATGGGACCAATGCTGCGTGCCACTCCCTTGACTCGGTTTCTACGACAACATCACTACACCACCAGTACGCCTATACCATTGACTGCATCCGCGCATCGGCTGCCATCTAGTGGCAGGGTGGTCACACTTTGCTCCATGTAGTGCAGCAGGAGCATGATAGATTATAGGAGGAGAATGACTCATTGACTTGGGCAATTTTCAAGCTTCGAGAGAAAGAATACTTGGGTTTGGAGTTCTCTATGAGGAGGTCTTGATCATCCCACTATTTCCTTAGAGCATCCCCCATAGCGAGCCCGAGAGGATCCTCTACAGGCATCTTCGCCACACCCTGCTTCCCATCCACCACCATAGCTTTAGTCATCCTCCGCTCACTTCATGTATAGGACATTAGATATCTTTCCGGCGTTGAGGATTTTGTATATTTTGGCCATCACTCAGTGGAGTGCTTTTGCGTTTCATGGTAGTTTTTTGTTCTGAGCATTTGTTATTATGACCACGTTCTAGTAGTTTGGAAATTCACTATGCAAGTTATTTGCTTTGTATGACATAATTTGCTTTCAGATAGACTTTCTTTTGCTATCTATTTTGGTGCTTCTTTCTTTTTATCTTTGGGTCATTTTTTAGTTTTGTGGTAAATCCCATTCCCTTTTTTTCTTATCTCCCTCTCCCTGCCCTTCCCCCTCTCCTCCCCTTCCCCAAACCCCATTTATCCATGTCCCTTTCCCACCCACTATATCATCCCCTTCCCCTACACCGAAACTATTCAGACTCACTAATTGACTCATCCACACAGCATCCACTACCCATTATTCCCTATTTCCCTATTCTGATTTCTTAGCATTAATCCTTCCAATTTTGCTCGCTTCTTGTGGCTCCCTATGTCTACATCTCTTCTCTCCGAGACACAGAGCTTCTTAGTTGGTGGGAAACTGTTAAGTCCATTAAAGTCATATTGGTCAAAGCCAAAATATTCAAAGTCAAAGTCATTTGCGATCGACATGGTCAAGTCAAAGGGTTCAAAGTTCAGTTGTAAAGGTGCATATGTAGTGCACAATCAATTTTTCACAAAGGTTATGTTTTGCAAGAAGTTGCATGCAAGTTTCAAATTGTCTTTATGTAATTTCTCAAAGGTTCAAAGGGTTTTTAAAGTGTTTGGAAGGTTCAGGCAAACCCTCCATTGGGTACACATTTGAAGAATTGAAGGGCAAAAAGTGGAAGTATGTGAAGTGGAAGTGGTAGGCAAAAGTGAAGACATGGACCCCCATTTAAAATTTTGTTATTTTCCTGAATTCACTAAAGGATAAAACAAGGATTCATTGGTTGTGTACATTTGGAGAAAATCTTGGGACATAAAAGTGAGCACCAAGATACTATATCAGTTAGGAGCCTATGTACATGAACCGACGCTCAAATCAAGGCATGCATTATTCTTGGTTAGACTACACAAGGTGAGCATAGTCGAGACTGAGAGAGAGAGAGAGAGGGAGAGAGAGAGAGAGAGAGATGATAGAGAGACACACACACAGAGAGAGAGAGAGAGAGAGAGAGAGAGAGAGAGAGAGAGAGAGAGAGAGAGAGAGCAAGAGACATATAGAGAGTGTGTGTGACGCACAGAAGGAAGTGCAAAGTGTGCAAGAAGTGTCACTTAGGTGTGTGCAAAGGAGTGCTAAGAAGGCAATCAAGGGTCACAAGGTTCCATTGAAGCTGTGTGTGTGTGGAAATAAGGTGTCCATCCCTCCTCTCCTATTGGAAGCTTGAGTGCAAGGTGTGCACAAGTGCAAGCTCTTGGAGAAGGTGGAGGTCTAGTGCAAAGAAGGTTGGGGGTAGAAATAACCTTGGGTATTTTGTAACCTTGTTGATTGTGTGCTATTTGGGATTATGCATTACGCACAAAGAGCATTTGGCTTTGTGCTATACATCATCTTTGTACTTTTCTCTTCATAATCAATCTGTAGAAGCTTCCGGTGTCTTTATTTCTCTTCTTCTCCTTCTTCCTTCTCCTTCAAACATTCAAGTCCCTTTCTGCACAAGAATACCACAACACTATATAATCCAAGTAATAAAGGTTTCATTGTTAGTAGAGATGTCGTGTTTGATGAAAACACATCTTGGTTTGAAGATAATTCCAAGAAAATCAAACTTCCTTATGACGTAGAGGAAGACGTTCCAATATTGTCAAAGAGGAATGATCATACACATGAAGACTCAAGTGATTTTGACGAGGAATTGAAGAGTCCAAGAAGGGAAATCAACTCTTAAAACTCTAAAGGCAATGCCAAAGTGCAAGAAATGAGAGATGTAGTAGAATCATCTCAACAAACTATACAGAGGTCCATTAGAGAGAAAAGGAAGCTAGAAAGGTATGGTTATGAAACCTCGTTGGTTACTATGCATTCCATTTACATTGCTTAGGATACAAACTCAGAAGAACCATCAACATATGAAGAGGATAAGAAGAAGCCAGAATGGGAACATGCCATGGAAGAAGAGATAGAAGGTCTACAAGAGAATCAAACTTGGGAATTGGTTCCCAAGGACCCATCTATGAAGGTCATTGGCTCAAGATGGATTTACAAGGTAAAGAAGAATTCTGATGGCTCAATTAATGGGTACCTAGAAAGCCAAAGGATTTGCACAAACCCAAGGTATTGATTGTCAAGAGACATTCTCACCTCTGGCAAAGAAGCTTAGAATCAAAGTACTCATGAGTGTAGCATCTTCCACGAATTGGAATATCCATCAAATGGATGTTAAAAATATGTTTCTAAATGGTTGGATTTTAGAGGAGGTATCTATGGCCCAACCTCCTGGATTTGAAGATCAATCACATCTAGAATATCTATGCATATTAATAAAGCCTCGTATGGTTTAAAGCAAGCTCCTAGAGCTTGGAATCATAAACTTGTCACTTACTTCTAGGATAAAGTATTTTCTCTTCACTTAGATCTAATTTCCTTAGTGAGCTTCTTGTAGTAACTGAAGAGAGATTGAATACCCTTCATAGCTCTCTAGGGAAAGACCTATCCCAAACTAAAAGGATATAATGCCTTTACTTTTGTCAATAATACAAGGGTACTTAAAGAGATGAGCATCAAGGTAGGAGCAAGCAACCCTAAACTAAGGGCACCCTTAGGTGAGATCAATGGTGAAGGGTTTGTGTTAAAAAATGAAAACTGATTTATGAAGCTCACCCTTCACATCCCAAGAGTCTTAAAGGTAAGGGTTGGTTTTCTTTCTCATAATCCATTGGGTTGTTGTCTTCATCAATCTTTTCTTCCTAAAAAGGGTTGAAGACATCTTCTAGAAGAACATCAAAGGATTTAACAAGTTTAATACTTCTTCAAACACCATTTGTATAAGTACTCTTCCCATTGAGTAGAGGAATTTCCAACTTTTTCTCCTTGGATATGTGGAGACACTTTTGAAGCTCTTAGTACAGGATAATCCTTGATAAGATGACTTTGTTGATAACAACTGAAGAAAGCATTAGGAAGGTTCATATACAAGACTTTCTAGTCTTAATGGACTTAGATATATCAACTTCAATCAAAATTTGAGGATCCCACTTGGGATTATACCCATTATCTCTTGATTTCAAACCCACAACCCTACTAGTCATAAATCCTAGACTTTCTACCCAAGAATAGTACTCCATAGGGAGATCTCGAAAATCAACTCATATAGGAAATTTGGTAGGTTTAAGCTCTCTAGGGTTAAACCCTGAATGCCACTAAAAGGTTACTGCTATGCTCTCAAGGAGCCATTGCCCTTCTCATATAACATTAAAAGCACTCTTGACATCTTCAAAGACAAAAAGTCGTCTGGGAGGGATTGAATGTGCTACTAAATGTGCTTGAACTCGAGCCTACTATTTTCACAATTCGCCCTAATTTGGTGTCTCAAAGATTCTTGTGCAAGCCGGGTGCCATGAGATAAAACCACTTTCTCACTTAGTTTTGCTTGTGAGTTGTCAAATGAGTTCCTGTCAATAATGAGAGCTTCTTCTTCACCGTCGTTCAGAATAGAGACAATGTCTACTCTGTGAGGATTATCTCTGACTACAAAGGAGGTTAATAACTCTCTCATCCCCTTCATGTGGGGCCTACTTGGGTTTAATTTTGTTGTTCTCAATAAGAAAAACTTTATGATGTCTGTAGGGTGGGTACCTCTTGCAGTTGGAGATTCTTTTTTCAAGGAGGAAGAGAGACATCTTGATCAACTGCTCTTTAGGAAGGTGTCCAAAATTGTAGCCACACCACTCCCTCCAAATCTTCTAGAGGGTTTCCCCTCTTATAGCATTCCACACTAGCGTGGAAAAACTGTTCGCTTCACCTAGAACTGTTCGCTTCCAGGTGATTTGCATCCTCAAAATATTCTCAAGGGTTCGCCAAAGCAGGAGAGACTTGGGGCCTGCGAAGAAGATGTGACCTAGATCCCCTTGAGGTCCAACAAATTATGAGATGGAGTAAGGTTACGTGGTACCTGTTGGACTTGGAATACCGAGTTGACACCACTACCATGAGCACGAGCAGTCTCTGCATATGACTTCGGAGAACCACTGGCAGCGTGTCCGTTCGATTGAGCAATGGGGTTACCACCCACAAATGTATCCGAATATTGGGTGTGTTTTAGAGAGAGGCGCGAAATATTATTTTATTGTCATCCATAACATGAGATTTTGACAGCTTAATACGTTTGCTCGGGCAGGTCACGAAAATAAGGAGAATGCAAGAGAAGTTCTCTTCGCTGATAAGCACTGCGCGCAAGCGTTGCATGGAATGCCATCACATCTTAATGAAGAGCAAAGTCAGCTCACGGACAAGCTTAGACTGGAAATGGACATTTGCATATATCGGCAGATTTGGATACATTCCAGTGTCGAATTCAGCACGCGGTCAGAAAAAACCCAATCTTTTTTTTTCGTCAACCTAATCTGAATAGCTCATAGATCATTCAGAACAAAGTCGAATGCGTGTGCTTGTTTGTGTGCATATGCTTGGGAAACATGGAGATACTCAGTTAATGGAGGACAAATGAGAGAACGACGCAATGACTACACAAGCTCTGCCGGAGAATGATAGACTTTGAGATAATTTGAAAGGTAAAGTAAGTACTGAAAGACCAAATGACTACACAAGCTCTGCCGGAGAATGATAGACTTTGATTTAATTTGAAAGGTAAAGTAAGTACTCAAAGACCAAATCGCAGCTCCGCTTCTCTTCAAAGAGGGCGGCGATGTCTTAAGTGATTTCCTCGCAGCTCTCCTTCTTTTCAAAGAGGGCGGTGATTTCTTTCTTCTGAATATTCATCTGCGCGATTGTCTGTAATGGTGGAGAAGAAGGAGAGTTTTTTTTAATAAAAGGAAGTTTCTCCTTAGTCTACTCTCTCGGACTTGTATTAAATAAAGAAAAAGAAAAGTACAGGTGAAAGGGATTAGTGCTCACGAGATCCCGCACATCCCACAAAGCGGGCACATCCCACAAAGCGGGGGAAGATCTTACAAGGTCTAGATGGCATTACAAAAAAGGTAAATCAGCCTCTCGTCAGCTTCATGTGGGGCACACTTAGGTTTAAGCTTCTTGTTGATCAAAACAAGCACTTAATGGTCCTTGAAGGGGAGGGGGGGGGGGGGGGGGGTTTCTTGCATTTAGCGATTCCTTTACCAAGGAGGAACAATCATTTCTCAATTGATCATTCTTTGGGGGAGTCACCAAAGTTATAGGCATATCTTTCCCGCCATATCTTCCATAGGACCTCCCCTCTGATGACATTCGAGAGGAGTTGCGAAGCAGCCGATTGCTTCACCGAGCAGAGCTTGTTTTCAGCTCATATGTTTTTGAAGTCTAATTTTGTTTCTGACAATCTGCCAGGCCTATTGGAGTTGAGACAATGAAAGAAGATATGAGAGAAGAATGAGATTTGGAAAGACAGTTCGACAAGACTATAACTTCATGCGTATGCGGAATAGGAAACAACGTGCATGGATCTTGCAGAGAATTTGTTAAAGATTTTGTGCCTCCAAAGCTGAATGGGCGGTATGATGCCATTGCCTTGGGACGAAAGACATCAATTATAAAGGGGATGATTGAGATTATTTGTGTGACCCTTCCGACAGAAAAAAATCCACATCTCGTTTGCTGGACTATGCCTGGAATGCAAGAGATAAAAGATACTCCATATTGGTTGTTGAATCAATCTCAATCCTCTAGGTCATATATCTAATTAATGGTTGTAACTTCTTCTCCTCTCTCTTGTACTTCTCTGTTCTTTATAATTAAGCAAGATTTTCAATCAAAATAGCCAACTACTGATCAAATATAATCCATGAGAGTTGAAGACGCAAAATTATTTCAGGAATAATGAACAATATTCTTTCATTTCATGTAGCTAGGCCACATCGTCTTCTTAAAAGAATATTCATTTATTTCATAATGACCGTTTGGTTAAGGGAACTCTGTACAATGAAAAAGAAAGCTCCTTTCAAAGTCATAAAGTAACGTCTAGTATCAATTTACTTATTTATTTATTTATCAATTCATTTATTCATTCTCATTGGATAAACTTTTGTCTTCCACAAAAGTTAGATTTTTCTCATTCTGTTATGATGGTTGTCCAAGAAACTATCTTCTTTGGCCTAGATCTCATGAAGCTTGTAGCAACCTTCTTGAACAACGAAATCATTAACATCACCATTGAAGAATGACTTAAGTTCCTAGGCAAAAACCCCCAAATAATGTTCCTTAGAAAAATATCTAGCATTCTTGGGCAGACGAATTGAAAGCTCTAAGGGAACTCTGTACAATGTAAAAGAAAGCTCCTTTCAAAATCATAGAGTAACGTCTAGTGTCAATTTACTTATTTATATATTTATCAATTCATTTATTCATTCTCATTTGATAATTTTTCTCTTCCAGAAACGTTAGATTTTTCTCATTCTGTTATGATAGTTATCTAAGAAACTATCTCGTTTGGTCTAGATCTCATGAAGCTTGTAACAATCTTCTTGCACAAGGAAATCATTAACATGACCATTGAAGGATGACTTAAGTTCATAGGGCAAAACCGCCAAATAATGTTCCTTAGAACAATATTGGGTAGACAACTTGAAAGCTCTAAGTGTTTTCCCCCATCCAAACATCGGAAGGTGTCAGTCTTGGATAACAACAAGATTAAGCGTAAATGGGTACTTCATGAAGTGGACGAAAAGATCATCAGCTTATTTTGTGCCTCCCTCCGATTTCCTCGCAATTCTCTCTTTTTCATATATAGCACTTTTTTAATAAAGAAAAAAGGAAAAAGAAATCTCTTAATTTAAAAAGGGATGGTACTTGAGCTAGCATATAATGTATTTATGCATAGGAAGTATTAATGTATTTATGCATACGAAATGCATAATGTATTCATGCATTAATATTTATGCACAGGAAATAGAAAATGTACTTGTGCATACGAAATAGATAATATTACCATATAGTATATTTATCCATTTATTATCTATTCATTAATGTATTTATGCAATAGATAATACAAGCATATAATATGTCCGATCACGTGCCGTTTCAAGAACCCTTACCTACTTTGGTGGAATAAGGCTTAACTTAAAGAAAAGCAGATGGCTTTATTCTCTCCATATTGAAAAATAGCCATTCAATATATCTTGAAAATCAGTGCTTCTACACCGAAAGCAAAGAATCTTCATATTCTATGTCATGTCATGACCTTTTTTTTTTATATATAAAGGAAGTTCGGCAATAGCCTACTCTCCCGGACTTGAATTAAATTAAGAAACAAAGGTACAATAGAAGGGGACTAGTGCCCACGGGACCCCCCAAATCCCACAAAGCAGGGGAAGCTTGAATAAATCCTATGTTGCATTACAGAGAAGGTTAATCACCCTCTCATCGCCCTCATGCGGGGCCCACTTGGGTTTGAGCTTGTTGTTGATCAAAAGGAGGACTTGATGGTGCCTGAAGGGGGGGGATTTCTTACTGTTAACAATCCTTTTGCCAAGGAGGAATAGTGATTTCTCAATCGACCACTCCTTGGGGGGATCGCCGAAGTTGAGAGCACACCGCTCCCGCCATATTTTCCACAGGACTTCCCCTCTGATGGCGTTCCAGAGTGTCACAGAGCAGCCGATCGCTTCTCCCAAAAGGACTTGTTTCCAACTAAGCTGTTTTTGAAGTCTGATTTTCATTCCAACCGTCTGCGAGATTCTGTAGGAGTTGGGGCAAGTAAGGAAGATGTGTGGGACATCTTCGATAGCCCGGTGGCAGCGTTTGCACCAAGGAGGGATCCCACAAAGTTTGCTAGCCTTATGGTTGGTCCAAATTCCTCGATGAAGAATTTGCCATAAGAGGACAGACTTCTTAATCTCTATAAGGGGGTGCCAGATACCCATGAATTTCATGTCCCATCGAAGCCGCGTCCAAGACAGGCACCACTTCTTGTTGAGGTTGATCTGGTGGTCAGCCGTTTCTTTGATGTTCGGGATTTTGGGTAGGCTATTCCCATTGTGCATTTGAGACCAAGTGAGTTCGGTGTGTCGTGTCCCATGAGAAGGCGAGTCTTGTGACGATCCCATGCGAGGCATCTGCTTTGCAAAGTGTTCCATTCTTCGTAGGAGATGTTTATGCAAGGGTCAATATCCTCGAAGTTGATCCAGCTGTTGGTGTCATGTTTCCAGAGGTGTTTCCATTTTTTGAATCCTTTGTTCCATAACTTCTTGGCATTTTGAATGTTCCACGACTCCACACTCCGGATGCCATGTATCGGAAACCAGATAGAGTCGTTTTGTCTGATTCCGGCCGCCTACTTCCAGTCCTCACTTATTCTTGTGAAGCTTTTGACTTTATTCCAGCCCTTCCAAAGGGAGCACACGAGATTGGAGCCTTTCGGGAAGACGGGGATCGGGGAGAATAGCAGGGTCATGATGTCAAGATTCTTCCAGTTTGGGAACCCCATGAGAGCCAACTCATTCTTGTTTCTGAAGATCAACTTGGCCCACGAGGCCTCCCTATTGCACCAAGCCTTAATCATCCATTTGGCTGCCAGTTTGTTAGCCATACACCCAATGTCCAGGATACCAAGCCCCCCGCTATCTCTAGGGCTAGTGCAGATGGCCCATTTGATTTTAGGCACCCCCCTTCTGTTATGATCGCCCGTCCAAAGAAAGTTTCTACAAATACTATTCAGTTTGGACAGGCCTTGCTCATTCGGTCTCCAACAAGAAAGGAAATAGATTGTAGAAGAGAGGAGGAACGTGTTGATAACCATCGCACGCCCAGCGAGATTGATTTGCATACCTCTCCAATAGTTAAGCTTGTTTTCGAGTTTGGCCAACACCCAGTTGCATCGCTGCTCCATAGAGACGCCAAACCCCAAGGGGATTCCGAGAAGTCGAAAGATTTGGCCCTGCGGAATGATTTGACAGCCATGATCAATGAGAAGGCCAGGATGATGTCCCACAATAGCCCTAAAGGCGGTCTTAGAGTGGTTGATTTTGGATCCAGAGGCTTCACAAAAGGTAGCAAGACACCTCCAGAAAGTCTCCAAGCTGGTATTATCATTGTGAACGAACGCGTTCATATCATTGGCAAATAGTCTCATGATGATTTGACTGTGGTCGTGAGGCAGCCGGAGGCCTTTGATATTGCCAGCCTCCACATGATGTGCCACAAGTCTGCTTAGTCCCTCAGTGGCGATGGCAAAGAGAAGGGGGGCCAGAGGGCACCCTTGTCTAATAGATCTTCTAAGTTGGATCGCCTTCGAAAGTTTGTCGTTAACGTTAATTTGGGTCGTTGCGTTTCCGAGAAGGGTCGCGATCATCTTGGTGAATTTCTGACTACATCCGAGGTCTTGGAGCGACTGCAGAATATAGTCCCATTCTAGCCTGTCGTAGGCTTTGTCAAAGTCGATCTTGAGGAAAACCACATCTTGATTAGACTCATTTGCAAATTGAATACCTTCCCAAATATCCATAATGGTTTCCAGGATAGACCTACCTTTGATGAAACCTTTTTGGTCCTCACTAAGCCAAGATCTCAGGTGGCACGAGATTCTGTTGGCAATGACTTTGGCGATGATCTTGTATCCTGTTTGGAGCATCGTAATAGGCCGCCAGTTCTCGATTCTCTTCTTTTCCCCCTTCTTGTGTATCAACTTGATAATTCCATTATTTAGACAAGAAGGAAGAGCACCAAACTTTAGCGCTTCTTGCCAAACCATCCGAAGAGGGGTGGCAACCACCAGCTTGAAGGATTTAAAGAACTCGTTATTGAGTCCGTCGGGTCCCGGGCTTTTACCGAGAGGGAGGGCATCAATGACCTCAATGATTTTTGATTCAGAGATAGGGGCATGAAGCAGGGAGTGGAGGTTGGGTGGTATCCTCCAGGGGGAAACCCTAGAAATGGCAGCCATACAGTCCCTTCTATGGTGGGAGAGGGGGTTCGAGGTTCCCAGGAGTCTCGTGAAGTGCCCTTCGATGATGCCAAAATTATCTTCTTCCGAATTGCATACATTGCCATGTGCATCTAGCAGTAGGGGGATCGATTCTCTGTTGTGTTTCCTTTTAAGGATACGGCACATCTCTTTGGTGGGTTTATCGGCTTTGCCAGCCCACCACTCCTTGAAGAAAATTTGCAAGTTTTTCCTTTGTATTTCTTCCTCGTATCTCAACACCGCTCTGATTTTTCGGAGACCTTTCTGGGCTTGGTGTTTTCCTTTGTTCACTTCCTCCTCGAGCCGCCAGAGTCTGTGGTAAAGAGCTTCCCTACGAGCCCGCCGCACAGTCTCGAGCATCTTCTTAGTTCTGATCATGATCTTCCGAGACTTGTCGACCGCACTTCTCCAGCACTTGGCTGGGGCCAAGCCAGAGGCGAACGCCACCTTCCACACATCGGCAATTTCTTGATGGACGGAGGGGAGAGAGAAGGTGGTTGCGTTGGCATGGAACCACGGAGCCTTGCAGATCTTGTTGGAAGGTTGAAAAGTGATAACGATCGGGTAGTGATCAGAGATAGTGAGGTCAGTGCGTTGCGTCATGGCAGGGTGGCCCCACTGATGAGTAAAACTCTGAGAGATGTAGCATCTGTCCAGTCTAGCTTTCCTCAGGTCCTCGCCCGCTTGGAGATTCGACCAAGAAAAGCCATTCAAGTCTTTGAATTCAACCAAATCCAAGTGAAGTTTGGTCATGTCCCACGTTTCTTTCTCCCGACTGTCGATGACCCTGCCCTTGCCCATCCATCTGTCCATAGGGTCCTCCACCATGTTGAAGTCTCCACATATAAGCACGTTGTGGGGAAGCGAGTCTAAGGAGGCCCAAGTGTTCAGTCTCTCCAAATCCCCGATAGGGGCGTACAAGGAAACCATAGTAACACAAAGAGGAGCACCAAAAGAAACAGCAATCCAACGCTGACTTACATCTTCAATGGAGTTCTCAAGCTTTTCAAACCAGAGTTGTTTAACACCGATAACCGTTCCACCAGACCCCTGCTGGTGCTTCATTGGGATCCACACATGGGCCGAGGAGACCTGTCTGAGCCGTTTCTGGAGGTCTTCTCTGTCAATTTTAATCTCTTGAATACATATAAAGTCTGGGTTTAAGCTAATGTCGCGAAGCCATTGACCAATGATGGTCGCTCTTGAGGGGTCGGTTAGCCCTCTAGCATTTAACGAGATGATGATCATTGTCGTAGTAATCCCTCTTTGCGGGAGGGAGCTTTGTCCTTTCTTTTCTTGGGTTCATCTTTCTTTTTCGCTCGGATCGGATCCCGAGTTAGCAATAGGTTCTTGTGGGGGCTTTTGCACGGTAACTCCATAGGTTGTTTTCCTTTGCGGGATGCCTCCTGCTGGGAAGAACTGGACACCGTTTTCAGCTCCGTTTCCGGAATAGTCGATCCGATGATGGAGCTTTCACTATCCATGTTATCTTCGTTGCTGGTAGTAAAGCCGTCTTCTTTGCTTGTAGTGTAACCCTCCTGCAAGGTTTCTTTATTGTCAGGGATCTCCAGGCCTTTGACATCGGTGTCCTCCTCAAGTTGGTTCCCACCTGGGTAGTCATGACCTTCCTTGTAGAGCATCCGATCCACTTTAATTATAAGTATTTCGTCTGATTCTTATCAAAATCACTCAAGTGAAACTAGGCATATTCTTTAGATTCTCCAAGCTAGTAAAGAATATGTTCATCAAAGATACTATTGACTATAAATCACCAAAACCTTTATAATGTTAGAAGATTACTAACTCTTGAGATTCGTCAAGCTATTAAAGAATATGTATTAAAGAAACAATTGAATTGACCATATTATTTGAAGAAAACAAATTAAACTAATAGAAGCATATGCATAAATCATAAATTACAAACACTTTTTTAACTATTACTCTATATATAAAGCATGTCCATTCCAAGAATTCCAAAAATCTCCTCTTCTAATGTGAATGAATGGAAGAGGGAACTTATTTCATTTAAATTAATATCTTATATAGTGAAGAAGATCCTGTTATGATCTTCTCTCTCTCTCTCTCTCCTCTCTCTCTCTCTCTTTGACCGTCTTAGTTGAAGAAAACAAATTAAACTAATAGAAGCTTATGCATAAATTATAAGTTACAAACAGTTTTCTAACCATCACTCTATATATAAAACATGGGAAACAAATATTCATAAATCATAAATTATAAACAGTTTTTAACTATCACTCTATATGTAAAACATGGGCATTCCGAGAATTCCAAAAATGTCCTCTACTTACGTGAAGAATTGGAAGAGGGAATGTATTTCATTTATATTATGTTATATAATGAAGAAGATCCTATTATGAGCCTCTATCTCTCTCTCTTTCTCTCTCTCTCTCTCTCTGTTTGACCATCTTACTTGAAGAAAACGAATTAAACCAATAGAAGCATATGCATAAATCATAAATTACAAACAGTTTCTTAACTATCACTCTATATCCAAAACACGGGCATTCCAAGAACTCCAAAAACCTCCTGTACTAACCTTAATGAATGGAAGAGGAAACTTAATTTCATTCAAACATCTATAGTGAAGAAGATCCTATTATGATATTCTGTCTCTGTCTCTCTCTCTCTCTCTCTCTCTCTCTCTCTCTCTCTCTCTCTCTCGTGGCAGGAAAGTCGCTCGAAGGCACATTAGGTGGCTCGTTGGAGCTGCGACTTCTTGCTGTGAGGAAGTAGCGATTCTATGCTGCTTAAGGAGTCGTGACATTTAGCTTTTAGGCTGCATCAAGTTTCGCAGTTATTAGCGGACTCGCGAATTCTTGTTGTGAAGAAGTCGTCGATAGTGTGATGCTTAAGGACACGCGATTTTGAGGTTGGATTTGCAATTTCTTGTTGTGTCAAAGTCAAGAAATTTTGTGGAGTTGTACTCGAGATGTTCCCCTTTGATAGAGCTTGATTTTTCTGCTGCATAACTTGTGATGTTCAGCTTTGACTTTGCTGTGTTAGATTCACGTTTCTTTGCTGAAAAATCACGGTACCTAAGAAATCTGTGCTGTCTAGCATTTGAAAAAGTGGCTTACTGGATATCACGTTTTCCTTGCTTCGTGATTCCTCTCTTATCATCACGATTCTTTGTTTCACCATTTCTTCTCGATCCATTTCATGATTCCTTGGTCCTCCTTATTTTTCACGTCTCGATGGTTCTCCTTATTTTCATGCCTCCTTGCTGCTGCACTTCATCGTACTTTTCTTGATGTTGTGCTCTACGTGATAATGCTCTTTATCGTAGAACAACTTCTTTCAAGCTTTGTGAAAATAGGATTTGCGGCCCTTTTGTTTCTTTCCGAAAACTAGGTTGGGCATGCATTAAGGTGGTTGTGCGCGAGTTGCAATTACATGGTTTAGTCAGGTGTCACATGATACTAGGTGAGTTCACAACATTGCTTAGCAAGCTAGTGAAGAAGTTAGCAATGACTCTCTCCCCCTATTTGGAGTTAAACTATCAGTGGTTTCTCTTCCCATTGCCAATGTTTTGAAGAAGTAGGAAGAGTTATAGAGGACGTGCCTAATTGGATAACTTTTTACTCCACGGCCTCGATTGGAATCATTTGGGCTGTGATTGCACACAGATGGTTTCCTGACACGGTCATTGCCAATAAGTGCCAATGCCTACCAGAAAATAATATTCTATGTTATAAGAGAGTCACCTGGGGAGTCACCTAGGAGGATATTGAATCATCTCCTAGGCTTATTTAGATGGCCGTTCAGTTGAATTATACGTTTGCAACATAGAAAACGTTTTCGTTCATCAAGATTAAAACTACAACACAAGCATTCTCATAGTTATCTTTTTAGAGCATGTTCATCATTAAATTTTCTATAATATTCATTATTTCCCATTAGTGAAGTATGCGAACTGATTTCATAATGAGATTGCAATGTAGAAACCTTTTCAAACTTAACTTTGTCACTTTTCATAAAGTTCAGACAGAAGCATATACCTCAACCATTATGCTTTTGTGGTTTCACATTCTATGTGTAAATGAATCAAACAAAGTGCAACTTCTTAGAGAGAGAGAGAGAGAGAGAGAGAGAGAGAGAGAATAGAGAGAAAAATGTGCAAACATGTAAAATTAAATGCTACACTCAATATTTCAAAGTCAATGTTCGTAGAGCCTATATGTCTAAAATCATTTTTCATAGTTCATACTGGGATCGCTGATCATCAATCTAATATCTAAAGACTCATTTCATCTTTATAAGTATCAGCTTCTCGTAGCTCCATCTGATGAACCGATTGATATTCCATTTCTCAAAGTTAGCGCATCCCTCTTCAAGGTCACATGAAGTGTTTTCAGATTTGTATTCCTCGAGTTCTATGATCATGCATAGTGAAACAAAGATCCCGCATAGTGATCTACAATCTTTAGGAGCTCATATGGTTCCCTGAGATAATTTCAAACCCAACACATCTCTCCAACACTTTGTCTTTCTACTTTCAAGATCCCTTTCTCTTACTACATTTCAAGTTTGGACAATTCATAAATCTCCCACTGAGCAATAGCACAAAATGTATCTTGGCTACTCCCAAACATGTTTTAAATGAGGACTCAACTGAACACGATCAGGTTACTGAGTGGCTAGTTTCTCATGGAGGACTTAAGAGTTAATCTTTCTTTGTTCGATAGGCATGGTGGGCTTCTTAGAATACATGACAAGGAACCTCGATGCAAGTATCTCCAAGATAAACATATGAGGTCCGATCACTCTCTTGCATATCTATCTGAGCTTGATGAGCATCTCTCATCAGATGAAGAATTGAACTCTGCTAGTGTATTTCAAAGGTGTATTTCAAAGAATGCTAAATAAATGCAAATGGAGTTGATAGAGCTGATGAAGCAATATATGATGACTCTGTGGATGCATTTTTGCTTTCTCAAATTAGTGAGGGCTCCCCACACTTCTTCTCCACTAGAACAAGTAGGCATTGAGCATATGGGTGCGTTAGAACTCCTTCGGTACAGCTTTGCTTATCTAAGAAGATGATACCCCTCTTCTCGATCAGAATTCTTTCTCTATCATTATACTCCTTTACAGTGAACTTGCTAGATCCTCGACTTCTTGATCATTCTCTGCCCTCTCTTATGTGTGAACTCCTCTCGCATTCAGCTTCGCCAACAATATAACCTTTTATCTCTCCTCTTAGAGGGCAAAGAAAAAAACAATGAGCTTTTGTCTAGTGTATGATGGTGTAACTTTGCTTGCACCATAAAGAACACACTTGAGCAAGCTTCATAGATCTTTGATTGATAGTCATGCTTCCCACGTATCTCCTATTTGAAGAGGGAAAATTCCCCTGTTGTGATACCGCGCGACACATACATCAAAAGTCCTCTTGCGAACCAAAGCCATTACTGTCGAATTCAAAGTTCATCTTCCTTTCTCTAGTAGCTTACTCTCTATCAAGCTTGCCTCACACGGCAGTCTCCACCTTCACTATCGAACTTGATCAGCGACTTGCATCCTTCATCAGAATGGACAAGATGCTGCCTCTCAATGGGACACGACACACAGAGATCACACCCCCCCCCCCCCCCCCCCCCCCCCCCCCGCCTCACTGAGCTGTAGAACCCTCCCAAAAATAATGATAACAGCATAGATCCATAAATGATAATACCCACTCTCATGACGTGTGTCGTGAAATGGCAAATTCGAGATTTTTTAGCTCCCATAGCCCCTTCTTGTGGATGCCCGTAGAAAGTTGATCCCTATGCTCCCAAATTTCCAAAAAAAGGACTCTTCGATTCTTCAATGAACAATATCAAGGAAACGGTTTAGGAAGTACTTAGCAAAGTTTCTTTGAGGATTTTTCATTATCACAGCCAATAAATCAGTAGATCTCAATTTATAAAATTCTTTAAAACACTACAAGGGAATCTTTTTAGGATCGATGAGAGTTGTTTCATTTATATTCACATGAAAATTCTCGTTGTCGAAGCCACTTAACATCCGTTGGTTATCTATTTGGCATAAGACCTTTGAAGTCACTCTCCTCATTGCTCTTGGCATGCTAAACAATGAATGGTCTTCATGAAGTTGAAAATCTTCATGACATCCAACCCCTCTAAACTTGTATGACCTCCATACACACCACCATAAAGTATCATACTTGTTTGCAAATCTATAAGAAATCCAAAGTGTGAGTAAAATCAAGTGCATGGGTCATCAAGCATGTTTCTATGCATGGCCATGTAATGGGCCCTATTCATGCATACCCTAAATACATCAAAAACATAATGGTGCAATCAAAAAGGCTGTGTGGCACTTGATGATGAGGCTTCTCACTTATTCGAAAACTCAAGCTCTCTTCATGTATTTACAATTCATTTAACGTGCAATTGGATGTGCAAGTAAGGACTTCAAAACTCCATGCACATACATCTTCAAGCATGCATACTCTAGATGCAAGCATTCACAATCATGGTGCAACTATGGAAATAATTCTCATGGTTTTTTTTTATAAAGGAAGTTCAGCATTAACCTACTCTCCCGGACTTGAAATAAATAAAGAAGGAAAAGTACAAGAGAAGGGGACTAGTGCCCACGAGACCCCCCCAAATCCCACAAAGCATGGGAAGCTTTTAGAGAGCTTAGATGGCATTACAAAGAAGGTTAATCACCCTTTCATCACCCTCATGAGGGGCCCACTTGGGTTTAAGCTTGTTATTGATCAAAAGGAGAACTTGATGATGCCTGAAGAGGGGGGGGGGGGGGGATTTTTTAAACAAAGAAACTCACCACTCATAAATCTACTCGTAAATGCAATCAATCTCATCTTCTCCCATTTTCTCTCAGGTTGGACTTATTACTTTCCATGATATTTACATGTCCATTTTCTTGTGCAAATGGAAGTGCACCTATGGGAATTAAAACATGTGCTCTTTTGAACTTGAAATAAGATCAAGGTTTAATCAAGATAAGTAATGAAAAAGGCTTTCGCAACTCCATGCTTTGGTTACCTTCTCCATCATCAGCACTCATTCAATTCCTACACTCATGGAATCTAAAAAAATAATGAGGCACTACAACATATCAAGGGTATACCGAGGCTTCTATAGAGGAAAATGAACAGGCATGGTTTTTTCCCAATGTTGCTGTAAGGATCGGCATAGGCGTCGCAACCAAAATGCTGATATAGGTGCCAGTATGAGCATCGGTATAAGCATTAGAAATACCGGCATTGTGTTGTCTCTTGCTACAACAACACTACCATGATGTTGTTTAGCAAAAGACAATACACTCTGCCCAAAAAAGACCGAGTACATGTGATGTGTACTCTGATGGCAATAGAAACATGATTTCATAAAGCAAAATACTATCAGACACAAAAGAGATGAGCAGAATGAACCATGAACCATGTACAAAAAAGTTATATATTTCATAAATGAAGCATGTACAAGAGTGTGGCAAACCACTCTCATATATGAAGCAAATACAAAATGTGGCAAAGCAGTGCCACATAAGAATCAAATACAAAATTTTGGTGCACCACTACCATATATGAGCCATATACAAAATTGTGTTACACCACTGCCATATACATGCACAGAAGGATCAAAACATGTATATCAATAGTCCTGCAACAAACAACATTCATGAAAAATTGACATGATATTTACAAAAAAAGGTAAAAACCAAGTTTCTAAGTTCATTACCTCATCAAAAATGCTCCCATGCAACGACGACACTGTATCCCTCCACGTCCTCCGCTAGTGCAATCAATCCATGACCATATCGATAAGCCTCATCTGTTCTTGTTGGAGAACCGCCCATTGCCAGCTCCTGCAACAAATATACAGAACATTAGATGAACATACATGACATGCTTAACACAAAAAAAAAATCAATAAACCAAATGATACTTACAAATTCGTAACACATAGTGTCATATCTGTGGTTGCCCAAATAGGATGGTCTGATTGTATCTAGACATGTGGCTATGGCATCTTGCTATTGGTGATAGTGATCAGGAGTCTATTGTTGTTCATTGTGAGTCATATCCCACTCCTCAGCATCTTACAAGATAGGCTTTGGTAATCCTTCTCTGAAAGCATCACAAGCCTGAAATCATTGATGAGACATAACTTCACCTGCGGTGTGTTGAATCCACTTTGAGTTGACAAGAGGATGCCAATGTGCTGGTCGAAACTCATGATAGATCGTCTCTGTGATATAATTTTTACGATCTTTATCTGGTTCATTCCATTTCAACGTGAAAAACTATCCAAATTGTCTGGAGCAAAGCTGTTTTATACGGTGACACATGGCCTTTTTGGCCCCATCCATCATTGGAGCTCCATCTTATACTATACACCTTGGAGTCATCATGGTCAGGAGCATCCCAAGGTGTACATGGTGTTCCACGTAGTGTACATCGTGGCGTACCTATATTTGAGGTTCTTGCTCTAGGAGTACAAGCGGATGACACAATGTCTGTCACAGTTCCTCCACAATAGCCACCTCCTCCACCACAGCTACCTATAGATCCACTCCTATAGCCTTCTACTCCAGAGCGTGACCTCCACCTATGAGATGGGCCAGCACCTGGATCGCGCTAAGGTATTGAATGCACATGTCTACTACTAGTGCCACTAGGGGATGGCTGAGAAGATGGTCGTGGAGGAGTCATAAAGCTAGGAGACATACCTTCGGAGGGAGTAGCACCACTCAAAGAAGTGATGCTGGCAGGAGTGGCACGAGTAGAAGTGAGCCTGATAAGATTGAGGCTGACAGGAGTAAGGCTAGCAGGGGTGAGACCGGCGGGAGTGCTACCATGAAAAATCCAGTACTATGACATAGCGTCCATATATGAAGGATGCACCTGAGATATAAACTCCAAGAACTCCCCCTCTATCATGGAATGTGGAGTGACCATCGTGCTCTGTAACAAAAGAACTCAAATAATTAGCATATGATAATAAAATTAATATAGAGAAGTAGTAGTATACAAAAGAACATAGCAAGAAAAAACACAAATTAGTATGTACAAGTGTTAGATTCAAAAATCCTCTATTCTAGCATCCTCATGGAGATCTGATGCACAGAGAATATCTATCTCTATATTGAGGACTTCTTAATCTCATGGTACGCTATCTTCTTCTTGATCATCATCTGTTGCTTCATTGTGTATCTCATCTTCTTCAATGACCTCTTCATCTTCGACAATGATCTCTTCCTCCTCGGCTATTGAATGAATCTCAGAGTCCACTATAGATGGACTTTCTTCTACATTTATGTTCTCTCAAATTTTTCTACTACATGGTGAGACTTATAAAACAAATAGCCACTCTCCTTCTTTCGAATTTGGAATAAAAACATCTTGTTCATAGTGTTCAGGGAGTACAAATGTATCTCCTTCATCCGTCCATAATTTTGTGGAGTCGACTGCAAGCAAACCACTCTTATCCTGCCGCACTATTGTGTTTCTTCTACATTTGACTACTTTGAGCCATTTCACATAAAAAATAAAGTAATCAAACTTCCTAAAGGATAGCTTCAAGATATCTTGAATCACTCCATAATAATCTAGCTAGCCTTCTTGAGCATTATTGTCTCTTGCTCTAGCTCTACTTTTTTGGAAAAAGTTCACCATCACCCCACTATCAAAAGTAGACCTATTTCTATTCATGCGATCCAAAAGTGTCGTCCATGAGACCATAGACCAACGTATTCTAATATTTAGAGTACGCCCAATCACATCCCTTTGTGAGTTCTTCTTCTTCTTCAGACATATCTTCACCCGCTACCTTTGCTTGAGAAACTGCTTTATCTAGCCATCTACTTGCTGAAAAGGGTGGAAGAGGTCGAAGACTTTTTGGAAGGGGCAAAAATTAAGTGGAACGATTCTTTCAAAATTGAGCTCTTTCCTTTGTGTTTGTCTTCTTGGAAAGCTCATACCTTTCTAAGCACTTCTACATAGGCTTAGAGTTAACGATGCAAAACTTCATTGCCCTCTCTCTGAAAGGTACATCCATTTTTCTTTGCATCCCTTTACCTTGAGGTTCATCGCATAGGAGACGAACATCTTCATCATCCCTCCATAAGCGAGGCACTTATGCGTCTGACATACATAGAAACTCAGTTATGAATACAAGAGAATCTTGTACGAGCCATCCCTTTGCCATGTTGACCTCTGGATGTGCTCTCTATCACAAAACCTTTTAATGTCTTCATAAAGCGCTCTAAGAAGAACATCCTGGGAAAGTATTTCTCTACCATACAAACAGCCTCTATAGCATTGAGTTTCGCACTCTTTATGCTATCTCTGTTTATCTCTTTAGAAGAGATTCACCGTATCACGGGACTAATTTTATAAATGTTGTTCGCACATCCTCCAAAAGACAATCTTTTAAAGCTACAAGGAGCACAAACTATAAAAACTTGTGCCAATCATGAGACTTGAGCCCTCCAAGATCATCCTTTCATGTGAAGGTAGTCTTTAGACACCTCACGCATCCATTAGATGTCCGAAATTCTAAAATTATCTTCTTCACTTATTGCTTTTCTATTGTGGAAGCACCCAAAGAGCTCTTCGTAACGATACTATTCTCTTGGGCTTAGTAATTTCCCACAACTCTTGCATACGACCTCACCTCTTCCAAGTCCTCCCTTTGTGCTTTGCTTTCTTTCTTTTCTATCAAAGTCTTATAGAGAATCTCTCCCACATTCTTGAAAATATGCATCAGGTCTAGCAAATAATTGATCAATATCTCACCCCAATAAGGGGGTTCATGAAAGATTGACAACCGTTTCATGCCAGCCACTGGAGTTTCTGAATTGCATAGTTGTTTCCAATTGCTAGGTTTCATTTGGCATTGTGCTTGTCCACCAATTTGCCCTTCATGTAAAACATGTAAATCAAGCAAATATCTATGATGTCCTTCATAGATAGTTTTACGAAGTGCTTTGGAATAGCATGCTTCCACTTGTGGTCCACATAGAGGACAAGTATGGTAACCCAAAATTGATAAACCTGAACATTCACCATAACCAGTCCAATCATGCATCATCCACATAAGTATGCCTTGCACTTTCATGTCTCATCTTCTTATAGGTTGAGACATGTCACGCATAGTAATCAACTTAAACCTAAAGTATATATAGATTTAATTATGTATTCTAAGACATGGTTGAAGATATTTCATATAGTTTGAAGCAAGGATACCATATTATTTAAGGATTGGGGAAACAATATTTGGACCTAGTAGAGCTTCATCATGATTTGGTAGAGCTCTAGGATTCTAAGCGTTTTTCTTGGCCAAACCTCTAATGTAAGTTCAATATGCATTAAGAGAGCCGTGATAGATGCTATTTCTCCCAATCCATCATCATTAACTTGGGACTTTCCTCCATCCCCTAAAACATGGATACTATTGTTTCAAATCACTACCCTATACTTTTATGGTGTAAAATCTTTGCTAGAAATGGAAACAATCCATGGTTGCATGCCGATACCACGCTCTCCTCTCTCCACTTGGTAACATATGTAATCTCACTTGCCTCAAGCAAAGCATTTACTAATCATTATTCCCGTAATAAGAGGTGGTAACATAAGTAATCTCTAACATATGTGATTTGGAAGAGCTCTAGGATTCTCAGGGTTTCTCTTGGTTGAACCTCCAATGTGATTTTAATATGGATTAAGAAATGCATGATCGATGCTATTTCTACAGGACCATCATCATTAACTTGGGTCTTCCCCCCATCCCCTAAAACATGGATACTATTGTGTCGAATCACTACCCTATACATTTATGGTGTAAAAGCTTTGCTAGAAATGGGAACAATCCATGGTTCCATATCGATACAATGCTCTTCTCTCTCCCCTTGGTATCATATGTAATGTAGCTTGCCGGAAGCAAAGAATCTACTAATAATTCTTCCCATAATAAGAGGTGGTAACATATGTAATCTCTAACATATGTGATTTGGTAGAGCTCTAGGATTCTCAGGGTCTCTCTTCGAACCTCCAATGTGATTTTAATATGCATTGAGAAAGGCATGATATATGCCATTTCTCCTTGACCATCATCATTAACTTGGGTCTTCCCTCCATCCCCTAAAACATGGATACTATTGTGTCAAATCACTATGCTATAGTTTTATGGTGTAAAAGCTTTGCTAGAAATGGAAACAATCCATGGTTCCATGCCGATACCATGCTCTTCTCTCTCCCCTTAGTAACATATGTAATCTCGCTTGCCCCGAGCAAACAATTTACTAATCATTCTTCCTTGGACCATCTTACATAGAACTAAAAACGAGATCCAAAGTACTCATAGGGCTAGAAGGGAGAAACTCTATAAAATGATCTTTCACCTAGAGATTGAGGTAAATAAAGGGAATTCCCATCTATAGACATGACTTCTTAATATTAGGAGCATCCTTATATATGAAGAGAAAGTGAGTAGGAAGAATCCCTAGATGTACTTTGATCACTCATGGGTAGGCAAGGCCAATAAACTCACTAGTGAAATGTGCACTCTCGTATACAAGAACTAAAGTAAAGAAGCTTTTCACCATAAGATTTAAAACTTTAGAATGGATTGCACTTCAAAATAATATAATTGGATATTGATGATCAGTCACTTCAACCAAACTTCTTAGGATGTCTATTGTGCTTTCTCGTTAGAGATGTGATTGCAGGTCCATCATTTCTAAATTAAATCCAAAAAAATTTGCAAGACTTTGGTCACTTTCTCCATTCCCCCTTGACTCCCTAGCAGATTGTTGAAGCTATAGATGCCCTCTGCAAATTTGAAATGCAAGCGCTTGATATTCTCACTAATGGTTTCTTCCAAACCTTTAAAGATATTTTTATTGTCCTGCTTTGCTTACTTAGGCATTTGCTGCACTTACAAGGTGGTTGAATGAAGGTTTAAGTAAGATCATCCACAAGAAAGACAACAAGAATAGTTTACCAGTTATTACCATCCTAGAGACCAACAATAAAGTCTTCATCGTAGTTATTTCCGACCGCATTATGGCCCATCTCCACTCATGGATCAATAAGGATAAAAAAGGATTCATCAAATATGCATCCATCATTGAAGCCGTCATTGATGTTTCAAAGGGCATTGATTATGCATGCGAGTCTTCCCTTATCTTTCTGTTCCACAAGATTGAATTTGATAAAGCATATGACATAACGGAATAGGACTTCATCTTTCAACCCCTTAAATTCCTTGCTTGTGTCATAGGTTTATCAAAAAGGTTTCTATGCTTCTAAGGACCACTCATATGAGGATTGACATTAGTGGCTTGCTCTTTCAAATAATTCACCTTCAATGCTCTATCCCATAGCGTTCTCTCCTTGCATCTTTGCTTTTTTCCATCATTGTTAATTAACTCATAACCTTATTGATAATCAAGTGTACTTAGGTCATGCTCAAGGTATCTCCCCTTGGTGATTATAATATAATGATTGTGAGACTCTTCATCAATGACACAATTGTGTTTCTACGTAATTATATTGGTTAGGTCTCCCACTTCTTGCACTACCTTGAAATATTTTGTGAGGCCTCTAAGCTAGAATTTACCATTCAAATGCATTTCTCATCATTTTTTGGTCTACCCATGAAATCTCTAAGGGTTCAAGATTATCAATAACTCCCTATGCCAAAGTCTTTTATTTGGTAAGAGTCTTGATGGGCTTTGGGGTTTTGATGGTTAAATGATGTGTTGGGTGCTTGTTAAGCTTAACAAAAAATTTTAGTAGTTGAATGGTATGCATCTTCACATGATTGGGCATGGAATGGTGGTCAAATTGTTCCTTAAATCCATCATCATCTACTTCAATGCTTGCTAGATGGGTTTAGGCATTCAAAATGTGGGATTCTTGGCCAACAAGCTTGTTTCTACATGGATGGTTAAATCTTAGACTAAGGATGAATCTTTTTGGATCAAATGTATTATTAAAAACTACCACATCCTCTCTCTCATGGGGTTCCATAGATGGAAATAAGTTGATATGTTCATACTCTTTTGCTCTCTATTCCCACTCTTTGAGGGACTATATATTGTATGTGTAAAGAGTACATATGCAAAAGTAAAACAAAAACAAGAGTGTACTCACAAAATTATAAAGTATGAGAGACTCAAAGTGAGTAGACCAAGAAATGGATAAAATCAGATGGATTAGAAGTGAGTTTGCAAAGAGCATGGAATTGGCCCTAGAAGCTTGTAACCAAGTACAAAGTGGGGGAGATGTGCTCCTTATATAGAGCTGGAGCGAGATCTCCAAAGTACATCATATGTGGGATGATTCCCTTTGAAGGAGAATGAATACACTAACAGAAGCAAATGGGAGGTACCCAAAGATAATGACATAAAATATAAAATGGAATGAAATGAAAATTTAGTTTCTCAAAAATATAAAACTGAGATGCACTCATGTTGATACAAATGGACATGAGGTAGAGGAAATCATGTCATCAATACCCTCCATTTTGAAATGACTCAATCCTGTACAAGTCCACTAAGGGCTAGAGTGGGACTAGAGGTAGAGCCTTCATGAACATGTTCGCTAGGTTCTCTTAAGAGGTACACTAATCTACAATCATCTCATGTTATATGAGATTCTCACACATGAAATGGTAGTGCATCTTGATGTGTTTTGCCCAAGCTTGGAACATTGGATTTTTTTGATGACCAAGGTTGACTCACTATCGATGTAGATGCATGTTAGAGTAACCTACAAAATACCAAGGATAGATAATAAACATTGAAGCCACATGGCCTCACATGGTGGAAAGCTGGATGTTTGGTACTTTGGCTTGATGGATGATAGAGCAATTGTAGGCTCCTTCTTACTTTTCCAAGAGATAGGTCATGAGCCAAGCAAGAATATGAATCCAAAAGTATATCATGGGGAATGAGGATTACAACCACAATCTAAAATCTAAATATCTGGCAAGTTTGATGCCCCATCTATACAAAATGACATGATGCTAGGTGAGGCCAAGCTATGGTAGTAATCTCTAAGGAGCATCCCAATGTTTCTAACAAGGCTAATGGGAAAACTAACTGATTATACCAACTACATAGGGAAAATTTGGTCTCATGTTGGCCAAGTAAATTAAAGAGCAAAATAGCTATCGTTATGCATGCACATCCACAACTGATGAAGAGTCCTCCAATGTGGGCTTGATGTTTTGATAAATCGGTGTACATATTGAGAAAAACTAGTCCATGTTATATCTAGAAAGAATATTAAACCATTTTCTTTTTGGAGAGGAATATATCGTCTCTTGTTTGCCATACTTCCATTCCTAAGAGCTAGTGAAATAGGACAAGATCTGCCATGGAGTATGGAAGATTAATATGTGTGAAGATGCATTGGATGCATTCATCATGTGAACTTATCAAAATCAGGCCATGTACTTTGAGCATGATCATTTCAACTAAGGATTCTTTCTAATATATCTATAAGTTAGCATGCATAGTGCTCCTTTGAAATCCTTCAGCTTTGAAGAACTTTTGAATCTTAACATACTAGGCCTTTGGAGCTTGCTTAAGTCCATAAAGTGCTTTGTGAAGCTTGTATAATTGATTTTCCTTTCCTTTGATTTTTAATCGTTCTAGTTGTTTAACATAGATCTCTTGTTGAATATCACTAGTTAGGAAAGTGATTTTTATGTCAAGTTGGTAGTTGGGTCTTTTGAAGTGTTCAGTTAGTGAAAGAATGACTCTATAGTTGTAAACCTTGTTGTATGGGCAAAGGTTTCTTCATAATCAATACCCTACTTTTGCTTATCCCTTATCCACAAGTCTTGCTTTATACTTGTCCAAAATACCATCTTATTTCTTCTTGACTTTGTAAAGCACCTTACCTCCAATAACTTGACGATTTAAAGGCTTTGGAATAGGTGTCCAAGTGGTTTTTGTTTCAATTGCAACCATCTCTATTTGGATAGCTTTTTCCCACTAGGTTGTCCTTGAGATTCTTTGAAATTGAAAGGCTCTAGAATCTATTGAATCTAGTGCATAAGTGCATTATTCACATAGTGACTTTCTTCACATTGTTGCTTCTCAATGAGCCTTTCATATCTTCTGCGTTAGTGATAAGTACTTGCTTATGAGTTTTTCTTAGAAATACTCGTGTTCCCCCTCTGAAGTGTAGATGAATAGACTCAAGCTTGAACTTGATTCTTTGCTTGGGTACTTTGAAGCTTCATCAAACATGACATCTTTGAGATGGTGATGGAGTGGTCATCAAGATTGTACAATCTATAAGCCTTAGATTGTTCACTATAACCAATGAATATATATTTCTTGGAATTAGATTGCAACCTATGTCAATCTTCTTTAGGAAAATGTATGAATTCTTCACTTTCAAATACTCTAAAGTAGTTTACATTGGGTTTGTGTACATAGTAGGCTTCAAATAGAGTCTTGTTGTTCTGATGCACTTGTGAATCATGGGCTCATTATGTGCAGTTGAGTGTGTACAACTTCCACCCAACACTTGAATGGTAATGCTTTTTTGTTTCAAAGCATATTGCATGTAGTTTCCATTATGCTCCAATTTTTTTTTCTAGCTACTCCATTTTGGCATGGAGTTTGAGGTTGAAAGACTTGCCTCTTGATACCTTTTTTCTTTAAGAAACTATTGAGCTTGTGATTGATGAAGTCTCCACCTCCACTTGATCTAATGGTTGTGACTAACCTTTATGCTCTCAAAACTTAGAAAAGGTATCTGCTGTGGACTTAAAAAAGTATACCTTGATATATCTTGTGTGATCATCTACTAAGAGAAATATGCAAATTGATCCATTTAGTGATAGAGTATGCATTGGTCCACATAGATCCATGTGGACTATGGATAGAGGGTCCCTAGCTTGAATGGAAACCTCTTTGGGAACTAGAGCAATGTATTTCTTGATTTGAGTGCAAGCTTCATAGATATCATGGAATTTCCTAATTTAGTGTAAATACTTAAAATTTGTGATACTGAAATCTTGGTTAAGCATGAGGTGTGTCTGTATCTTTGGTGCCAGAGGCTAGGGAAGGGCTCCTTAGAAAGAAAACATGAAAGCATGTATAAGATTTTGTCTTCAATTCTTTGGGCTATTACATCGTTGGTGGTAGGATCAATCACCTTCAATGATGTGTTTTCAAACAGCACTTGTTTATGTTGTTTGGTGATCGCCTTAACTAAGAGGAGGTTCATACACAAGTTGGCTATAAACAATACATTGGTTAAAGCTTAACAATGCCACAAGTGATTTGTAATTTGAACTTGGCCCTTGCCTTCTATTGAGTAGACTTTTGTTATCACCTAAATAAACTTCATTGGCATGATCTTATAATGCTTGGAATGATTCACGATCTTTACACATACAAATGTTCCTAAACTAAGGTGGATCCCAAACAAGTGTCTATAGAAACTTCAAAAGTATAGATTCAACATCAACTCAATATATGTGCACTATCAATTCACAGAATAGCTACATGCAATGATCAACATAGTAGAAAGAGGCTGGGGAGAGGGAAAATGGGTTAAAATGGTCAATCCAAAAGAACAAAGAGGCTATTATGTGTGGAGCATATGTACTTAATACGTGTCCCACTAAAGCACTATAGTCTATCACTCCATATGAGGCTTTGGACGGTCACAAGCCATTTGTTGTTCACCTGTATGTCTTTGGTTGTTTGGCATATGCATTAGTACTTGAACAACATTCCAAGAAATTGGATGATAAAGTAGTGAAATGTATTTTTGTTGGGTAAATTTCTAAAAGCAAAAGCTATATGTGTATCATCCATAGACTAAATGCATTTTGGGTAGTCATGATGTTGTTTTTGTGGAAGATGCAGTGCACCCATTACTTTCATGTACTAAGGAGACATCTGTTAGCTGCAAAGATGTATATAACACTTTGTTGCCTCTTTTCACAAGTGGATACCCTAGTGCTAGTTGGGAGATCAGGAAAATGGACAATAGCTTACCCAAAGTGAGCACAAAATGATGGCAAAAACATTCTCCCAATGAGTAGAGAACAATGCCAGCAAGCTCTAGCACCACTACCACCACCATGACAATGACCAAAAAACCACCGAGAACTCCACTTAATGCTTTGATATCATGTGGGTAGTACACATGCAGAAGAAAAATGAAAAAAACATGTACTCGTAAAGTCAACCAATGTGAAAGACTCAAAGTGAGTAGATCACAAGATGGGTAAAATGACATGGATTAGAAATGAGTTTGCCAAGAGCATGGAGTAGGATCTACACGCTTCTAACCAAGTACGAAGTGGGGTAGAGGCCCTCCTTATATAGATTTGGAGGGGGCTCTCCAAAGTACATCATGTTTGGGATAATTCCCCTCGAAGGAGAATGAATACAATGGTATACACAAATGGCAAAGTACCCAAATATAATGACATAAAATATAAAATGGAATGGAGTAAAACTCGAGTGTCTCTTGTGTGAAGGGGTGATGGGACATATGTAGAGATGAGTTGGTGTTGCAACAAACCTGCTCTACACTAGCCAATATGACTTCAGGGATGCTTAAAGTAGTTCTTTAGCTTCCCAAATGTGCATAAAGAGTTGTCAAGTCCTTTAAAACATCATTGCCAAATGATTGCACCAAAGCAAATGACTTCCACTTCAAAAAAGTTGAAGAAACCTTCTATTTTGCAAAGTGAGCATAAGAATTTTTTTTAGATCTCAAAGCATGGTATGAATTGATGAACTTGATACATCTAATTGAATTTTATAGCTAAATAAATCAATTTATTTGATGAATTTATCTAGCCCATAAAGAGAGAAATTAGTTTAGAAAGTCTCGGAGTCACTGAAACTTTCTAGAAGCACGATGAAGTGCAAAACAAAAACCACTTCAGACATTCATAAATTGAGATCTATTCATTCAATTGCAATGAAACGACTCCTATCTAAGTTATTTAAATGAAGATATATAATGAATATACACATAGAGAGAAATAGAATAAACTAGTTCACTGTGTATTTCAAGGTATTCTAGGACCATAGAGGTAATGAGTAATGAAGATGTATGAATCATAATGTGTATTGATATTGAAAATATGATACAAGGGAACAATGAAGGACTAATCCTACATGAATTGAGCACAATGTATGCTCAAGAGTTCAGCGCAATCACATAGAAAAAGGCTTCATATACTGTGACTAACAAGTAGTTGTATTTATACATGAGTTTGATGTTGAATATGGTGATTCATCCACCTAAAAGTGATCCTAGAATTTATGGATCATTCAAGTTTGATTCCTGAACTAACAAGGTCATGAAATTTTCCTTCGTCAATCTACGGGTTTTCCTCTTCTACTATTAGCTTTTACAAATGACCAAGATAAGTATATGAGTTTCACTCTTGGGAATTTTACAAAACCTATGTTCACATGCATATATCTATGTGAGTTAAAAGTGCAATAGTGGGTAGCTTCTTTGACGACCATGTAATCAGCTTTGTACATGCAAAGGTGAGGTATCGAGATATGCTTCTGTTATCATCTTTAGAGCTTGTCCAATTTGCATGAGAGAATAACTTGATTTCTATATCACATGTGTAAAGATATTCCATTCCATTGATGGTTCCCTTTAGGTATTTTAGGATCCTTTTGGATGATTTAATGTAAGGTTACCTTGAAGTAGCCATGAATAGACTCAAGGCACTTACTCCATAGAAAATGTCTACCCTCGTTCATGTAGCATAAGTCCAATGATGAACTAGACTTTGATAGCAAGTACTTAGTTTCAGTTTCATCTCCATAGGTGTACCTACAACCTATGAATTCTTCATTTTGAATTTGACAAGTAAGTCTTTGATGTACTTCCTTTGAGTTAAGTACATACCTCTTTATGTATATACTACTTCCAATCCTAGGAACTATGTGAGTAGACCTAGATAACTGATTTTGAACTCCTCTTTCGCCTGAAGTTTAATCTTCCTAATTCATTTAGCATCATTTCTTTTAATTGTAATATCATCAATGCTTACAATACACATAGGTATATGACTTCAAATTGGTTCCTCTTAATGAAGAGGGAAGGATCAGCTTTGCTCACATTGAATCCCTTATCCTGCAAATAAGTAGCTAGTTTGTGATTCCAAGCCCTAGGGGCTTCCATCAAACCATACAAAGATGTTCTTAACCTACATACATATTGAAGACATTATGAATCTTCAAAATGAGGATGTTTAGCCATGCATAACTCCCAAAATATCCATCCATTCAAAAAATCATTTTGCACATCCATTTGATAAATCTTCCAATTCTTGGAAGGTGCAACACTCATAAGTACCATGATGGTAGGAATCTTTGCAACATGTGAAACACTTTCTTCATAATCAATACGTTGTGTTTGTGCATACTCTTTGGCCACTAGCCTTGCTTTGTACATGTTAATAGATCCATCAGAATTTGTGAGTACCTTATATATCCACCTTAAACCTATGGTCTTCATAGATGGATTCTTGGGCACCAATTCCCAATTTTGATTTTCTTCTAAAGCATCTAACTCTTCCTTCATGACATTCATCCATTCACGCTTCTTCTTTTCCTCCTTGTATGATGAGGGTTCCTTCTAGTTTGATTTATGTTCTAGATATATAGAATGTTTAGTAACCAATGAAGTATCATAGACAAACCTTTGTAGCTTTCTATTCTCTTGAGTTGACCTTCTAATTGTTTGTTGAGAGGATTCTACCACATCCCTAAATTCCTACACTTTGGCTATGGCTTTAGAGTTCCAAGAATTGATTTATCTCCTGGAGTCTTCTAGTCATCATCTGAATCACTTGATGCTTCAAGTGTGTGCTCATTTCTCTTTCATAAGTTTGGAAAGTCCTCCAATATGTCATTAGGGAGTTTTATCCTCCTACAATCGTCTTCAAACCATGACTTGTTTTCATCAAACACATCTCTACTTACAAGGAAACCTTTGTTGCTTGGATTTTAAAACCTATAACCATTTTGATAAAAGGCCATAACCAATGAATATGCATTTCTCTTGTTTAAGGTTCAATTTTTCTCTAAATTGTGAAGGTATATGTGCATATGCAATGCATCCAAAGATCCTGCAATGATCAAGACAAGTTCTCCTTCCATTCCAAGCCTTATATAGTGTCATGCCATCTAGAGCCTTTGATGGAAGTCTATTCACTAAATATGTAGTTGTTGATACTTCCTCTACCCACAAGTAGTTGTGGAGTTTCTTTTCATTGAGCATTGATCTTCTAGCTTCTAGGATTGTCCTATTCCTTCTCTCTACCACTCCATTTTGCTCATGAGTGTATCTCCTAGTAGTTTCTCTAGTGATCCCTCCCTTTTTGAGATCGGAATCAAAGTCATGGCATAAATATTCTCCTCATCCATCTGACCTTAGTCTCTTTAGGATCTGATAGAGTTTGGGTACCATAATTGAAAAAATGCAATGTTCTTGGTGTCTTGGAGTTCAAAGAAAAATAATCTACCTGATGTTTCTCCCCTTCCTATCTTCTTGACTCCCTTATGTGAGTCTTTAACAAATTCTCCATGTTTGGTGAATTTAACCTACAATTTCTTCCAAAGAATTTGAGATACACTGATGAGGTTCTTGGTAATAGTATTTACGGAGAATATACTTAGTACGTTCATATTAACATTTGAAGTGTTCATATTACCTATCATCTCAATTGAATTCTTGTGTCATCTAATGTTTGGACTTCATGTCTATTACTTGGATCTTGCAAATTAGAGAGTATATCTACATTCTTTCCATTCTCTTCCAAGTATAAAACTTGAAAAACATGCTTCCATGCCCTATGGTCATTCCTAACCTCATCAAAGTAGATATGTAACCAATGATGACTCTAAAGATAATGGAGAAATTGGCATATGTATGTAGTTAAAAACAAAATAAGATGTCATCCATGATGGAAAAGATGAGATTTTTTCAAGTGATGCTTATCATTTCTATGATATGGAAGACTCTATCAAAGACTTTTGAGTATAACTTTGAGTATGTGTGAAAGTGTGCATGGGACTATGTGTATCTATGCATATAAAGATTGCCAAAATATTAATTTTTCTAAATATATCATAGAAACTACACTTTAGTTTGATTCTATGTGTATTTGACTCTTGTTGCTTGGTAGGAACTAGCTTTTTTTATTGCCCAGTAAGCCACAAATTTAAAAACTCGAACTACTTTGATCTGATGTTGATATTTTTTTGGATATATTGGTTGAGCTCCAAACATTTATAGACTTTTTTATGTGTACATAGATGTGAAAACATGGTTGATTTTCACATATTGGTAGTCCCTTATATACCTTGGTTGGGGACTTAATATCTTTATTCATGTGAAGATATTGGTTCTCTTGAATAAATTTACACACGTTTTCTCATGTGTCCCAAAACTGATCATGATTCTGTACGTAAAGTTTGGGTGATTGACGCACAAAGGAAGACTTTCGTTTGTTCCATCATACATTGTTTGGTTAGCAATGAATAGAGTCAAATAATGGATTTTATTTGAGATTAAAATTATTTGCCTAAGTGAATTTGAGTTTCATCGTATGTGCTCAATGTTGTGAGGAATGTGTATATCTTTTTCTTTCATACAACGGTTTTTTTCTTTCGATAAAGGAAAAATTTTATTGAGCATTTTATTTTGTTCACTACGAAGCAATCTTAGGAGGCTATTAACATAAACAGAAAGTATGATCTAACGTATGTACTATTTTTCATTAACGCACTATGTACTAACGTATGTACTAATTTTTTATTAACGTATGTACTAATTTTTCATTAACGTATGTACTAATATGATCTAACGAATTAGGCTTAGTACATACGTTCAAGGAATTTCTGAATTTGTATTTGTATACGATATATGATTTTCTTGGAAAATTGAAAACGGGCGTCTTTTGTTTGGTACCAAACTAGTGTTAAGGCATAGAACCAATGCTTGGGATGACTTGGAAAACTAAATCTTGCTTGATTAGAGACCCACCTAGATAAAGGCTTTGAAATGGAGAATGACCAGAAAACGAAGCATACTCTGAGAATTAAAAGAAATCTTGAATTTGACCACTATTTAAATAAGAAATTGTGTTTTCGTTGGACCAATATTAGATGGGAATTCAAGCTCAAGGACCTTTAGTACAAGCTTATTGAGGATACGAAAGCAGTCCTTATGTGGTTGATTCTCCACAATAGGATATGGCCAATGTCAAGCACTAAATGTTGTGGTGCTCCCTCGTGGTTCAAGTGATGCTATAATGGTAGGGAAGACGTGGCGCATGTCTTTTCCTTTCCTAAGAGAATCTTATCTTGATGCTTTCCAAACAAAACTCATTGCATTGCAGCAGAAAGAGTGCTAATATACATCAAAGGAACTTCTAATGAAGATTTGTATTATGGTTATAGTTCTGACACTAGAATCAAAGTGTCTAGTGATGCATATTAGGCAGGAAGTAGAGATGATAGGTGATCTACTCATGGACACTTATGCTATATTGGTGATAAACTAGTGTCATGGTGCTCTAAGAAGCAACACACAGTTGCGCTATCATCTACAGAAGCCGAGTACAAAGGTATGGTAGAAGTAGCAAAGGAAGTCATATGGACGAAAAACTTGATGATGAGTTTTGATATTGAGCAAGGGATTCCAATCATACACGGTGATAATATGAGTTCATTTTATTTGGTAGCTAATCCTATTTTTCATGCTAGCACTAAACATATTGAGGTCCAATATCATTTTTTGAGGGAAAAGGTACTTGATAAAGAAATCGAAGTCATATATACTCCAACAAAAGAAGAGGTAGCAGATATGTTGACCAACAATCTAGATGGACCAAGGTTACAAAGACTTATAGGAATAAAGAAGAAAGGCATAATCACAATTAGTGATTGAGGAGGAGTTGTTGGTGCAAGCCAATGACAAATTGAGGTTTATGATGACTAATGAAAGAATAAGAGAGTATAAATAAAAATATGCTAAAAGACAAAAATTCAGAAACAAATGAGTCTATGAAGTCACCAGAATATCATCAGAATACACCAGAATGGTATCGGGACAGAAGGTTACCAAAATCGGACCAAAAAGATACTAGAATAAATTAAAAAAAAGAAAGAGACTTGATTCTTGAAATATATATATATATATATATATATATATATATATATATATATATATATATATATATATATATATATATATATATATATATATATATATATATATATATATATATATATATGTGTGTGTGTGTGTGTGTGTGAAGTAAAAAAAAAAGGGATATAGAGAGAATTGATGAAGGAAGACATGTCCAGAGAATGCTCTAGACTTAGACAGTGATCTATTTCACATTTTTCTCTCTGGATGATCACGTGGATCAAAAATCCTTTTACATAGTCTTAGCTTAAGAGATAACCAAGTTTTGGTTAAAACTTCTTAGTTCAATTCCTTTTGTGTTGTATGAATGATTCTCCAGTACATTCATATGCTAAATGTCTAAAGTTCAGTCTATAGAAAATGGTGCATCTTTCCAGTTAATGTTTTGCTTGGAACTCAGTGAGCTGTGTAAAGTTTTTTGTGTTTTAACATTCAAAATCTAAGTTGAGAGATAAGGAAGCTATAACTAAAAGCATTTTGTAAAATGAGCTTCAGCTTGTGAGAAACCACTATTTAAAGTCACTAATGTAAAAAGTCATCATTTTGTAACATTAGTTACAGATATCTTTTGATCTTAATGATTAATCAGTTAATTTATAATTTGACTCCAAAGTCTAATACTTCCTAAAGTTATGCAAGAATTATATATTGTTGAAGAAGAACAAAAATTTAATATCAGAAGAAGGAAGTAAGTTTCAATGTTGAATTCTAAAACTTTTAAAGTATTTGGTTAAAGTCTTATCTATACTTATCATAGAAGTGTTCTAAAGTGAAGATAGACGTGACATTGGAGATAAGCAATTCTCCATCATTATCATGTTGTATAAATAAATTATAAATTTCAGCTTAAATGCTTAATTGGATAGAACCAATCAGATGATGGTTGCAATCGTCCACATCATATTTTAAGCTCCATAGATCCTCTATTTAGATTGAGGAAAATAATGCAGGAAGATAATTTTTGTTGTTAATAAAATTAGTAAAAAGGTACTTATTCCATTAAACTTAGGAATAACAATATATGAGGAGTCTATGGAAAAGCATATAGACGAAACCTCATGTATGGCCAAACATCTTGAGGTGAAACTTAAGCATAGGTTCATGTGCTCTCTAAAACATGTGATCCACTTAGCCTACTAGTTAACTCCTAAGGATGACAAGTAGGAGGTCTTGGGTTCAACCGCCATGGGGAGCATGGGAAGAGAGTTTCTCCCAAAAAACTCTAGAGCCTTTTAACTCAAGCTAATGTGAGTGAGCTTGAGTCTAGAGAGACTTATGTCAAGTGGCCAGTACACCTACCACTTGTGGACTCTAGTGGAAGATGTTAAAATAGTGGTGGAGATTGTACATGCATATGTGGGCCTCAATTAATCCTATGGTCATGATTGATTGAAAGAGTTATAATTAGAGGCATAAGGTGAGGAGGAGATTCATCTCTCAAGCATGTGGTGGTCCTAGTGCTAGTGTTTCATTACATTGGTTTTCAAAAAAGCTTCCATGGTGATCTTGGTGGCCTCACCATGTTGTAGAAAAACTCCCATGGAGACCTTACATTTTATCTACCTTATAAGAGAATCAGTACTTTGTCGTTTTCTTATACTCACATCCATATATATACGTCTCTCTCCAATCCATATAAGTGCTCTCCTTAAGTCACCGTTCGCATGGGGACTGGCATACGCATGGAGATTTTTGTCACCTCTTGCAAAAGAGACATCTATTATATAGCGTGCAAGTATGGAAACCATGAAGTCACGTCAATCTTTGATGAGTAAATGATGCCTTCCTTACAATTTCTCATATAAATAATGCTCAACAACAAGAGCAATTAGAGAGAGGATGGGTGCATGTGTGTAGAAAAAAGGATTTGATATCCCGCATCTGATGGAGGTGAATAACGTATCCAATTCACCATTCGATGGCTTGACATATTTGCCTAAAAGTATCATTTTTATTCAAATATAGCTACATCACAATGCAAAGCGGAGACAGTTAAAGCTTTAGCTTTAGTTGATGCAAGCATATACGTGCAGGGGTTAAACAGACTCATTTATTTGGAAAAAAGGAGATCTGTGGGTGATTGGACACCAGTACCCTGGACAAAGGCAATTGGGCTATCGAAGAGTATCACACCGTTATCTCCTTCATCATATATTGATGTTTTTTTTTTAATATAAAGGAAGTTCGGCATAAGCCTACTCTCCCGGACTTGAATTAAATAAAGAAAAGTACAAGAGAAGGGGACTAGTGCCCACGGGACCCCCCAAATCCCACAAAGCAGGGGAAGCTTTTACAGAGCTTAGATGACATTACAAAGAAGGTTAATTACCCTCTCATCACCCTCATGTGGGGCCCACTTAGGTTTAAGCTTGTTATCAATCAAAAGGAGTACTTGATGATGCCTAAAGGGGGGTGATTTTTTACAGTTGGCAATCCTTTTGCCAAGGAGGAACAGCGATTTCTCAATTGACCACTCCTTGGGGGAGTCACCGAAGTTGAAAGCACATCTTTCCCGCCAAATTTTCCATAGGACCTCCCCTCTGATGGCGTTCCAGAGAGTCGCGGAGCAGCCGATCGCTTCTCCCAGCAGGGCTTGCTGCCAACTGAGACGTTTTTGAAGTCTAATTCTCTTTCCAACCATCTGCCAGAGTCTGTTGGAGTTGGGGCAGGTAAAGAAGATGTGTGAAACATCTTCGATAGACCGGTAGCAGCGTTTGCACCAGGGAGGGATCCCACAAATTTTGCTAGCCTTAAGGTTGGTCCAGATTCCATGATGAAGAATTTGCCATAAGAGGACAGACTTTTTGATTTCTATGAGGGGGTGCCAGATAGCCATGAACTTCATGTCCCACCGAAGCCGCGTCCATGACAGGCACCACTTCTTGTTGAGGTTAGCCTGATAGTCGATCGTTTCTTTGATGTTCGGGATTTTTGATAGGCTATTCCCATTGTGCCATTTGAGACCAAGCGAGCTCGATATGTCGTGTCCCATGAGAAGGCGAACTTTGTGTCGGTCCCAGGCGAGACATCTGCTTTGCAAAGTGTTCCATTCTTCATGCGAAATGTTGATGCTAGGGTCAATATCCTCAAAGTTGATCCAGCGGTTGGAGTCTTGTTTCCAGAGATGTTTCCATTTTTTGAAGCCTTTGTTCCATAGCTTCTTGGCATTTTGAATGTTCCAAGATTCCACACTGCTTCTTGGCATTTTGAATGTTCCAAGATTCCACACTCCGGATGCCATGGATCGGAAACCAGATAGAGTCGTTTTGTCTGATACCGGCAGCCCACTTCCAGTCTTCACTTATTCTTGTGAAGCTTTTGACTTTATTCCAACTCTTCCAAAGGGAGCACACCAGATTAGAGCCTTTCGGGAAGACGGGGATCGGGGAAAACAGCAAGGTCAAGATGTCAAGATTCTTCCAATTTGGGAAACCCATGAGCGCCAACTCATTCTTGTTTCTGAAGATCAACTTGGCCCACGAGGCCTCCCTGTTGCACCAAGCCTTAATCATCCATTTGGCCGACAGTTTGTTAGCCATTTACCCAATGTCCAAGATACCAAGTCCCCCACTATCTCTATGGCTGGTGCAGATGGACCATTTGATTTTAGGCACCCCCCTCCTATTGTGGTCGCCCGTCCAAAGGAAGTTTCTACAAATACTATCCAATTTGGACAGATCTTGCTCTTTCGGTGTCCAACAAGAAAGGAAATAAATGGTAGATGATAAGAGGAACGTGTTGATAACCATAGCACGACCAGCAAGATTGATTTGCATACCTCTCCAATAGTTAAGCTTGTTTTCGAGTTTGGCAAGCACCCAGTTCCACCGCTGTTCCATAGGGACGCCAAACCCCAAGGGAATCCCAAGAAGCCGAAAAATTTGGCCCTCCGGAATGATTTGACAGCCATGATCAATGAGAAGGTCGGGCTGTGACCCACCAATAACTCTAAAGGCGGTCTTAGAGTGGTTGATTATGGATCCAGAGGCTTCACAAAAGGTAGCAAGACACTTCCAGAACGTCTCCAGGCTGGTACTATCATTGTGAACAAAAGCGTTCATATCATCGGCAAAAAGTCTCATGGTGATCTGACTGTGGTCATGCGGCAAACGAAGGCCTTTAATGTTACCAGCTTCCACCTGATGCTCCACCAGCCTGCTAAGCCCTTCCGTGGAAATGGCAAAGAGAAGGGGAGCCAATGGGCACCCTTGTCTGATAGATCTTCTAAGTTTGATCACCTTTGAAAGTTTTCCATTAATGTTAATTTGGGTCGATGCGTTTCCGAGAAGGGTCGCAATCATCTTGATGAATTTCTGACTGCATCCAAGATCGTGTAGCGACTGTAGAATATAGTCCCATTCTAGCCTGTCGTAGGCTTTATCAAAGTCGATCTTGAGGAATACTACTTCTTGTTTAGACTCATTTGCAAATTCAAGGCCTTCCCAGATATCTATAATGGTTTCCAAAATTGACCTGCCTTTGATGAAACCTTTTTGGTCCTCGCTTAACCTTGCTCTCAAGTGGCAAGAGATTCTGTTGGCAATGACTTTGGTGATGATCTTGTATCCTGTTTGGAGCATTGTAATGGTACGCCAGTTCTCTATTCTGTTCTTTTCCCCTTTTTTGTGTATTAACTTGATAATGCCATTGTTGAGACAAGAAGGAAGCGCGCCAAACTTGATTGCCTCTTGCCAAACCAAACGAAGAGGAGTGGCAACCACCAACTTGAAGGATTTAAAGAACTCATTAGTGAGCCCGTCGGGTCCCGGGCTTTTACCTGAAGGGAGGGCATCAATGACGTCGATGATTTCGGCTTTAGAGATAGAGGCATGAAGCAGAGATTGAAGGTTGAGTGGTATCCTGTGGGGGGAAACCCTAGATATGGCTGCCATACAGTCCCTTCTATGGTGGGAGAGGGGGTTTGAGGTCCCCAAGAGTCTCGTGAAATGCCCTTCAATGATCCCAAAATTATCTTCTTCCGTGTTGCATACATTGCCATTTGCGTCTAGCAATAAGGGGATCGAATCTCTGTTGTGTTTCCTTTTGAGGATACGGCACATCTCTTTGGTGGGTTTGTCGGCTTTGCCAGCCCACCACTCCTTGAAGAAAATTTGCAAATTTTTCCTTTGTATCTCTTCCTCGTATCTCAGCAGCGCTCTGATTTTTTGAAGTCCTTTCTGGGCTTGAGATTTTCCTTTGTTCACTTCCTCCTCGAGCCGCCAGAGTCTATGATAAAGAGCTTCTCTACGAGCCCGCCGCACAGTCTCTAGCATCTTCCTGGATCTAATCATGATCTGCCGTGACTTATCGTCCGCACTTCTCCAACACTTGGCTGGGGACAAGCCAGAGGCGAATGCCTCCTTCCACACATCAGAAATTTCTTGATGGACGGAGGGGAGAGAGAAGGAGGGCACACTGGCATGGAACCAAGGAGCCTTACGGATCTTGGTGGGGGGTTGAAAAGTGATGACGATCGGGTAGTGATCAGAGATGGTGAGGTCGGTGCGTTGCGAGAGGGAAGGGTGGCCCCACTGATGAGTAAAACTCTGAGAAATATAGCATCTATCAAGTCTAGCTTTCCTCAGGTCCTCGCCTGCTTGGAGGTTTGACCAAGAAAAGCCATTCGAGTCTTTGAGTTCGACCAGATCCAAGTGTAGTTTAGTTTTGTCCCACGTTTCTTTCTCCCGACTATCGATGACCCTACCCTTGCCCATCCATCTGTCCATAGGGTCCTCTACCATGTTGAAGTCACCACAAATAAGCATGTTGTGGGGGAGCGAGTCCAAGGAGGCCCAAGTGTTAAGTCTCTCTAACTCCCCATTAGGGGCATACAAAGAAACTAAAGTAAAACCAAAGGGAGCACCGAAAGAAACAGCAATCCATCGATGGCATTCATCTTCAATGGAGTTCTCAAGCTTTTAAAACCAGAGTTGATTAATACTGATTATCGTTCCACCGGACCCCCGCTGATGCGCCGTTGAAATCCAAACATGGGTCGAGGAGACATGTCTAAGCCGTTTCTGGAGGTCTTCTCCGTCAATTTTAATCTCTTGGATACATATAAAATCTGGGTTTAGGCTAATGTCGCGAAGCCATTGACCAATGATGATCGCTCTTGAGGGGTCGGTTAGCCCTCTAGCATTTAACGAGATGATGATCATTGTCGTAATAATCCCTCTTTGCGGGAGGGAGCTTTGTCCTTTCTTTTTTTGGATTCATCTTTCTTTTTCGCTCGGATCGGATCCCGAGTTAGCAATAGGTTCTTGTGGGGGCTTTTCCACGGTAACTCCATAGGTTGTTTTCCTTTGCGGGATGCCTCTTGCTGGGAAGAACTGGGCACCGTTTTCAGCTCCGTTTCCGGAATAGTCGATCCGATGATGGAGCTTTCACTATCCATGTTATCTTCATTGCTAGTAGTAAAGCCGTCTTCTTTGCTTGTAGTGTAGCCCTCCTGCAAGGTTTCTTTACTGTCAGGGATCTCTAGGCCTTTGACGTCGGTGTCCACCTCAAGTTGGTTCCCACCCGGGTAGTCAAACTCATTGATGTCCTTTACCAGATTGCAATACAAGTTGCTGGAGGGGGTAACTGACATGTTGTTTCGCTCAGAAGTTGCCCTAGGGCTTCTTTTCCTTCTTCTTCTGACTTCGATGAACCCGTCTGCGTCAGCTTCTGGATTAAGGGGGCCCTTGACTTCCTCTACTTTCGTCGAGTGATTCAATGCACCATTGCTATCTTGAGCATTTTTGGGGGCTTCTTGATTTCGCTTGCTTTTTCGTCTCAGAGGGCAATCTTTAATCTTGTGACCTTGTTGGCCACAACGAAAGCACGCGTTGGGAAGGTTTTTGTAACTGACGTCTTGCTCCCATACATCCCCTTCGCCCAAGTCCAGTTTGATCTTCGATGGAAGTGGCATACTGAGGTCAGCCTCGACACAGATTTGAGGGTGCCACCGAGCGTTGAACGAGTGTCTTGCACCTTCATAAATGAGACCACCAATGTCCTCGCGTGAGGCCAACGGCTTGCCGATAGGAGATTGATGTTATTTCTCTTCTCCTTTCTTGAATTTATGGTGCACGAGATTAAGTCTCAAAGAAGGATCAATAGATAAACCTATGAATGAGATTACATGAAACACAGGAAGAAGAAACGAATACAGGAAGAGGGTATCTTTCCCACAAGTAGAGCAAAAATGGAAGCCAAACAGCAAGTAAGAGGATGGAGCAGAAGCTTTTAAGATATGAAGATTTCTCATTCGAAGAAAAATACAAAACATGCAAGAGGGCATTTTCTAAACCTCCCAAAAATTATCGTATGTGATTAGAATTTCTAATTTCTGATTCATATATGTTCTTTGGAGTATGTGCTATAGGCTTATAGCTTCGAAACTCAGAATTTATCTCCAAGATCTCTTTGGGGAGCATCAAACTAGTCAACCTTGGATGCATGCTGCTCGATACTCTAGTGTCGATCTTTTCTGAATTTCAGCTTGCTAGAAAGCTCTTTGTATAAGGTTTAAAATGGTTTAAAGATCATTGAAAGTATTACTAGGTCTGATCATAGATATTTTTCTCATCAAAAACCTTTTCGAGAAGTATGGAAGAGTGCACTGGCTCTTCTCATGCACCGAAGGATGGATGTAGCTTGATGTAAAGCTAAGTAGCTTCCAAGTTTATAATTGATTTCATTCATTTCTTGCTTTTGCTTTTATATATTTGTGCATAAAAGTATGATTGAAGTGTAGCATAAGACTTGAATTTTGTTAGGGACATCTAAAATTTAATCAAATCTAGAGGTGTGATGAGAGTATTGCAAGCACATCAAGCATCAAGGGTACTTGCATGTATCCATAATCTATTTTCCACTTCATGCATGGAAAATAATGTCTTTTTTGTGCATTCCCCTTTCGAAAAGAATTTTTTCAATGCACAAATTAAGAATAAAGATTTTCTTTTTTCCACATCACAAGCTTCATTATTGCTACAAAATATTTTAATGCACTTAAGATTGTGCACTAATTTGTTGATAAGTTAAGAGGAAGATACGATAGTAAGTTTGTGCATAACATAGATGCATAAAGTTCATGCATATCAAGCACAAAGAATGCTTGAATTAGTTTAGAGCATGGAAAAACATGCAAACACATGCATGCAATCAAAAGAATTGCAAGCATGTGCATGCATTTACATAAAAAGGAGGTTTTCTTAGTAACAAAAACTAAAATATTTACTTTCGTAGTAGTTAGCGTACTTTTTTGAGCTCAAGCTTGAGATTTGGGAAAGAAGAAAGTTAGTTAATCACAAATACATGCTAGGTAAAACTTTGCTACTCCGGTAATTAGTGGATTCCTTCCCATGGTGATACCTAGGTATCAAATACTTAATGAAGTGTTACATTTAGTTTGATAGATTTCTTGCTTAGGCAAAGTAGGTAGAAGAAGAAAGCTAAGAATTAAATTTTCTTATCATATGTATTGGCAATAACATATGAATACTTGAAAACACAAATTGATAAATTATTACTCTAATTATACGAAATAATTAGAGAATCATAAATATAGGTTAAAAGTGAGGTGTTACACTATCTTGTGTAACTTCTCATGCAACCAAGTAGGTTGATAACTTAAGATACCTCTAGAGTTCCATGAGCACTTTGAAATGAAATTTTTCACTTGATTCCATCCAAAGGAGTGATATATATCAAAGAGAATTAATTAAACTTAAACATAAATTGAATTTTGAAGTTGCATAGGTGGATATTGGATTCCATGCTTTCATCTATAGTAATGATGCAAAGTGCAAAGAAAAACATGGAAACTTTGAGAGACCTTTTCGTCTTAGAAGATTAAGAGATTTTCTTGTGGTTTCATTTCAGAGCTTTGCAATGTCAAGTTGAAACCTAGAAAAGTGATCTTTAGGAAATGAGATATTACCTAAAGACAAGAACTTGAATGAAATAACATAGCTTTCAATTTCATACATGAATATGAACTTATGTTTTGGGAATGCAAGAGGTTCCAAGTAATGGATCTCAATTAATCAAGATACCTTTTCCAAAACAAGTATAAGTTGATAGACACGTTAGGACAAGTACATGAAGATGTCCTTTTAAAAGGTATTTAGCTAAGGGAAGAAGTTGTCACAAGATGAAAGCTTAGATCTATTTTCAATTATATCTATTAAGAGAAAAGGACATAGCCATCAAGCCTAACTGATGGTTTAGATGGAGAAAATTAAAAACCAACCTTTTTTTAGGAGATAAAGGTTTATCCAAGAAAGTTGTCTAGAAAATAAATTTCTTGCATGCTAGACTTTGGAAAAGATGGGATCCCTAAAGAGTTTGGAAAATAGTTAGGAATTCCAAGTATGTAGTCAACAATCGTGGTTACAATAATTGATTTCTTGGAATTTAAATCATAAAATTTGCCTATCCTTAAGTGGATTTCTTAAAAATGAAATAAAAAAGCATGAGTGGATGCTTAGACTTAAGTAGTAGAGAGACTCGTATAAAGTTCCACAAGTAGTTACTTAAACTATGAATAAGAAAGGAAACTAAAGACAAGAAGTAGAAAGCTCTTGTCAAAATTCTTTTGTGAGTAGAACCAATAGGACTTGAATGTGTGAAATTCAAGAACTTGCAGCTATATTGTTTTTATCTTGAAAACCCTAGAAAAGAAGGATGTATATTCCTTCAAAAGGTCTTCAAGTTTGCAAGAAACTGTAAGTCAAAGCATAAAATTATAAAATGACCTTGAAGGAAATAAAACCTAGAATATATAGTGAGAGTGATATCCTTGACTTCAAAATTGTCTTAAGAGAATTAAAGTAAGTGGGTACTTTATAAAAATATATTTGGACTTTAAGATATGTAATAGTCACAAATCAATTTGAATATAAAATAGGTTAGTATAAGAGACAAGATTTTATACTCATATTGATGTAAGAAACATGGTATGGGACATTGCATCATGGAATGATAAATATCTATGAGTCTTAGAATGAAGCTTGAATTGAGATAGAATCTTTAAGGAAATTAAAGCTTCAAAGGAGAAGCTAAACTTTAGGGAGGTTAAAAACATGATCTAAGAACACACTTCAAGATTAAATAAATATGAAGATCATGAAGTTAACTCCTAAGACCTTCATTTGTAATTCAAGTACGACAAAGCATCCTTTAATTTAAATTATTAAACAGTTCAAGGAAGATTCTTTATATAAAAAATATTGTTCATTTTCTGAAGAACTAAAACTTTGACATAATTCTTTCAACTAAGCTAGAAACAAGAAGTTAGTTGAAGAGCACCCAATTGACAGTGCAATTTGATGACATCAATCTCTTGGCTAGTAATGCATAAAAAGTGAATTCCAAGTAAGTAGTCTTAAGAGATTGTAAAAAAGGAAAGATTAAATGTAGTCTCAAGTGAATAATTAGTGCATTGAGTAAAAATTGAAAACATCAGCAATAAAGCTCAACGGATTGAGACATTGAGGTTGGATACCACGCTAGTGTCTAGTGGTTGAACTCTTGTTAATTTTACTCCAACAATCTTTGTCAAAATCTAACTTAATTCTTTAAAAGATAGATAAAAAGATTCAATGCCCTATTGATATCAATCTTTGAAAAGTTAAGGTTGTGAGTGGCATAAACGCAAATCAATCTTATGTACCCTTGAAGTTTGAAATGGTTATATAGAGTTTTAGTTCATCCTTCCTGCTTTCCAAATCCTTTAGATCTGGCCTAGATAAAGCATCTTACTCCTTTTGTAGAGATTAGGATAGCCACTTAGAATAGAGAATCAATTTCTGATCCTTAAACTGTAATATAGAATATTTTGGGATGATGTATGTAGTACATTTAGCATTTTAAGTACAAAACGATGCATACTTCTTATAGTAGACATAGAATGTGAATATCTACAATGAGAAGACCCATTTACAATGACGAGCCTTAAAATCACAAACAAATTTTAAAGATGGTCTACGTTTTTCCTGAGTAACCCTATGACCAATGGAGTTTTATGTCATTCTAATAATCGTCGCCTTGATTGTTTACTGCAATATTTTGAGGTTGTGATTTTAATATGGATTACCATTTTTTTTTCTATAGTATGAATCTGAGCTTAGGGCTTGAGAGAACGTTTGCTAAGACTTGTCGTTGTTGAATATGCATTGTTATGTTGGTCTTCGGCTTTTTCTATGCAAGCATGATCAAATGAAAATGTGATCCATGAAATCAGATTTCATGTTGGTTGAGTTTAAATATTTGGTTTTTTGGTGCACTATGAACTATGATTTCGCTTTGTGTAAGGGCTTGAATGAAATTCTTTCAAGCCATAATGAACACCTCTGTATGATATAATAGGTTTCCTATTCCCAAAAAATAATATTTTTGCTATCATTATTTTATAAATTATAATATTGCTGTTTTCACATCTCTTGAGCGTTTGTCAATTTTTTTTTTTGGTTTCTAAAATATATATATTTTTAAAGAAAGGAAGTTCGGCCTAGGCTTACTCTCCCAAACTTGTATTAAAAAAAGGAAAAGAAAAGTACAAGCACTACAAGAAATAGGGGGGCATAGCGAGGCCCCCGAACCGGAAAAAAAGGGGACCGTCGCTTATGCGATGCTAGCGTCGCATAAGCGACGGTCGTGTTTTCGAAATTTTGATTTTTAGGCTGGGTACGTCGCAGACTCAAGCTTGCATCGCTTATGCGATGCTAATCTTTGCGTCGCAGATAGAGTCGCTTGCTAGCGACGGTATGTGCGACATGGGCAAACTGGAGAGCGTCGCATATGTGTCATCCTTTCGAGAGCGTCGCGTAAGCGACGTTCTAGAATGTTCAAAAAAAAATTGGATTTCTCTCGGCACATTTGTGCCGAGATCTGGACGAGAGCAAGAGAACGAGAGAGCGAGAGAGAGCGGGCGAGAGAGAGAGAGAGAGACCAGGTATGTGCACACACACACACACTTACACACACATACATATGCATACACACACATATACACACATAGACACACACACACACATACACATATACACACACACATACACACACAAATACGCACACATATACACACATACACACATTAAGTTGCATACACACACATATACATACATACACACACATATACATGCACATACACATATATACATACACACACATATGCATACATAATGCACATGCAAACATACACATACATAATGCATACACATGCACATGCATATACACATACACATACACATACACACATACACACATACACACATATACACATGCATACACACACATACACACACACATACACACACACATACACACATACACACACATATATGCATACAGACACACATAGAGAGACATGCACACACATACACATACATGCATACATATGCATATGCATATGCATACATACATACATACATACTTACATGCATACACACACATATGCATACACACACATATGCATACACAATGCACATGCATACATACACATACATAATGCATATGCATACATAATGCACATGCATACATACACATACATAATGCATACACACACATATGCATACATAAAGCATACACACACATATGCATACATACATGCATACACATACACACATAGACACATACACGCACACACATACATATGCATACACACATATACACACATAGACACACTCACACACACATACACATATACACACACACAAATACACACTCATATACACACATACACACATAATGTTGCATACACACACATATACATACATACACACACACATATACATGCAGACACACATATACATACACACACATATGCATACATAATGCACATGTAGACATACACATACATAATGCATACACATGCACACACATATACATACACATACACACACATACACACATACACACACATACACACACATACACACATACACACACATACACACACACATACACACACACATACACACACATACACACACACAAATACACACATACACACATACACACACATACACACACACATACACACACATACACACATACACACACATATATGCATACACACACACATAGAGAGACATGCACACACATACACATACATGCATACATATGCATATGCATATGCATACATACATACATACTTACATGCATACACACACATATGCATACACAATGCACATGCATACATACACATACATAATGCATATGCATACATAATGCACATGCATACATACACATACATAATGCATATGCATACATAATGCACATGCATACATACACATACATAATGCATACACACACATATGCATACATAAAGCATACACACACATACACACACATATGCATACGTACATGCATACACATACACACATAGACACATACACACACACATACATATGCATACACACATATACACACATAGACACACACACACACATACACATATACACACACACATACACACACAAATACACACTCCTATACACACATACACATATAATGTTGCATACACTCACATATACATACATACACACACACACATACATGCAGACACACATATATACATACACACACATATGCATACATAATGCACATGCAGACATACACATACATAATGCATACACATGCAGACACATATACAAATACACATACACACACATACACACACATACACACACATACACACACACATACACACACATAAACACACACACATACACACACATACACACACATACACACACAAACACACATACACACACATATATGCATACACACACACATAGAGAGACATGCACACACATACATATACATGCATACATATGCATATGCATATGCATACATACATACATACTTACATGCATACACACACATATGCATACATAATGCACATGCATACATACACATACATAATGCATATGCATACATAATGCACATGCATACATACACATACATAATTCATATGCATACATAATGCACATGCATACATAATGCACATGCATACATACACATACATAATGTGTGCACACACATATGCATACATAAAGCATAAACAGACATACACACACATATGCATACATACATGCATACACACACACATAAACACATACACACCCATAGACACATACACACACATAAACAGATCCACACTCATAGACACACACACATACACATAGACGTGCACACACATACACACACATATACACACACATATACACACACACATACACACATAGACACATACACACATAATGATGCATTCACACACATACAGATGCATACACACATACAAATGCATACACACATACACACATAATGATGCATTCACACACATACATATGCATTCACACAGGGATACAGGTCTTAAATATGACCTTTCTCCCTGGTATAGAGTACACATATTTAGGTACTGTAGTTGTGCATGACAACGAGATAATGCAGTGTCCTGTTTGCAATAAATGGTTAACAGATTGCCATACGAGAATATTCCCAATTCTTTGCTATAAAAAAGGGACTCAAACTGCTCTTCAGTTCCTAACAACGAGTGTATGTGTGTCTATGTGTAAACCCACAACCTATCTACTGACACTCAACGACTTTCTCATGAAAAGAGATATAAGCTTATCTATGTGTATGTGTGTGTATGTGTGTGTATGTGTGTGTATGTGTGTGTATGTGTGTGTATGTGTGTGTCTATGTGTAAACCCACAACCTATCTACTGACACTCAACGAGTTTCTCATGAAAAGAGATATAAGCTTATCTGTCTGCACATGATTTAACTCAAATAGAATTTTCTCTTGTGAATAATTCACATAATTCACTTCTAATGCTCCCTTGTATATGCTTCTCCTTTGTTGATGGACCCACGTTGTAAACCCACAAACTGTCTACTGACACTCAACGAATTTCTCATGAAAAGAGATATAAGCTTATCTGTCTGCACATGATTTAACTCAAATAGGTTTTTCTCCTGTGAATAATTCACATAATTCGCTGCTAATGCTCCCTTGTATATGCTTCTCCTTTGTTGATGGGCCCATGTTGTAAACCCACAACCTTTCTACTGACACTCAACGATTTTCTAATGAAAAGAGATATAAGCTTATCTGCCTGCACATGAATTAACTCAAATAGGTTTTTCTCCTGTGAATAATTCACATAATTCGCTGCTAATGCTCCCTTGTATATGCTTCTCCTTTGTTGATGGGCCCACATTGTAAACCCACAACCTATCTACTGACAATCAACGAGTTTCTCATGAAAAGAGATATAAGCTTATCTGTCTGCACATGAATTAACTGATCAAATAGGTTTTTCTCCTGTGAATAATTAAGATAATTTGCTGCTAATGCTCCCTTGTATATTCTTCTCCTTTGTTGATGGACCCACGTTGTAAACGCACAACCTGTCTACTGACACTCAACAAGCCTACATGAAAAGCGATATAAGCTTATTTGTCGCACATGAATTAACTCAAATAGGATTTTCTCCTGTGAATAATTCACATAATTCACTGCTAATTTTCCCTTGTATATGCTTTCTGTCAATGGTGCACACTGACATCTCACTCGTATGCGTGCCTACATGTAAAAAAAACCTCATTACACCTCAGACAGTGATCTAATGTAATATCAGAGATTATTAAATCTAAGCAAAGAACCTGAGCTGAAAAACCTGTCTCCTGCTTCCCATCAGTCCAGGCATATGGATTGATGTTCATCTCTCCATAGCTATCTGCCTCAGAAATACCATGCAACTTTTTATCAATGTAATTAAACAAAAATAGTGGCATCCCTGGTCCGACATTCTTTACATAGATGATATGAGAAGCTCGAAGGCTAGGACATGCACAAAAGCGAATGATCAAGCTATTGTTCATGCATATGGTTTAAAGGGAGAGACGTATATCTCTGATAGAAAGTAAGAGGTGGTATAAAGTATACCAAACAGCAGCTGTGTGACGCATTCATTGTAAGTCGCATGGTCACAGCCAAAAATCACAGCAGCAAGCTCCTCTGCCGGAAGGTTCAAGAACGAGAGCGGTGATGAAGGAGAATGGCTAGCCCAAGAGGAAGGAGAAGGAAGGCCTTTGTATGTTTCAGTCTTACGTCCAGCTCCCATGACAGAAGCACTCTGCTCGCAATGAAACTTGTAAGAGTAATTTTAGAGTTTGTTGGAAAACGTTAATTACAAATTTATGTAATGAGATCATATCCTACGTGTGTATTAATTACAATAATACTTTCATAATAATATTTTTTATGAATGAAGGCATTCTGTGGGTAGAATATTGACACCAATGGATGAAGATATGAAAGATATTGACACCAGCATTCACAAGTTCACTGTCAAGAATGTAGTTGGCAATGATGTGGATAGCAATCTGTGGAGCATGCGCAAGAGCAAGGCTAAGTGGTTCAGGATCTTGGGTGTTCTGTCGGGTATGATCGCCATTGGGAGGTGGTTTTGTGATATTTGCAGATGGAAGAACCCTAACACCATAGTTCTCATCCATTTTCTCTTCGCTGCTAATGCTCCCTTGTATATGCTTTCTGTCAATGGTGCACACTGACATCTCACCCGTATGCATGCCTACATGTAAACAAAACCTCATTACACCTCAAATAGTGATCTAATGTAATATCAGAGATTATTAAATCTAAGCAAAGAACCTGAGCTGAAAAACATGTCTTCTGCTTCCCATCAGTCCAAGCATATGGATTGATGTTCATCTCTCCATTGCTATCTGCCTCAGAAATACCATGCAAATTTTTATCAATGTAATTAAACAAAAATAGTGGCATCCGTGGTCGGACATTCTTTACATAGATGATCTGAGAAGCTCGAAGGCCTGGACATGCACAAAAGCTAACGATCAAGCTATTGTTCATGCATATGGTTTAAAGGGAGAGACGTATATCTGTGATAGAAAGTAAGAGGATAGATAAAGTATACCAAACAGAAGCTGTGTGACGCATTCATTGTAAGTCGCATGGTCACAGCCAAAAATCACAGCAGCAAGCTCCTCTGCGGGAAGGTTCAAGAACGGGAGCGGTGATGAAGGAGAATGGCTAGCCCAAGAGGAAGGAGAATGAAGGCCTTTGTATGTTTCGGTCTTACATCCAGCTCCCATGACAGAAGCACTTTGCTGGCGATGAGACTTATAAGAGTAATTTTAGAGTTTGTTGGAAAACATTAATTACAAATTTATGTAATGAGATCATATGCTACGTGTGTATTAATTACAATAATACTTTCATAATAATATTTTTTATGAATGAAGGCATTCTGTGGGTAGAATATTGACACCAATGGATGAAGATATGAAAGATATTGACACCAGCATTCACGAGTTCACTATCAAGGATGTACTCGACAATGATGTGGATAGCAATCTGTGGAGCATGCGCAAGAGCAAGGATAAGTGGTTTAGGATCTTGGGTGTTCTGTCGGGTATGATCGCCGTTGGGAGGTAACTTTCTAATACTTGCAGATGGAAGAACCCTATCACCATAGTTCTCGTCCGTTTCCTCTTCCAGTTCGACAATAGATCCCAAGGTGAATAAATGAAGAGAGTTCTTGTACCTTTCGCTATTGTGCATGTTGATGATTCCAAGGGTGAATTAATGAAGAGAGTTCTTGAATATCAAACATCATATTCATACTAGCTAATGACACCCAGTATGTTGTTTTTTCTTTATTTCAATATTTTTAAAAATTCTCCTTGGAGTTCTCCAAATATCATGTCACCTATATCCATGTAAGCAACTACTCATGAATTATGAACCACTCTAGTAAATTGTGGATGATTGAAATCTTAACCAATAATTTCCCAATAAATATACGGATGCAAAGTTGCATGTATGTAGTATTATTTTCTCCTTTCTTTCGTTCATGTTGTATTCTTAAGGTGTAGATATATAGATGTTGGCAAACTTGAACTTCTATAACATTTCAAGGACAAGAATCAACAATTAGGAGAACAAGAGAGAGAGTCAACAAAGAGAGAGAGAGAGACAGAGAGAGAGAGAATTCAAAGCGAAAAAGATGTAGAAAGAGAGAAACAAAGACCTGCATATACTTGCTTTAGCTCGTAAGCACAGTGCAACTGCGAACGTTGGAGAGCTCTTCGATCAGATGCGTGAAAATGCGGATTGAAGAGCCTCCAACGTTTTAATTTCTTTCCATCAAGAGAGCGTCGTGTAAGCGATGCTACATGCGTCGCATAAACGACGTCGAAACAGCGTTGCTTATGTGACGTAAAAAGCGTCGCTTAAGCGATGCTTTTTGGAACCGTCGTGTTAGCGACGCTACAGGCGAGCGTCGCAGGTCCCGTCGCAATACAAGTCGCAAAACGCGTCATTCACTTCGTCGTTTAATCGACGGTCCACGCGCGACGCTCATTATGATGCATGTTGCAATTTTATATCGACGAATTTGTGTCGCCTCAACCATCGCTATACGCCCATATTCCTTGTAGTGAAGTAAAAGGAATAGTGCCCATTAGACCCCCTAAGTCCCACAAAGCAGGGGTAGGAACAATTAAAGGAAAAGTCCACTTCTATCCCTGTAATCGTCTAAAAACTCATAATATGCAACAATTTTATCATATTTAGGATCTTTATTTTGTAGAGAAAATACATAACATAAGTTACTCGTACAAATAAGAAATTTCCATGGGCTTTAGGGTAGTACAACGCAAAAGAAAATTAATTACAAGAGAATATAACAGCCTTTTGCATATTCTCAGTTTGCTAACGTACAAAGATTCACAAATATTCGAGATAGCGTTTGGTTGTTCGAATCAAATGCAGCTATGCAAATAAGCTAAAATGAAGAAGGAAACGTGATTGAACTTGTGTATAATATGCACTATTTGTTCATACATTTACATATTTGAGCTACCAATAAACATATCATTCTATCTAAAATTTCTCCCAAAAAGGCATTATTTTATTCATCGAGACCCGAGCTAATTTTTGTATTTCGAAAAATTAAATATCTTTCAATGGATTTGTTTATATTTGGCTGAATATCGATAGATTTCATCCAACTTACTTGGACAACGTTAAACTCCATCTTAACTTAGGTGAAGGAATTGTTTTTCTAGCATAAAATGATGTTATTATTCTGATAAAATCGAAATCAAGACATGTGTTGATGATTCTCATCGTTCGTCACATTGATAGGAAGATCTCAATTAAGAAATACAATAAATCCAAACTTATTTTAGTTTTTTACCTCTTAATGTAACAACATGTTTGAATTCGGGAGTGATTTCTCATTGAACATCAGGTAGGAATTGAAGAGCAAGCACACAAGGACTAGTGTACTTGCTCCTTTATATGGATGCAAGACTCACTTGCTTGTTCAATTGATGGGCCTCAATTTTCTCACGCAGAATACATAAAGTGAAGGTGACACACATATTAAAAGTTTCTTTCTTTACATGTATCTTGTCCTAAGAGAACTATACACAGCGCTAAATTTTTTCCAAGTACAGATGTAAGCTTCTTTTTCCTCCAATTTTTTTCATCATTTTTTCCAAGTACAGGTGAATACACTCGCCTGCATACTGCCATTGTTGGCCAGACGAATACTACCCACAAATATTTCACAGAATTCTTCCTCCACATTTACCACCTCTCCATCATATTGTACCGCTAGAGCCTCATTGAATATAACGTTCTTGACAGCTTGAGTCTCTTTGGCTTCTCAAAGTGATGTTCATCCTTTTACTCCACTTCATCCTCTCTGCCTTGTCTTCCTCTACTGCCATGTAGCCAGAACATGTGTGTTTGTGAGAACCTTTTTATGGATACCTCCATGCTTGATTTATTTTGAGAATATTAAGGCTATTGGTTGAGACAAGCCAGCAAGTAAATCCGTTGCACACAACAAAAGGTGTATGATTCTCTTTTTTCCATCATCGTTGATTCCGCCAAGAACTGTATAGTGAAAGAGAAATAATATAATGTGCACCCTTCAACCTAAGGAATCGACAAGATGTCTTTTTTTCTCACGACATATACATGTATGTTTGGGGTCATTTCTTTTTCAGTTTCTTCATTTAATACTTATATCAGAATTTGTCCTTTTCCGAGGTCTAATCTATGTTCTTCGAATATTCGTGCACCTTCCTTGAGGTGTCCAGATCGTCGATATGCCATTTAAAACGACATTAGTACATTTCAACAGCATGCATATAATTTTATTGTACTTTTCTTCTCATTCCATGGCTACTGCTCATCGTTCATGACCTGAGTTACGTTCATCCTCATCAAAAGTTGAATTTGCGGCATTCAAAAGGAAACAGAGATTTGACCAAAAGCAATGTATTGTCACCATGTATTCATGCAGGTTCATACGACATAAGTGACATTAGAAAAACATTTATACAAAAATCATGAAACCTTCAAGAAAGAATGTAATGACATTGAAAAAAATCCTATACCATGTGTGTACTTTGTTTGTTAATTATTCTTGTACTACTCCATCTCTCTCATATTCCTTATGGATTAACGTTTGCCTTGCATACATCCACTTGTTTACGATAGTAACAATAAAATAGAGATGAAAGAGCAGAATAGATCAGACACATACTCCGAAAACTCTCCAAATTTCCTCATCGAAATATGCACCCTGATTGCAGTTATTGCAATCAGGGTGCAACAAGAATATTCCGCTTCATTTGCAATCAGTTATGGCTCCTTTTCATGAATGTAGCTTCATGTACAAGGAGCCATAAGTATAACAAGTCTAGGGGGTCAATTGACTTTTCAAGAAGAAGATGAAGTGTAAAAACTATCACATCAAAATCTTCATAACTCAAGGTATACGCATTTAAAGATAATGAAACTTCATATGTAAGTTGATAAGGTTCCTTTATAATTCATCCGAATGAAAGATTGAAAATTGGATGTTTACAGAGAGGGAAATGAACTACACAAGTCGACTATGTAGCTGAAGGTATTGTAGTAGTGCACAAGGAATGAATACTTACGATATATGAATCATAATGTGTACTCATATCATGATACAAGGACGTTATTGAGGACTACTCTCACCTTAAGTGAGTACACTATATGCTTAAAACCTCTACTCTCACCTTAAGTGAGTACACTATATGCTCAAAACCTCTACTCAAGACGCTCAAAAAGTTCACTCTACCTATGACAAGAAGGGGTTCCATTTATACATGATTTTGAAATTTAAATCTTAATGATTTATCCAATAAAAGGTGAACCTAAAATTTAGGAGTGGCTTGAATTTCAATTTCAAGTTCAACCATGGATTTTGGCTCCCTATGTCCATTCCTCTCTACTTTTAGCTTTTACATTTGTCCAAGATAAGTTTGTTGATATATTTAAGTAGTGATGTGTGTGAACACTCTAGGACCATCGAGGCATTTTCCCTCTTTAGGAGGTTTTTCCGTCCAGCTTGTATATACACATATTGCCCTAACGAGCTATTATCTATGTACATTCTAGTGGTAATACATTCAGTATTGTGTGTTGTGCTACAAGCTTCTTCTTCTTCCTTGTGATGTTTACGTGCTTCCACAGACATTTAACTCGAACAATTGGTATCAAAGCAGGTCACCGCTTCATTCAGGGTGTTGTCGACACCTCTTTGGTTGTAGTCTAAGAATCGCACAAATTTTGATGAGCATACTCAAGGTGTTTCAAAGATAAAAAATACTTTGTTTTGTGGTGCTGAAATCATGACTTGAGCTCGCTTAGGCCTCCGAACGCACTATCACAACGTTTGTGTAGGCAATTTCATCCTTTAGTGCCAAAGGTATACCAGTTTTGGTTCACTAGTATAAGCATCTCAAAGTCTGCTACAACTTTAGCCGAATTCGTCTGGGTAGTTTTGTTCAACTTTTTGAGATATAGTCAATTTTCTGCATCAAGGTATTTTAGTCACCGGCCATGGTAGAAAGTAGTGATGTATTCCGTATGTTGGTTGTTGAGGATAAGTTGGATGCTACCAACTAGGAGAGTGAGCACATGAATGAAGGTGATTCTATGGACAGTTTTCTGACAAAGATCAAGGATTTGAAGGAATAGTTGATTTCTGTCAGTGAAATCCTTCTTGACAACTCACTTGTGTTGACTGTTCTAAATGGTCTTCGCGACTCATATCAGAGTTTTGTGTCTACTCTTCATTTGATGATGAAAGGAAGTCCAAATGCCTTAACATCTGGAGAGTTAGTTTCTATTCTATTGGAGGAAGACCAATCTAGGCAGAACAGGTCTATTATACATGTTGTAGATCAAGCTTTCGTGGCTAGTCAGAAAGGCAAAGGAAAATGGAGCTCTTCTACTAGTAAATAGAAATCTGCAAATGTTGCACATTCAAAGAAGGAAGACAAATATGAGAAGAAATCAGAAAAGTAGAATTTTTTTTGAAAATACTATAAAGCAAATGATCATGTCGTTAAGAGCTATCCAAAACTAGCTGCTAAAGAGGCAAAGAAGAAAGAGGCTAGAATGGTTGTTGCAAAGGCCTCTACACCGAAAATAGAGTTTGCTAATCTTCTCATGAGCAGTGCATGTCTGTAGTAGACTTAGATGTTTGGTACTTTGATAGTGGTGCAACCAAACATATTACCTCGGAGCGCAATTTCTTCTCTTCACTCGAGCCTACCCCTATAGGGAATACTATTACATGTGACAATAACTCCTCTTATCCTCTTATGGGAGTTGGTAAGATCATTTTGACTACTACTGATGGTAGTTCTTTCACTTTTTCAGATGCTTTGTTTGTGCCAGGGATCAAGAAAAATTTGTTATCAGTTTCTACATTAGCCAAGATTGGCTTGGTTGTGAAATTTGCTGATGACAGATGTAGAGTTCATGATCTATCAAACAACAATGTGATTATTGCTTTTTGCATTTTATGTCACGGGCTGTATAAGCTCATAGAATATGAAAGATCTGTAAATGATTCCGCATGTGCAATACATGATTCTCAGGCTATGTCAGATGCAAAGTTTTGGCATGCACGCTTTCGTTACCTAAATTTTGCTAGTTTGCGACACCTACAAAAATCTAAAATGGTGTCCTCTTTGCCGAAACTTGAGGAACCTAGAAAACATGTTTGTGAAGGGTGTATTTTTGGCAAAATGAAGCATTCCTCCTTTCCAAAAGATTGTTCAGTTGGGGCTACTGAGAAATTGCAACTTGTGCATAGTGATGCATGTGCTCCTATGCAGACACCTTTTAGGAACTATCTTTACTTCGTGACTTTCATCAATGATTTTTCCAGGCATGCATGGATACATCTATTAAAGGCAAAGTCCAAAATGTTTATGTGCTTCAAACAGTTTTTGGTTTTGGTTGAAAATCTATCACCATGTAAAATGGGCACGCTCCATTCTAGGCAAGGAGGCAATATATGTCTTCTAACTTCAATGCATTTTTGGCTGAACGTGGGATAATACATCAGTGTAGAATGCCCTATACACCTCAACAGAATGGAGCTATTAAACGAAAGAACATTGCACTCATGGAAATGGCGAGGTGTATGGTCAAGACTCAGGCATAGTTTCTAGCTTGCGGTTGTCATGTGTGCAGCATATGTACTTAACAGGTGTCCCACTAAACCGTTGTAGTCTATCACTCCATATGAGGCTTGGCATGGTCACATGCCATCTATTGCTCATTTGCGTGTTTTTGGTTGTATGTCATATGCATTAGCGCCTGAACAACATCGCACAAAATTAAATGATAAAGCAGTAAAATGTATTTTTGTTGGGTACAGTTCTGAAAGTAAAGGCTAGCGTCTGTATCATCCACATACTAATTTCATTCTGGTTAGCCGTGATGTTATTTTTGTGGAAGATGATATCCAGCCATTTCTTTCATATACCAGGGAGACATTTTTAAGCTCCAAAGACATGTCTGATACTTTGTTGCCTTTTTTTACAAGTGGATAGTCTAGTAGTGGTCCTACTGAGGCAACTCAACATTTGCAGGTTTCATGTGATGATGCATATCATTCCATTTCTGATGCACATTTACATGATGCACTTGTTGATGAGAGAGCTTAGATTGAGAAGGCAAAAACTATGCCAAAATGGCTCGTGAAGACCTTGCACGACAACAAATTAGATGCACCTCTATCATATCATAGATGATCAGGCTCTCATAGTGCCTCTTTTGCATCACATTGTTATGCTATGGCTACCTCTTGTCTCTATGATGAGATTCAACGTGTTTTGTTTGATGAAGCACAAAATTTTGAACATTAGATGGCTGCAATGCAATCTGAATATGATGCTATCATGAAAAATGGTATGTGGTCTTTATGTGACTTGCCTCCTGGAAAGAAGGCCATTGACACTAAGTGGGTATACAAGCTAAAGTATAAACCCGATGGAACAATTGACAGGTATAATGCTAGGCTTGTTGCAAAGGGTTATGTGCATGAAAGAGGTATTTATTTTGATGAAACCTTTGCTCCTACTTGTGGAATGACTACTGTTAATAGCATATGTGCACTTGCAGCTCATCATGGTTGGAATGTACATCAGTTGGACATTAAATCAACATTTCTGAATGGTGACTTGCATGAAGAAGTGTATGTTTTTCAGCCCCATGGCTTTGTGCAGAAAGGGCATGAAAACCAGGTGTGCAAGTTAAAGAAGGCATTATATGGTTTAAAGCAAGCACCACATGCTTGGTATGAAAAGATACATGCCTATCTGATTGCACATGGTTTTGAGAACACTCCAATTGAAAGCACCTTATATGATAAGCGTGCTAGTGATGTGCTTCTGATCATTGTGGTGTATGTCGATGACATGCTGCTCACTAGTCCTCATGACATGCATATTTTTTATTTTAAGGACGATTTGCATGCCTCATTTGAGATCTTTGATTTGGGGCATTTGCATCACTATTTGGGCATTCACTTTATGCAAGTTGATGGAGGAACGTTTTTGTGTCAAACTAAATATATTTACACATTATTACAACATTTTGGCCTTGAAGATTGTAAGCCTACAGCCACTCCTATGGGGACAGTTTTACGATTGAGTCTTGATGATGCTCCAGATGAATTCTCTATCAATAGGCTGTTGGATGCTTGATTTACTTATGCATTACTCGACTAGATATCAGTTTGTTGTCTCACAGATGAGCAGGTTTATGCATTGCCTAGGTTTCAAGCATTGGTAGGTGATTAAGCGCATCTTTCGCTACTTGAGTGGTACCCAGCTACTTGGATTGTTTTACCGAAGGCGAGATCACTACCGCTAGATTTGCATGCTTTTTATGATAGTGATTGGGCTGGTTGCTATGACACTCGTGTTTCCACAAGTGGTTTTCGCTTCATGCTTGGTAGCTCATGTATATCTTGGTTGAGCAAGAAGCATCCTACTATGGCCACTTCCAATTGTGAGGCTGCGTATAGGGTAGTTTTCACAGCGACTATTGAGTGTGTGCGGCTCAAACACCTTATGGCTCATTTGAATGTTGGTCAGTCTTCCGCCACCACCATCTTCACTCATAGTTAGAGTGCATTGGCAGTTGCAAGGAGTCCTATGTTCCATGCTCGCGCTAAGCACATTGAGGAACATTATCATTATGTGAGGGAGAGGTTCTCTATAGGGGAGATCAGCTTTGCATATGTGCCACATAGGAGAACATTGCAGACCTTTTTACAAAGGCTCTGCCTAGGGAGAAGGTTGAAGTTTTCTGCAAAGCTTCCTTTTGTGGATTGATTCCATGTAGCTTTGCATTTCCTTAGACATGAGTGTCATCTCCTTGTTCACCACATCGCTCTGAGGGGGGGATTTGTTGATATATTTAGGAAGTGATGTGTGTGAATACTCTAGGACCGCCGGTACACTTTTTTCCCTCTTTAGGAGGTTTTGTTCCTGCCTCTTGTATATGTGCCTATTGCCCTAAGGAGCTACTTATCTTTGTACATTCTAGTGGTAATAGATTTAGTATTTTGTGTTGTGCTCTAAGCTTCTTCTTCTTCCTTGTAGTGTTTGCATGCCTCCAGAGACATGTAGCTCCAACAAAGCTCATGGATTTATCACTTGAATTTTAGAAGTGTATGTTCTCATGACTACATATATATGAAGTAGATAATAAGAGTAGCCCAAGAGCTAAAGCAAAGTCCTTAGGCGTTCTTCTTGCACCAACAATCATAAGGAATGAATTCAAGAGCTTTTGAAAACATAAAATACATTGAGAGTCCTTGCAAATGAAAGATTTTTTTTTTTTAAATGGTTACTCGGGAGAACCAATGCCTATAAGATAGACAAGTTATGGCGTTCACTAGGCATATAGAGATAGATACCTACTCACTTCTAGACCTAGTTCGTTGAGAATATGGAGAGAATTGACATGAGCTTTGAGGAACCTTTAGAAGACTTGATAAGCTTTCTAACAAACCAAATATTACAATAAATGAGTGATATAGACAAGTGAGCTCTACTCAACACTGAGCTAGAACAATCACAGAGAATTCTATGTATTAGCTATGGCTACACAAAATGTATTCAAATCACTCAAACAAGCAAGAAGGGGGCTTGCATAGCTTAGGACCCTACTAGGTTGCTTCCCAAAACCATCTAGGAGCACGCATATACATGGGATTATCCATTCAAAGTTCTTTGAGTGTCCATATAGACTTGGAAAGATTCCCTACAAGTTAGGAATCACTATTCCTAAATTATAGGCTTTTAATCACACCTAGTGATTCCTAAATTATAGGCTTTTAATCACACCTAGATGTGATTCAAAAAATATGGATTTTGTGAGAGGAATTTCAAATTCAAAATCAATCTTGATTTCTTGTGCTTGAAGGCTTGATCCATGTAGCTCCAAGAGGCATGCATCTAATGGCCAATGACTAAGTTTGGAGCTGAAACTCCAACAAGTACATGTTTTGTATCAAACGAATACTTGGTTTTGAGTGGAAGTCAATTATACATAGGCCATCAAAAGATGCATCCCTACTTGGATGGATTTCTTCTTGATGAGCCTAATTAATTAGTTCTATATGGATAATTTAAGAGTCTAAATTGAGCTCAAGTAGAAAATTTAGAATCATATCTTCAAACCAAAAGACGAAAATCCTTTTCCACTTTTACAAACTATTTTCACCTACAGAGGTCTCCTTTGACTATACACAGAGTAGAAATGTGCCATTGTTATCATAGTCCATCATGAAGGTTGGATTTTCAAGGGGAAAAACATAGTGACATACACTACATGATGAAAAAATGGACTCTCCTACTTGAAAAACAATTTTCCAAAGTGACTTAGCCAGATTAACATAAGAGTACAAATTTTATCATGGATCCTTTTCTTTTGATGGACGCATGCATCCTATTGTATATAGACTCCTCAAACGTCTGAGTATGCTATCGAACATGAATGATAGATCAAAGTTAAAAAAATGATTGGACACTCTATGTGAGTGAAGTTCTTTAAAACCATTTAGATGACCCATTTAGGTCCTTTAAACTTATGCTTCATATTCATTTTTTTTAATAGGAAGTATTGTCACAATTCACTTAAGGTTGTATGAGCAAACACTTTGAAAAAGCCCCCGGATCTTAAAGCCCCTTGAGAAAATGTTTTAGAAGAAACCAAGTAACCAGAAAAAACATCCTTAGGAGAATGTTTTTTTCTTTGTTTAACATACCAATTGCAATTATATTAGCAAAGGAGAAAATACAAGAGAAAAGAACGAGCTATAAAAAAAGGCCAGTGGCCTTATCACCCTTAACAAGTCGAAACTACTGGGAAGAACTAAGAACCTTAATAATGGCTTGATCAGTTTCATGCAGTGACCATTTACATTTGAGCTTTTTGCTCTCTAAAACAAGAACTCTATGGCGCTTGAACAGGGGGAAGATCTTAGTGTTTCTGGTTCTCATAGCCAGAAAGTCCAAGGAGGACTCAATAAATAAGAACCGAAGCCACATCCTCAAGAGAAAGTTCTTCGGAAGAAAGTTGTTTTATTTAAGTTCTGAAGGAAGAAATATGCTTCATAGCTAAATGAGCCTTGCGAACCTCTTTCTTTCGTAGCTTACTGTTTACTCTTTCTTTCCGCCTTTGAAACTCAGAAATGCTAAGTGATGTTCTGTTCGGAACAGAGATGATTTAGCTATGGAAAGAAGTGCTGTATTTCCCAAAAGCTCAAACAGTGGCAATTTCGGGCCATCAATATTACAGTAGATAACGCCATGGGTTTCGCGTTCTTCATGACGCTGTATCCTCTGCAGCTCCTCTTCTGTTTTTGAATCAACGTTTACTTCTGTATTCCTGTTTGAGGCAATCATGGCGGTCTTGATTAGATCGAACAATCTGTGGAATACTCTAAAGCTGATTTACTTAGTAAGTTTGCACCTAAGAAGAAGTACGTAAGATTAAGGAATTTTTTTTTTAATATAAAGGAAGTTCGGCAATAGCCTACTCTTTTGGACTTGAATTAAATAAAGAAAAGTACAAGAGAAGGGGACTAGTGCCCACGGGACCCCCCAAATCCCACAAAGCAGGGGAAGCTTTTACAGAGCTTAGATGACATTACAAAGAAGGTTAATTACCCTCTCATCACCCTCATGTGGGGCCCACTTGGGTTTAAGCTTGTTATCGATCAAAAGGAGTACTTGATGATGCCTAAAGGGGGGGGATTTTTTACAGTTGACAATCCTTTTGCCAAGGAGGAACAGCGATTTCTCAATTGACCACTCCTTGGGGGAGTCACCGAAGTTGAAAGCACATCTTTCCCGCCAGATTTTCCATAGGACCTCCCCTCTGATGGCGTTCCAGAGAGTCTCGGAGCAGTCGATCGCTTCTCCCAACAGGGCCTGCTGCCAACTGAGACGTTTTTGAAGTCTAATTCTCTTTCCAGCCACCTGCCAGAGTCTGTTGGAGTTGGGGCAGAAAAAGAAGATGTGTGAAACATCTTCGATAGACCGGTGGCAACGTTTGCACCAAGGAGGGATCCCACAAATTTTGCTAGCCTTAAGGTTGGTCCAGATTCCATGATGAAGAATTTGCCATAAGAGGACAGACTTTTTGATTTCTATGAGGGGGTGCCAGATAGCCATGAACTTCATGTCCCACCGAAGCCGCGTCCATGCCAGTCACCACTTTTTGTTGAGGTTAACCTGATAGTCGATCGATTCTTTGATGTTCGGGATTTTTGATAGGCTATTCCCATTGTGCTATTTGAGACCAAGCGAGCTCGACATGTCGTGTCCCATGAGAAGGCGAACTTTGTGTCGGTCCCAGGCGAGACATCTGCTTTGCAAAGTGTTCCATTCTTCATGCGAAATGTTGATGCTAGGGTCAATATCCTCAAAGTTGATCCAGCGGTAACATGCTTTTGTGGACATTAATAGAGCCACATACTCATAGAGCAGGTAGCTCCTGGTGGACGAGTCCTCCTTCTAACATTCATGTCGACGAGTCCGCATTCCTCGTACGCAGCAATAAGAAGCCATCATTCACAAGAAACAAAAAATCCATCATTCAATCCCATGAAAACGATATTCTCGTACACTTTGTTTGAAGAGTCAGACTCTTATGAGTACTACAAAGACGCATTCAACTGGGCAGTATTCTGGATGTGGACATGCAAACATTTTAATGAAAATCAAAAGTGTCATATGGTTTGATATGATTCCAAATTGCCATATGGAGCGAGGAGATCCAAAGGTGGTGCAATGAACCCTCTGTATGTCCACATCTGAAAATATGTAAGATCAGGTATCGAAGACAATCAAGCTCTTCTCAACATCTTATGCAGATTTGCGCGTACGAGAAAGTGATGCATCCAGTTAGAACTATCTTCATTTTGAGGTGCTGCGATTAGAGAAAGGCATGTAGTCTAGAATATACAGTGCAGATTTGCGCATAAAAGAAACTGATCCATCCAGTAAGAACTATCTGCATTTTGAGGTGGTCTTTATACAGAAAATGTGATCGCAGATACATATAGAATAACTGCGATTAGAGGAAGATTTTTCTATGAGGCATTCCACAGGATTTTGGGGGTAAGAATTTCGTGTATGCCTAATATTCACATTCTTGAAATACACTCTATGTCCTTTGATTGGACATACCCAAGAGCTAGCCTTCTGAAGGAAGGTTCGCGGCTTTTTTCAGAAGGTGGGTTAAACCTCCAAAAAGGCGAAGTTTTGAAATATAAATATGAAATAAGAAAACTCAAATAGAGATCATCCGTATTTATACATGCATCTATAGTGAAAATAAGAGATCTTGTTGATGCCTTAGGATCTACAGTGCAGATAATATTTTAATGAGTCCACTTTTCATGTCCTAAATGGACTTACGTATAACGAGAAATAGAGAACTATACGCCTTTATTGTGTGCAAGGGATTCGTTTTCTGAAATGTCTCAACGATTAGTGTTATATTCACAAATTAAATGAACCCTAGAGGAAGCCAAGCCTAAAAAGTAGGACAAACATAGATGTTCTATGTAACTAGTAAAAGACAAAACAAGGTAGAGATTGATAAAGTGGAAAGGAAAATATCATCACCAATTTAATTAAGCAATGAGGCTCAAAATACCAAGCAAGCTAAGACTAGTGGGTTTCAAGAAGTAGAATTAGAATAAGAGGTGGTAGATCTAGAGAAGGAAACCAAACAAATACCTTTGGATGCTGTGTGTGTGTGTGAAGCAATGAACTATGTAGGTGAGTGTTCTCATACCACTACCTATGGTTTAGGCCTTATTAGGGAACTACATTATTTTGGCTTACCTCTCTTTATTTACTCCCATATGGTCGTAAGGAGCTTTATTTTTATTCCTACTTTAATCTTAATTGATCTAAAAAAGTCTCGTTTCTTAATGTTTTGGAGCCCTTAATATTGTTCCACATAACTTAAATGATGCTTACTTGGACGATTATTATCACTTTCAAATAGTACTTTAGGATCAATTCGTAACCCTCTTGAAATCATACCACAACTATTGGATACGTAAATTCTTCTTAGAATGAGTGTAATACTAATGGATAGTTATCCTTATGAATTTTTACTTTTCCTCATCATTTATTTAACTTTTACGTGTACTTTATTTTCCTACACTTTATACTTACTAGATTATTCCTGCAATAATGGTTTGGAAACCATGACTAAACTTGCCACTTTTGAGGCTTATTGGACGACTTTCATGAATAGTTTCCTTAAAATTAAGCTTTGCACCAAAGAACACATGTAATAAAAAGAATAAATTTGGATAAGGTACTTGAAAATGATGAGAAGCAATACCTTCTTGCATGATTTCAATTTTTCTCATAATTGCACTTTTAAGATGTCTACTATGCTCTTCCAATGCATGTAATAGAACTTCTATATGTGGATATGAAATTTCTATAAGCAATAGATTTATATGTATTAAATGAATCAAGATACTTTTACGATAGTATTTCTCATCCATAAATCAAAAAAGGAAAAGATGGGACTTTCCTCACTCGTGTGATGAAGACAACCCATTTCTAATCCTTCAATCTTCATGTACATCTTCATGGTTGATTTTGTTCTTTCACCTTGATTATTTATGAAAATATCACAATAAATTTCCTTTATTTGGATTGTCATTCCAATCTCTTGCTTCTTCTCTTGCCCTCAATATCTTCTTCCTCTATCGTTATCTTTCTCCTAGCTCCAGAGAACATTGAATTTTGTATGGTAAATGATTGCAAGCCAAAACATAGAAGGGTAAAATAGTTGGCTCCTTCAAATTTTTTTACTCTCTGTTCATTCAAGGTTGGAGAAAAAGATTCTTGAATCTTATAGGGGATGGGACCCGGAACCCTAAGCGATTTGACATCTCTACTTTTACTCTACATGCAAACTACAAGCACTTTATTGTCCCTTTCCCATTTCGCTGTTGGGTTTTCTAGTGTTGGGCTCTATTTAGTCCCCATCAAGCCACCCCCCCTTTGGAGGGAATGGCCCTCCACACAAGGCTTTGCAGGATGGATTCAGCTCTCACATCTCCAAATGTGCCCCCTCTATAACGTGGAAGAACATCAATGTGGGTTCTACTAGAGACCCCATGGACTATGTAGGGCCTAGTGGTTCAAAAGATCATGGTATTTCGACTCTTGTTGTCTCTTGTGCTAATAAGGCTAACGCTTCCTTGAAACAAAATATTTTTGCTAGCTGCATGGAAGATTTGGTGGCTAAGTATGCCAATTTGTCTCCTTACAACGATCCCAAATGGAAAAGCAAAGTTCAGATGACTCTCAGTTCATTAATCTTGATGCGCATGAGCTTGGAGAAGATGATGCTCTGATCACCGATAGAGATTCATATAATATCTGTCAAAATCAAGTAGTTGAGAGAGTGATAGTAGGATTATTTCATGGACCAAGACCTTCTCAAGGTACTCTCAATAACTGGATTAAAGTTAACTCGGAGGCTAGAGGGTTGATGGTTAAGCATATTCATTTTCTTCCTAATGGATATTTTCATTTTTTTTTTATGGTAAAGAGTGCTTTGCAAATATTATCTGTAGGTCATTAGATGTTTAGGAATACTCCTATACCTTTTTTTTATGGTATGTGGTGTTCAACTTGAGGGGCCAAAACCTACTAGAGTTCCGGTGTGGGTTGATTTTTCATACATGCTAGTCAAATTTTATCGTTGGCTTGGGAGAATGGGTGGTTTGTTAGGCAAAGCTTAGGTCAAACAGCTAGATGGCGTAACATTAACCCTAAATGGAACCCTCAATTAATGTTAGAAAGCGATGTAGCTCTGTCTATTAAATCTATTATTCCTATAAAAGATTGAGATGGTGTGATATTGCATGAACAAAAAATTATCTATAGAAACTTGACCAATGCCAGTTTTAGATGTTATAAGCAAGGTCATTTAATTAAAGTTTGTCCCTTATATTGAAAACAATAATACTAACTCAGCTCCAATTGAGACTCTTAGCAAAGGTGAAAATTAGAAGAAGGATTGCCCTCAATCCAATGTGTTTCATCAGTCAAGAAGGAAAAATATCATTAAAGGAAAAAAATCCCGGTAAATATCACAATCCTTTTGATGTTCTGTTAGAAGATGTTTATAATCTTTTTATGGAGGATCTACGGGATAAAGAAGTAGAGCACTTAGTCTAAATTGAAGAATTTCAATAGGAAACTCAAGATGTGCAGACACAAGGTAACTCTACTCATTGTACACATAGGAGTGAAAAAGCTTTGATGGATTGGAAAATGGTGAATATTAAAAATGTAGTTAATAAAAAATCTGCTGCTCATGAGTCTAGAATAGAGGATTTCGTTAAAGAATTGAATAAAGCTGTACTTCAAAAGATCTTTCAAGAAGTTAATGTTCAAGAAGATACTCACATGCATTATTGGAAGGTCGATGAGATAGTGACTCAACTACAAGGTAAAACTAAGAGGAAAGAAGATCTCAAAACTTTAGGTTCTCAATTAAAACCTACTAAGGATAGTAGGAAATGAGGTCTTTTTTTATGCCTCTAGTTTTTTTATGGAGTCTACAATCATTCTATCCCTCAACACTAAAGGGTTAATTAACCCTGTTACAGCCAAAATTATTGACTCTTGGTTGAATTCCTTGAACGACAGCCCTGATTTTATTTATTATTTGGAGTCAAGGTTAATAATTTCAAACTTGATTCTCGTATAAAGATGGTTTCTTCGAGGTATAAATGGTATTATACTGATCATAGTCAAGGTAAAGGTCGGTCTATGTTAGATATTAAGTCTACTGTTTGACATCATGTGAAGCAGGTTATTAAGAGTAACAATTACCACTAGTTTGCTTTGATTCTAGACAATCTATTTAACTTTGCTCTAATAAATATGTATGCATGTAATTCAAGTTGTATTAGGAGAAATTGTTGGGAAGATCTTGCTAGTATTAATGAACCTATAGTCATCACTAGTGCTTTCAATATGGTTACTAGTATAAGTGGCACATTTAGGTATAAAGATCTATTATAAGTGGTAGTGAGAAAGCTTCCTAGTTTAGTATGTGCAATAATCATGATGATGTTGATATTTCTTTAAATTTTTGCTTCACTTGGAATGATAATCAAGTGGGGCATAACGTCCTTACTGCTAGAAGAAATAGGTGTTATTGCAATGCTGCCTTGATTCAAAAATTTTGGGAAACCAAGTGTAGTATTAATTAGACCCTCATGTTATCTGATCATAAAGCACTTATCACTACCTTGAGGAAAGGTTCCTCCATGTTTAGAGGGGGTTGATCCCACCTTGATGCAAATCTTCTTAAGATACATTGTTTTATCAAGAAAACCAAGGAGGATTTTATCTCGAACTTTTCGCAAGGTCTTACTTCCTTCAAAAGTTAGGCAAATGCATTTAGAGACATAAAAAATATTTTTTCCTTTCATAGGAATCTAGCTTAAGAAGTTAGAGCCCATAGAAGAAATAAAATCTTTAAGGCTCTTAATGATATTGGCACTAATAAGCCCTTTGATCAAATATGTGACCTCCAAAGTACGCTGAGATATGAACAATACTTTAAGGCTAGTGGGTCTCTTATCTATTCAAGAGCATTTTGGGTCGTTATGTTGGATAGTCCTGTGAAGTGTATGTATGACTTTATGAAGAATAACAAAAAAAAAAAAAAAAAAAACTAAAGATTAAATACACTTTCTTTCTAAGAAAAATAGGGAGACTTCTATCAACATGGAGGAGACTTTGCAGGAGGCCATGTGCTTATTTATGAATGTTTTCTCTAGTTCTCTCAAGTGCGGGGAGTATATCTAGAGGGCTAGGGTTGAAATTTCCCTAAAGAGGTTTAAATTAATCCCCCTAGTCTCGCCTCTCTTTTGGATCTACCCCTCACAAATGGTGAGATTAAAGAAACCATTGGTAGATTGAAACCGTGTAAATCTTTGGGTATTGATGGGAGTCCTAATTAATTTTTATTAGATCTTAAAGAGTTCCTGACTCCTTACCTACTCATGATCTAGAAAGAGGCTACTAAAAAAGGTACTCTTCCTATCCACATTAACATAGGGGTTATTGGACTCATACACAAGAAAGGGGCTAAAGAGGATATCAACAACTAGAGTCCTATTACTTGTTTAGAAACTATCTATAAAATCTTTTCCTCCACCCTTGCCAGGAGACTTAGCCCCATCATGAACAAGATTATTTTCCCCGAACAAAAAGGTTTCATAAAAGTAGATTGATTCTTGATGCCATAATATCCCTTTGGGAGGGTTTGGAGAATGCCAATGAGATGAATCAAGACTTCTACTTCTTAAAAGTGGAATTTGATAAAGCGTATGATAAAATTGAGTGGGATTTCATCTTGCAATCCCTTCATCATATAGGCAGTGGTAGGAAGTTCATTAAATTTGTGGGTATTCTCTTTGGAAATGCCTATTGTTGAATCTGCATGAATGGTGAGTTGATTGGCCCATTTAAGTTGTGTTGATCCATAAGACAAGGTTTCCCCCTTGCCCCTCAACTGTTTGCTATATTCATTGATGCCTTAGGTTGTTTGTTCAAGAAAGAAATGGAATGTGCGAATATCAAAGGTATTAAAATTCCTAACTTTAATGTCCAATTAGGCTTACAAATGTTTGTTGTTGACACTAATATGTGTACCAATGCTAATGCTCACTCTCCTACTTCTTTCTCAATTTGTCTTAACACCTTTTTTTTGGTTATGGATCACTATAAAGTTAGTTTCAAATTCCCTCTAATAATATCATTCCTGAGTGTGTTTCTAAAACTTGATGTCAAGTTTTGTAGGAACAGGTGGTGTTCAGACTCCTTAGAATTTCAATGGGTTTCAATGAGACCTTTCAACAAAGGTGGGATTGGGTGCTTGACAAGTTTAGGAAGAAGGTTTTCAGGTGGTACAACTCATTTTCATCTCTGGATGATAGAGCTTTCATTCTTAAACATTCTCTTTTGCTTTGTATCATCTACTTTATTTCTTATTGGATGCGTTCTAAAATAGAGTTGAAGCAAGTCACTACTATTGCTAGGAAATTCTTGTGGGGTGGCAATGAAAATCATAGTAAAATCATCAAATTGGCTTGGGGAATATGTTTTCTTCCTAAGCACAAAGGTGGGCTTGGTATTTGTAATGTAGTCAAGATGGTTGGAAACCTTATGACCAAGTGGATTGTGAGGAGTAAACTCTGAGAGCATTTGAGCTTTACTTCTTAAAAAGGATATTCATTATTTCATTGTTGTTAATTTTTTCTTTATAAAGCAAGTTCGGCCTTGGCCTACTCTCCCAGACTTGTATTAATTAAAAGAAAAGAAAAGTACAACTGAAGGGGCCTGCCCACGAGATCCCCCGAATCCCACATAGGAGGGGTAGTTGTTACAAAGTTTAGATGGCATTAGAAAGAAGGTTGATCACCCTCTCATCACCCTCATGCGGGACCCACTTGGGTTTAAGCTTTTTTATGAGAAGGAGCACTTGATGATGCCTGAGGGGGGGGGGGGGGAGGATTTCTTAGAGTTAGTGATTCTTTTGCGAAGGAGGAACAATGATTTCTCAATCGACCACTCTTTGGGGCAGTCGCCATAGTTATAAGCACATCTTTCCTGTTAGATCTTCCATGGGACTTCCCCTCTGATGGCATTCCGAATAATCGCGGAGTAGCTGATAGCTTCTTTGAGCAATGCTTGTTTCCAATGAGGATGCTCTTGAAGATGGAGTTTCGATTCATTTCCTATTAGAGAATACTGCTCCTCAGAAATGGAGAGAAACCCTTCGCTCTCTTTACTCGAGTGATAGATTTATCATGGTCCAATCTGTTGTGTGTTATGCATGATAGATATTAGCTAGTGTGAGGGTTCGCCTTCTTTTTTCTTCATATTTCATCCAATATAAGATCTTGCCTCCCTGCATAGAATGTAACTCTATTCATTAATTTATTCTCTTTTCTGTTGTCTCGCGAAAAAAAAAGTTTCTTGAATCTCTTCATCGAGAGCAAAAGTTTAAGTGTTTGTCGATTGTTTTCATAAACTTCAGTTGAATGCTTACCGATATTTTAGAACATTAGTTAAATAGCACGTCGAGAATGGTCTCAGGATGACGTAGAGTCCCTTGTTCAGAAAGATCAGAAGCAGTCGGCCGACGGCCACACATATGGATTCCAGGAGACTTTTGAAGCAAGCGCATCTGGAAGATATAAGATTACGGATAGTCGTCAAAAATGTAGGAGACAATCGTGCCCCCAAAAAAAAACAAATACTGACCACGCGCAGGCACGTTGAATTGCCCGCTGATTCAGAATGCATAAATCTGCAGAGCGGAGACGTGGAAGAGCTCCATACGCGGATATAACGTAGATGAGAGGGCGTCAACTAGTAAAAAATTGACACGGAAGATAAGTAGAACGCCGCAAGAAAACAACAGGCTCCGAGTATATCCACGTTAATAAAATCATCCGTTATCCAATCGGAACGTTCTCTATACACAGAGAGATACCACAAGGGAACAGAGGATATGAGAGACAGAGAGAGAGAGAGAGAGATTTAAAATATCTTTAAACTTTGTCAATGCAGCATAAATAGGGTTTGATTATATAGGCGTGAACAATGGCTTGACACAGGTACACAAAAGTGTGTGTGTGTATGTGTGAGAGAGAGAGAGAGATGCTTAATCACATTCTTACGGCTGCGTAGTCACATGTGACGCCATTTAGAGATCGAATTCACACTCCAAGAACACAGAATCAAAGGCAAGCGTAAATTTTGAATGAATCCAAATCTGATGTGATGAAGCAAAATCTGATGTAATGTCGAACGAGAATTCGATTAATTTTTTAAGGAATTGAGGGACATGGTTGACTTAAACTTGCGTGAAGGGGAAGAAGGACAGTTTCTTAGACTCTTTTGTATTTTTCATCTTTTCAGTTAAATGCAGTGTTGTTTCAGATTTCCATGTTTTATCGAGAATAAATCGTAAGATCTAACTCTGCAAAGAAAATAACAAAGTCAAGTGACCGAAAAAGTCAAGGAATAAAAAGTCTGCTTATTTTCCTGCACAAACGCTCTCAGCGATTTGTCTCCTTCGATATGCTTGTGATGTTGTTTGGTTTATATACGATTTAACGTCTTCCGAAAAGGAGAAAGTTTATGATTGTGCGTGCTTGGGTGCTTGCGATCTTCTGCTTGTCATACGAGTGAATGTTTTCTCTAAAAGAAGCAAGATTATGATCGTTCACGTGTCGCCAATCGTGTCCATGGAAAACATGATAGAGCGATTCAGAGATTCTAAATTAATAGAACGAACAAAATGTAAACGAAAGTTCTAGACGTGTAACCAAGTGGTATGATTCCTTGAGTGTTAAATAGGAAATTCTAAGTTCAGGTCTTCGTTGGACATGTGTGTCTATGAGTTCCTCACATATGGGTCTCTATAGGATGTCATGCAATTTCTTATTTTTACAATTTCTTATTTTTACTTTTTTTTTTTCATAAAAGGAAGTTCGGTCATAGCCTACTCTCCCATGCTTTAATTATTAATATATATATATATATATATATATATATATATATATATATATATATATATATATATATATATATATATATATATATGTATATATGTATATGATACACACACACACATATATATATATATATATATATATATATATATATATATATATATATATATATATATATATATATATATATATATATATATATATATATATATATATAATACGGGCTTAGTGCCCTTGGGATCCCCTATATCCCACAAAGCAAGGGTATAATGGTTGGAAAACTATGATAGACCAAAACCCATAGGATATCTAAGATTCGAGAGGCGACAAATGTTTTAGAGAGAGTTGCTAAGAAGTTAAATGATTGTTTTGTTGCCTTCATGAGTGACCCACTTGCTGTTAATCTTGTTATTTTACAAGAAAAAAATCTATGATGTCTGAAAGGCAGAATTTTTTTACAATTACATATTTCTCTATCTAACATGTAGAGGGATTTTTCAATTGACCACTCTTTCAGATGGCCATCAAATTTCATCAGACATCTTTCTTTCCATATCTTCCAAAGCACTTCCCCTTTGATGGCATTCCACAAAGCAGAAGAACAATGAGTTGTTTCTCCAAGGAATGGTTGTTTCTAGCTGATTTGCCTTGTTAAGCTCATATCCTAATGAGAGACTACTAGATCGAGTAGCTTCTAGGGTAAGAGAAGAATAGATGACCAAGGTCCGCTCTGCCCGGAACACTTACACCAATGAAGGGCCCCGCAAATTTTACTAGCTTTGGCATTGGTCTAGATTCCACAATGAAGGATTTGCCACATAAGAACTTATTTTTTGTTGTCAATGAGAGGGTGCTACAAGTCCCCAGACATGAGTTGCCATCTAATGCTAGATAGGTTCTCACACCATCCCTTGTTAAGGGAGATACGCAAGTCAAGTTTCTTATATATCCTCAGAATTTTATCCAATTTATTACTGTTGATCCATCTTAATCCTTCGTTTTAGGATGATTTATTCCCAAGAAGGAGACGAGTCTTTTGCTTGTCCCAAGAGTTGATTCTATGTCTCAAAAGGAACCAATCATCAAAAGTTGATTTTAGGGCCTCAGTCTACCTCTCAATCAAAATCAGATTATCATGAGACTTTTTGTTGATGGTACTAGTGTCTTTGCACATAATGACATGTTAAGCATTGACATTTTTTGGAGTTGTCTGAATACTTTTTGTGAGGCTTCTGGATCCAAAATAAGTCATTCTAAAACCACTTTCAGGGCAATTATCGGGCATCCTCCTCAATTGGTTATTGAACATGGTTGTTATTTGATCCCTACTCTTCAAATGTTTCACTTCTTAGGTATTTTGATGGGGTAATGATGGGACTAGGATCCCTCTAAGCTTGAGAGAAAGCTCACATGCAAAAAAGGTACGCATATTAATGTGGTTGGATGTGTTATGGTGATTAACACATTCCTTCTCTCCTCGATGCTTTACTTTCTCACATGCTAGAGACCAAAAGACCAAGAGATCTTCAAACTGGAGAGAATTTGCAGGGACTTCCTCTAGACGGGTAACCCTAAGAGAAGGGGTATCCCCAAAAGTAAATGGAATACTTGCATTAGCCAAAAGGATCAAGATGGTTTGGGCATTCTAGACATCAAAGGAATGGCCAATAAGAAAGTGGAAAATGGTTAATTAAAGCATGGAGCAATAGTGATGCCTCTTGGGCCAAGCTTATTTTTAGAAACAGGAGTGCTCTTAAGCTTGTGGGTCTCCACAAGTGGAAGGGTCTTGAACTTCTCACCATTTTGTTCTCCTCATTTTCGGTGACTCCCAAAGTCCTAAGCTTGATTTGTTCTCTATGGAAGAGTTCAAACAAGGTTAAAACGTTTATCAAAATCAATGAAGATTGGAAATGGGCATTCGGTATTAGATAGAATGATTCGATGTCATTCCTTATCAAGGGCATCAAAAGTGTGGAATCTTAGAACCTCCAAAAGGCTAGCAAACTTTGGAACAAAGGCTTTTGCTTTTGGAAACACCTCTAGAACCAAAAAACTCGTCAGTGGATTAGATTCATGGACATTGATCTGATGAAAAGAGTGGACTATGAAGAATGATGTCAATTACAAAGAAAATTCAGTGTTTGTGAATGCTCGATGACGGGCCTCCTCATTGGTCAGGACTCTTCTCACCTTGAGGGTCAGAGATGGCACAATGGCCATAGCCTTGAGAAAATTTTGAGATTAAAGAAGGATGGGGAATTTCATGTCACGCTCAATAGGAAGTGGTGTTGGATTGGTTATGCTAGAGGTGGGACTTTAAGTTCCAATCCCTTTAGCATCTCCTCATTGAGATAAAAAAGTATGTGCTTATGTAGCAAATCCGACATTGTGGAGTTTGGACCAATGTTAAAGCTAACAAAATTTGTGAGGTTCCCCTATGGTGCAAAGGATGCCTTTGTAGCATGGAAGAGTTGGGACACTTCTTCTATTTGTGCCCCAGATCAATATTGGTATGGCATGCCCTTGAGAGAATCATGTTGTTATAGTGACAAATCAACTCGAAGCAAGTTTTGTTGGGTGAAGCAATCCGATGTTCCTCACCACAATGGAATGCTATAAGAGGGGAGAATCTATGAAAAATATGGAAAGATAGGTGTGCATCCAACTTTGGAAGCCCTCCTAAAGAATGGTCGATTGAAAAATATCTGTTCTTTTTAGGAAAAAGAATTTCCAATTGTAAGAAGCCCCCACCCTTTAGACATCATAGAGTGTTCTTCCTAGAGAGCACCAAGATGAAAACCAAGTGGGTTCTTTATGAGAGGATGAGAGGGTTATCAAGCTTCTTCGTAAAATTTTTTAGTACTCTATAAGTAGCCGCTCCGTTGTGGGATATTGAGGATCCATGGTGCTGGGCCGTTCACATGTACAATTTTAATTTCTGTTAATTGAAGTTTGAAAGAGTAGACTCTGCCGAACTTCCTTTAAATAAAATAAATAAATAAAAAGAATTCCATGAATTTTTTCAAGCAGTGCATCTGGAATATATCAGATTATGTGAAAGCTTCACGGATAGTTGTACAAAATGTACGAGACAGTCATGCCCCAAAAAACAAATACTGACCACGCGCACGCAAGTTGAATAGCGGAGACGTGGAAGAGCTCCATACGCGGATATAACGTAGATGAGAACGCGTCAAGTAGTAAGAACTTGACATGGAAAATAAGTACAACTCCGCAAGAAAACAACAGGCTCCGAGTATATCCACGTTAATAAAATCATCCGTTATCCAATCGGAACGTTCTCTATAGAGCGAAACACAGAGAGATACCACAAAGGAACAGAGAATATGAGTGAGAAAGAGAGAGAGATAGAGAGAGAGAAAGAGATTTAAAATATTTTAAACTTTGTCAATGTAGCATAAGTCGGCTTTGATATATAGGCGTCAACAATGGCTTTAACAGGTAAGTGTGGGTGTGAGAGAGAGATATCCTTAATCACATTCTTAAATCTGCGGAGTCACACGTGACACCATTGGGAGATGAATTCACACTCCAAGAATACAGAGTCACAAACGCGTAAACTTTATATTTATGCTATCAATTTGACTCCTTTTATTGCTTGGGAGAGATCTGTTAAAGAATACTCAAAGACTCCTCAACAAGTATAGGAAAAAGGTGAAGGATATTAGAAACAAAAGAAGGATGATGATTCTTAGGGAGATAGATCTGGTTAACCATATTGACTTGGATCCTTGCACTAAAAAGTAGAAGATTTATGAGCTTCAAGATAGACTAAGATATGAAGATTATCTCTTGGCTAGTGGTGCTCTTGCTTCCTCAAGATGATTTTAGGCTCCTAAAGTGGATAAACCCAATAAGCACATGTTTGATCTCATGAAGAAGAAGAAAGCTAGGGATTTTGTGTCGTTGCTTAAAAAGCATTCAGGACACCATGCTATTTCTATAAAGGAGAATTTACAAGAGGCTCTCAACTTCTTTACCAATATTTTCTCTAGGCCTCCTAAGAAGGGGGGGGGGGGGGGGGGGGGGCATCTAGAGAGCAAAAGCCCTTATTTTCATAAAGAGAAAAAAAAATGATCTTTAAGGCCATGGCTTTTATTCTAGACTTACCTCTCTCTGTCGATGAGGTTAGAGAAACCATTTGTAAATTGAAACGTTGTAAAACTCCTTGTTTTCATGGTATATCAATGAATTCTTTCAGAAATTGGTTGACTTTACGGTGCCCATTATTCTCTTGGTGTGGCAAGAAGCCATTAGGAGAGGTAGTCTTTCTAACTTTATCAATACTCGAGTCATTAAATTGATACACAAAAAAGGGCCCAAGGATGATCTCAACAATTGGAGACCTATATCATGTTTGACTTCTTTATATAAAATCTTTGCTTCCACTCTTGCTAGGAGACTCAGCCCCATCATGGAAAAACATTATTCTTCCATAGAAAAAAGGATTAATCAAAGGTAGGTACATCTTGGACACTATTATTTCTGTTTGGAAAGGTTTTGAATTTGCTAAAGACCATAACACTCATGTTTTTTTTTTTTGGTTTTTATTCTCAAACATTACATTCTACCAAGTAACTTATTTTTTTGCTTGCAAGCAGCCAACTAAGAAGCAGGTTTCCCAAGTTGTAGCTTTGGCTAGGAGGTTCCTCTAAGGGTGTACTCAACTTAACAACAAAATCCATAAGGTTGCTTGGAGTACTTGCTGTATGAAAAGAGATGAGGATAGTCTAGGGCTTATTTGCCCTACCAGAATGGCATTTCAGATGGCTGGAAAATGGATTATGAGAGATACATTGTGGAATGATTATTGGGCTTGCTTAATAAAAAGAAACGTTCATAAATTTCACATCAAGGACTTTAAAAGCTCGAATAACCTAGAGATTCGGGATGTTGTTGTATCTCCCTTCATTTTTGTTCCGAAAGGAAGTGTTGTAGTGTGCTCTTTATGCAATGCTTGGATGAAAATTAAAAATGGATATTCTTTCCCTATTTCTTTTACTAATAAATTACGGTTCACCATGCAGGACTCCGTATGGATTGATTGGTGTAATTCGTGCCCTCTATCTATCACAAATAATAAATGCAAAAAAGTTCGATTTTTGAATTGGTTGTCTCTTTATTGGAACAATGGGATTATGAGTGTTAACGATCTAATGAGTAGTGATGGTTTATCCTAGGCCTAAAAACAGGTTCTCCTTGGAAAAACGGATTGGTTGATTGGCAAATGTGCTCCTTTTCTTGATTTCAGACTTGTGCATATTCATCACATTATTGAGGGCATGTACAAGAGGTCCAAAAGATCCTTCATTCCCATCCAGACTATGCTCTCCAAACTCAATAGCAAATGGAATGTTCATTGGAGTTCTCACCAATGGAGATATAGGTTCAGATTGTTGTGGGCTTTTCCCTCTTTTGCCAAGCAAGCTTTACTCTTATGGCTGGTCTTACACAAGGGATTATGGACAGGTTGTAAAGCTAGGTCATTTAACATCTATTCTAGTATGTGTTCTTTTTGTGGCTGTGTTGAAGAAATTCAACATATTTTCTTGCAATGCCTAGGGCTAAATGATACTAGAGAGAAGACTGAATGATTTTTTTTAATACTCTAGGAATCCTACCTTTACCTTCAAAGAGATTTTGATGGGTGAAAATTACAAGATGGATGTGGGTTTCTGGCAGCTGCTTAGGGCTCAGATATTGCGGTACATCTGGAAGAACATAAATGCAAGAATTTTGTCCCAGTCTCCCAAATTTTTTTGTATTTATGTAACCAAAAGATTAGATGTACTATCAAATTTTGTAATTCCTTGATGACTGATGCCCCTTGTCACTCTTCCTCTTGGCATCTCATATGTAGAAACTACAACTACAAACACTGGAAAAATAGAATCCCGGCCCTATACTCTAAAAAAAGGACTGAGGCTCATGGAATTTCTAAACTCTACTACGTAACTTGTCTCCCTCCTTTTTCTTTGGGAGCTCCCCTTTTGGGTTGTACTTTATTCTCTTTTTAATTTACTTTCTCGTTCTGTTTCAGAAAAAAATCTTTCTCGTTTTCGTGATCTCAAATGCTCTCAGTAATTTTTCTCCCTTGATATGCTTTTGATGTTGCTTATATACGATTTAACATCTTCTTAAAAGGAGGAAGTTTATGATTGTGCATGTTTGGGCGATTATGATCTTCTTTTTTGCTTTTGAGGCAATAGAAAAAAGAAGATTACATTAAGGAAGTAGTTACATAGTGTGCAAGGAGGCAAGATTCCATCTCTTTATAGGGAGAAGACAACCCAAAACAATGGGACCATTACAACTTGGTGTCAAGGTTATACACCATGATGAACCTCATAGGTGAGTACAAAGATAGCAGGGTGTCTCTCCATTTATTGGGGGGGACTATTTATTACATACTGAACAGACCTTCTTTATCGATAGCATTACAAATAGTCATGAGGCTACTCTGGCCATCAATAGCCAAAGTTCTTTTAAGGGGCACCAGATAATTGTTTTTTACTAGATTGAGACATAGCCTAGTTCCTACTGAGCCAAATGTGCCAAAGGATTTGGCTTCTGTAGGTATGAGCAAAGGACAACATCCATTTTGTAACATCTTCCAATGATGATTTCTTCAATACCCAATGTAGGAGAACAAAGAACTTGCAAAACATGGGTGAGAGGTTGCCAAAACAACTTGGCATGCGAGTAGCGGATAAAGAGATGGGGCAAATCCTCGTCCAAGCCACGAAATGTACAGCTACCATAATTCTTGTTAACCTTTTATTATCTATTACCTGTCGAGATGCCATTGTGTATTAGCAGCCAATGCAAGTATGAGTGCTTTATACTAAAGTGAAAAGCCCCGATGGCTTTGATTCTGTATCTCCATTGATGATGTGACCACTGAATGTTCCATCTGTTGCTAAGCTTGTGGGCTATTTTTGAGATAGAAGCTTTGGCACCTTTGAATCTTTTCCACATGTCCTGAGCCACTTCACCAATGCTAATAGGGGCACATCTAGTATCCTTAATCTTGTTCTACAGCATGATCTTTTTGTCCAAGGTGACCTGTAAGCACGAAAGGGACAAATTAATATTATCTCTACACACTTGATTAGATATAATCTCACCTTCATAGAGAAACCATTTCCAATTTTCGATTCCAGCTTTGAAACACTTATGGTCCTTCACGCTAGGAACACAATGTTTTTAAAGTGCAAGCCATCCATGCCAGGGTGATTCCTGCAAATAAAAGTTAGTACTATAAATGAAAGAGATTTTAGGCATGTATAACCTCTTGGATTCCATCCAAGCATCCCAAAAACTACAAGAGAGAGTGTTTTCCATAGGACAAAACTACGAGAGAGAGACAATTAGGTCCCATAAATGGTTATTGGCCCAAACCTTGTAGTTATGAACATAAAAGAGGTGAGAATTTCTTTTTAAGAAAATTTCCCAAACATCTTGGGATTTAAGACATCTTAGGATCCATTTGGCAGACAAATCATCAACTATTTTGGTGGGGTCCAGAATACCCAGTCCTCCATCTTTTGGTAGGCAGCAAGTGCTCCAAGCACCCTTAGGTATTTTTTGCTTAATATCTATGCCCCCACAAAAATCTTCGGGCTAAAGCAATAATAAGGGACTATTGATTTTTAGAAAGCTTCCAATAGGATAAAAAATATATGATGCAAGGAAGCAGATAGTGGTTTAGAATAAAAAAGTCTATGAGACAAAGAAGAGTTAACATTGTACCGTTTAAAGAGTTTGTTCTTAAATGTTTAAACCACCTAGTCCCATCTGTGCTTAAAGTAGACATTGAACCCCATAGGTACCCCAAGTAATCTGAAGATGACCTCGTTCTGCAAGATTTGGCAAACACGACTAGAAAGACAAATAGGAATTAGATTATTGGAAGCTTTAAAACATGTCTTATTATAGTTGATTTTTGATCCACTAGCAACACAGAAAACATGTAGACAATGCAGAAAGGAAGTAGCAGAGTGAGAGTCAGCTTTAGTACACATATTACTATCATCTGCAAATATTCGTAATCCCAGTCGAGAGTTAGTGTTAGGCAAACAGATATTGTTGAGATTACCCACATCCATTTCATATTTGACAAGCCAACCAAGGGCATCACTTGTTATAGCAAAGAGTCAAGGAGCAAGAACGCAGCCTTCTCTAATAGAGCGACAGAGCTTGAAGGGGGAAGAAAGTCGATCATTCATACAAATACAAAAATAAGCATTTCCAAATAATATACTCACATACTTAATAGAATTTCTACCAAAACCAATGTCATGCAGAGATTGCAAAACAAAATCCCATTCAATCCCTTCATAAACTTTATCAAAGTCAATTTTGAAGAAAGTAGTACTCTTGCTTACTTTCACTGGCATAGTCAAAGCCCTCCCAAATGGATATAATGGTATCCAGGTACTACTTATACTTAAGTTGAAACTGGAGGTCAATCAACTCTTGAGGGGGGGGAGATCAAAATTAAGGGCATGAATGGCTTTACTAATGTTGACTCTTCTTTGAGCCCTTATGTTTTTGGTAACCTTTCTATAGGGGGTAAACTCTTTTTTATCTCTTTGACAACATTTTTTTAACTTTAGAAAGGGGAAGACCTTGGGAAAAATGCCATCTAATAGCATTCTTCAAGTGATCCACAACATTTTTGAAGTTTAGTAAATTGGCATCAAGGTGCGGCCAGTTAGACTTGAAGATAGGGGAGCCTTTGGACATCAAAATTAAAAGGGGTTTATGGTCAGAAAAAAAATTCTTATCAATGTAGGACTTAATTTCCCAAAATTAATGAGAAATGAAGGCATTGCAATAGCATCTGTCCAACCTAGTAGCCAACATATTATTACCCACCTGATTATTATACCAATTGAAACAAATGGAAATGAAAATATCAAGCAGATCATGCTGATTAGAGAGAGAGAGAACTAAGCAAGCTTCTCAACTCCTTTGATACAGCTACCTTTGTTCATGTGCCTATCCTTGATGTCACTAACCATATTAAAGTCTCCAATTAGATAGAGGGGCTCAGGGAGGTTGCCAATTTCAACCCAATAGTTCTTCTTAATAGAAAAAAAAATAGAAGCATAAATACAAACTAAACTAAATTTAAGAGGATTGTGTAAACTGAAAGCAATCCGCTGCTCTACTTCTCCAAAACTACTTGACCAAATTATGAGTATTAGACTTAATACCTATGACAGCCCCACCGTTCCCTTGTAGGTGATCAATAAAAAACCAAACATGCTGAGTGGAAACGATTTTAAGGTGAAGTTGGAGCTTTGAATTGCCTAACTTCACTTCTTGAAGATAAAGGAAATCTGGATGACTGTCAAGAAATTTTCACCAAAGGTGAATGCTTTTAGCTCTGATCGGGACAGATAAACCCTTGGTATTCAAAGATAAGATATTGATGTTATCCATTACAATACAAAGAAAGAGAAACAAAAGAGAACCTTATTTTTTACTAGGGTTGGTTGGCTTACTCAACGTTCCTGATGTCCTCAAGAATTCTTTCCTTTTAGAACTGTCTTGAATTTGAGATACAATCTAGTTTACCTTGTTGTTAGAAGCTTGAGGGGTCACCTGGTTAGTGGTATCCATGGGCCGCTCCTCTTGTGCCATTTGATTAATTTGTTCTTTGTGAGCTCTGTTAAGTTCCTCGGCAAAAGAATCAATATTATATGAGGTATTAGAAGAGGCATACAGAAACTTACTCACAGATTTCTTGTTTGATGCAACAGCCCACCCTTCCTTCGACTAGTTTGGGTGCTTAGGATGAGAACTGGGCATCTCCTTAGCAGACTCCTTATTATGGTTAGTGTTCAAACATTCATTTTCTTTATCATTTTCATAAGTGTTCTTTGCAAAAGGATTACTTACTTCATTGAGGAAGACGTCATAGGGATTAGAAGACTTACCATTACTTTTTTTGAAAGTTTCACTTGGGGTTTTCTTACCCACATGATGGGTACTCTATTGATTTCTAAAATTAACTTCTTTTTTCATGGGGATCTCATAATCACCACTCAAATCATTCGCCAATAGTGGGCAATCTCTTATTAAATGTCCCTACTTGATACACTTAAAACAAGCATTAGGTAAATTTTGGTACAAAATCTATTGTTCGTTCAAAAATAATCCATCAAAATCTTTAATAGGGATCAAAGATTTGATTGGTTTGGTAACATCAACTTCAATCATTAGCTATGGGTCCCATTAAGGGTTCATGCTTCCCACTCTAGACTTTTGGGGAGGCACTTTTTGAAGTCTGCTTTCAAGCTTCTCAACCCACGGATAATATTCATTAGACATTTCAGCGAAATCTACCCAAAGTGGGATCTTGGTGGGTGTGGCTCCACGAGGGTTAAAACCTATATACCAATGAAAAAAGGAAACCGGCATGTTTCTAATAAGCCATTGGCCTTCAGAGACAACTTGTAAAGCACCTTTAGAACCCTCAAAAAAAAAAGATAGTAACTACTTGGAAGATATTGCACTTGCTTCAGAAAAATACCCCCCAGGTTCCCGATTTGTTCTCATCCGATGCTTTAAGGCTTCCTACGATGACACAATCCAATAATGACATGTTCTACTAGTTGCTATTTATGATGATAGAGTCATCTTCATTATCCATTTCGGAGTCAATATTAATGTAATGCGAATCATCTTGCATAGCTTGTTTACTTTTATCTGCATTCTCACCAACAGAAAGAGCATGCATACGTGAGCACTTATCAAGTTTGACATTATTAGGAGTTGCTGCCTTCGTTATCTGCACATAAGACTTTGGAGAAGAAGGACCGGCCTTCTCCATTGTATCATCTGAGTGGTATATGGGGAACTATCACAAGTAAAGGAGATTCCATTCCACAAAGCATCGTACCACGACATCGATCACCTCTTGGCACATGCAGAGGTCGACAAACAGAGACAGAGGCGCATTCCAAAGCAATGTTATGATGCGTACCTCGAACTTCAGCACATCTGAAGATTGAAAGACTGAAGTAACATCATTGTGTCAACCTTGTGTGTGAAGAGACCTTCGTGATTGCAAACTTCTGCTTTTCATACGATTGAATGTTTCCCTTAAAAGAGCAAGATTATGATCATTCACGTTACGCCAATCGTGTCCATGGAAAACATGATAGAGCGATTCAGAGATTCTAAATTAATAGAAGGAACAAAATGTAAATGAAACTCTAGTAGGATCTCATCCACTTTCTTATTTTTTCATCTTTTTTTTTTGCATAAAAGGGACTTAGACCATAGCCTACTTAGACCATAAAAGGGACTTAGACCATAGCCTACTTTCACATGCTTTAATTATTATACAGTGAATGGGTTTAGTGCCCTTGAGATCCCCTATATCCCACAAAGTAGGGGTATATTGGCTTGAAAACCATGATAGACCTAAACTCGTAGGATATCTAAGATTAAATAGGCAACAAATGTTTTAAAGAGGGTTGCTAAGAAGTCTAATGATTTTTTCGTGATCTTAATGAGCAGCCCACTTGCGATTAGTCTTGTTGTTCTCCAAGAAAAACATTCTATGGTGTGTGAAAGGAAAATTTTTTTTACAATTAAATGTTCTTTTACCTAACAAGTAGAGATCTTTTTCAATCAACCACTCTTTCATATGGCCATCAAAGTTCATCGCACATCTTTCTTTCCATATCTTCTAGAGCATTGCCCCTCTAAGGGCATTTCATAAAGGAGAAGAGCAACCAATTAGTTCTCCAAGTGATGCTTGTTTCCTATTAATTTGCTCGAAATCTTGATGAGAGATTGCTAGATCAGGTAGCTTCTAGGGGAAGAGAAGAAGAGATGTCCAAGGTCCTCTCGAACCCGAACACAATGATTACTCGAGTGAGGGGCCCCAAAGATTTTACTATCTTCGGCATTGGTCCAAATTCCACAGTGGAGGATTTTCCACATAAGAACTTATTTGCCTTGTTAAGATCAAAATCTTGATGAGAGATCGCTACATTGGGTAGCTTCTACATGAAAAGAAGAGATGACCAAGTTCCTCTCAAACCCTAACACAATGCTTACGCGAGTGAGGGGCCCCAAAGATTTTATTAGCTTTGGAATTGTTCTAGATTCCATCATGGAGGATTTTCCACATAAGAACTTATTTTTTTTTCTCAATGACAGGGTGCCACAAGTCCCCACACACAAGTTTCCATCTAATGCTAGACAAGTTCTAACACCATCCCCTATTCCATGAGATAAGCAGCCAAGTTGCTGATTTATCCTTAGAATTTTGTCCAATTTATTACCATTGGTCCATCTTAACCCTTCATTTTAGGGCTTGTCATTGCCAAGAAGGAGATGAGTCTTTGAGTTGTCCCAAGCGTTGATTCTATGTCTTAGAAGGGACCAACCATCAAAGTCAGTTCTCCTAAGATGGTCTATGTCCTCAAATCTTATCCAATGACATCTTTCATGGTTCCTGAGACATTTCCACCTGTTAAAACCTTTGTTCCATACCTTCTTTGCTCTTTGGATGTTCTCCAATGAAACTTCTTTGATTCCCTCTATAGGAATCCAAATAGAATCATTTTGCCTAATCTCGACCACCCATTTCGAGTTTTCATTAACTTTGAGGTATGATTTCATCTTGTTGCAACTCTTCCAAATCAAGCAAGCTAGGTTTGAGCCTTTCGGAGTCATTGGAAACTAAGAAAACAACAAGGTGAGGTAATCAAGATACTTCCACCTAGGGATTCCCTCAACCATCAGAGAGAATTTGTCTCTAAAAATTCATATGACATAGCACCATGCTTTGATCAACTACTTGGTAGCCAATTGTTTGCCTTAACTCCCACATCCAAAATGTCCAATCCATAAGACTTTCTACCTAGCACACAAGGCTCACTTGATCTTGGGCACACCGCTCTTGTTGGGATTGTGAGTCCAAAGAAAATACAAGTTCTTTCAAGGTCTGCTAATTCTTTGTCTTTTTGTCTCCAACATGTAAAAAAATAGTTAACAGATGAAATTAGGAAGGTATTGATCATCATATCAGGACCTGCCAGGTTGACTTGCATGCCCCTCTAGTAGGAATATTTAGTATATAGTTCTTCGAGAACCCAATTCCAATGCTATCCCATAGAAAATTCAAAACCTATCATGATATCAAGGAGTTCACAAAACTATCTACTATTTATTTCCTTACATCCTTGTTTAGTTGAGAATTGTGGAGAGGGTTCCAAATTATCCTCGAAAATAGTTTTAGAGTGGATTATTTTAGATCCGCATGCAACACAAAAAACATTTAGACAAGGCCAGAAGATGCTTATACAATTAGGATCATTATGCACAATAGCATTCGTGTTATTGAAGAAGAGTCTCATTATCATCTAGTTCTAACTATTAGGGATCCGATGACTATGGATCTGCCCTAAATGGGCTCACTAGGTGGTAATGCCAAAAAGAAGAATAGCTAATGGAAAACCCTATATAATAGACGGTTTTAACTTGATTTTGTGATAGATCTGACCATTGATATTAACTCGAGCTGAGGCATTGCCCATAAGCGTAGAGATCATGTCAATGAATTCTTGGAGAGTGAATTACCACTCCACGTGACCATATGCTTTATCAAAATTGACCTTCATGAAGAGCACAACTTGGCAGGATTCCTTATCAAATTGTAGCTCTTCCCACACATCAATAGTTTCCTCCAAGTTGGATCTTCCATTTATGAATCTCTTTTGGTCCTCACTCATCCATGAACGCAGATGGAAGGTATGATCTGCAAAAACCTTAGCTAAGATCTTATAGCCAGTTTGTAGCATAGTGATGGGCCACTAGTTTTCAATCTTTTTTTTGTCATTTTTGTGAATAAGTTTAATCACCCCTTTGTTGAGAGAGTTAGGGAGATCACCAAAGCATAATACCCCCTTCCATGTTAAAGATAAATGTACAAGCTCATTTTCACATGAGCTATGCTTGGATAAAGTTACCAAATATAAAGATAAAGGAAAAGCAGAGAAAAGAAAAAAATAAAAACATTCTAGTCAAAATTCATGATGAGTAAAAGATACAATATCTACCTTGTAGTAAGTGACATGTAGTGGGCAATCGAATGAAAGTGGTAAGTTAAGAAGGAGGAAGAAACTTCTTCACATGCTCATTGTTTATAAAAGTGGAGTGGGAGCACGTTCTAAATAACAAGAGAAAGAGGCAAGAGCTCCCAATAGTCGGATGTGGTCATTTTGTCATTTTATCTTCCCATAGACTCCTTCCAATCGCACGTCATTTTGTACACAGCTCTATTGTGAAGCTCTATCTCAGTGTATATGTAACCACTTATTGTGTTTAAACACTCATTGGAAATCTTATTCTATGTATTTTCTCTAACTTAAATATCTTCTTCAAAGCTTATATATTTTATGAGATATCAATGAGAGAGTGAAATCTAGTTTTTTAGCATACTATGTAGACAAGTAGTCTATTTTTGTTGGTTATGTTTCCCAACCAAAATGTATCCAAATTGCTTGGTTTTTATCTTTGGCAAAAGCTCTTTGCATGTACATTCTCTGTCCGATATATATCATTCAAAGGATTTATATTTTGTGAGATATCTATCAGAGCGTGAAGTCCAGTTTTTCAGTATACTTGTGTGCGTAGGTGGTCTATTTTGGTGAGTTATGCTTCCTAATAGAAATGCATCCAAATTACTTGATTTATAGCTTGTTTGAAAGCTATTTATGTGCACTTTATGTTTCTCAAATAGCTTCCTCAAAGGGTATATATTCAGGGTGTTATCAGTCCGACAGTGAAGTTCAATGCTTTAGCATACTTATGTGGATAGGTAGTTTATCTTCATCAGTTGCATTTCCTAATCAAAACTTGTCCAAATTAAGTCACTTATAACTTGTTCGAAAGCTCTCTTTATTTTATTTGATTGACTAAAGGCACTGCTCCATTTGAGTTTTGTATTGAGAGGAGCAAGCTATCTAAGGTGCAGCTATTTGTCCAAGTGCTAGACATACAAGGGTTCAATACAAAATTTCATTGCACATAGGAGAACACATTCTCAACAGTTGGTATCAGAGCAAACTTGGAGCTAAAGCTTCATCAATAGAGTTGGAGTTAAAGCAAAGCAAAAGAGGAGCTACAAAACAAGGGGGGCTTCACAAATGTAAGAGCAAAGGACAATATATGTTGTCAGGATCTTACTCACGCGCATACAGAGATTACGGACGCAGAAAAAACACACAGAAAATAGAGGCAACAAGAGACGAGACTGAACGCAAGATTGGGTGCAATCTCCCCCCATGCACTCTGTTTCGACAGTCCACAGAGTGCATGTATTTATAGGAATTTTGATTACATCGAAAAGAGTGGTTACAAGAGGGCGGCTTCGAAAAGCAGGCGTGAAACTAAAAGTTGATAACTTTTACAGAAAGCCATTGCTTTCAATAACAGAAACTGCGGTCTTCAATGACCCTTATTCTAACCATTACTTTTCTAACAATAGAACCTTCTACGCGGGTTTATTTACAAGCTAAATAGTAATTATTCCGATTATTGATGTTTGCCCTTTCACGCCTTGCACGTTCCTCACGAACCTTTAGCTGCTATATCAAAAATATCAAAAACATATTAATACATTAATAATATAACACTTTAACAATGCATTGTTCAATAATATACAACAATATAACTATTCGAGGTAACTCTCAAAGTTTTTGATAGTCTTCAATGGCTGACTTGGGTGAACAAGTAGAGAAATTGGATAAGGAAAAATATCCCAAGTGGAAGTTTAGAATGAAACAATGGGCAAAGGCTTGTGGGGTATTGTGAGCCGCGATGATGGTCAACCTCAAATCAATCAAGCTACGGCCACTAAAGTCCAAAGGAGGCAAGCAAAAGAATGGGAAGAGAGGAATAGGAGAGTCACGTTCCTCATTTCACAAGTCATTACTAATGCCATGGTAGGGCATAATCAACATCTAAAGAAAGCTAAGGATGCTTTAGAAGCTCTTAAAAAGGATGTATTCAACAAATACCAAAGCCACTACAAGGAATACGGGCGTATAGCGACAGTTAAGGCGACAAAATTTCATAGTTATAAAATTGCAACTTGCGTCATAATTAGCGTCCGGCGCGGACCGTCGATTAGACGACGCAAAAAATGATGGTATTTGCGACTTGGATTGTGACGCTCCCATTCAACGTTGCTTAAACGACGCTACTTAAAGGCGTCGCTTAAGCAACGTTTTTTTGCGTCGCATAAGCGACGCTACATACCGTCGCATAAGCGACGCTAAAGGAAAGGTTGCTTATACGACGACCAATAGCATCGCTTACACGACGATCTGTTGACGGACAAAAATTAAAACGTTGGAGGCTCTGCAATCGGCATTTTCATGCATCCGATCGAAGAGCTCTCCAACGTTCGCAATTGCGCTGCGCTTACGAGCTAAAGCAAGTATACGCAGAATTGTTGTTTTGCCTAAGCTCTCTGTTATTGTCTCCCTCTGTCTTTGTTTCTCTCTTTCTACATCTTTCTCTCTTTGAATTCTCTCTCTCTCTCTAGATCTCTCTCTCTCTCTCTCTCTCTCTCTCTCTCTCTCTCTCTCTCTTTTCTTTCTCTCTTTATTGCAGGTTATTCAAGAAGCTAACCAAGCAAAAACTATGGGTAACAATTGTAAGTACAATTTCTATTATTTGTAGATCATTTGAATTGTGTTATTTTCATTACATACCATACTCACACTTATTGATATGCACTCATACACTTAGACATGATGAAGATGCACACACACATGCATATACCTACATATACACATATACATGCACATACACACACATACACATAGAGTTATACATATACACACACATACACAAGAACATGCACATATTGATACATACATATACACTTATACATGCACATGCATATACATACATATACGCACACATACACATGCACATACATACATATACACACACATACATATACACTTAGGTACACACATATGAATGAATTATATAATTAAAGTATTAAAACACATATACACATGCACACACACATGCACATACCTACATATACACATATACATGCACATACACACACATACACATAGAGTTATACATATACATGCATATACATATACACACACATACACATGCACATGCACATACTCATACACACATATACACTTATACATGCACATGCACATACATACATATACACACACATACACATGCACATACATACATATACACACACATACATATACACTTAGGTACACACATATGAATGAACTATATAATTAAAGTATTAAAACACATATACACATGCACACACACATGCACATACCTACATATACACATATACATGCACATACACACACATACACATAGAGTTATACATATACATGCATATACATATACACACACATACACATGCACATGCACATACTCATACACACATATATACTTATACATGCATGTGCACATACATACATATACACACACATACACATGCACATACATACATATACACACACATACATATACACTTAGGTACACACATATGAATGAATTATATAATTAAAGTATTAAAACACATATACACATGCACACACACATGCACATACCTACATATACACATATACATGCACATACACACACATACACATAGAGTTATATATATACATGCATATACATATACACACACATACACATGCACATGCACATACTCATACACACATATACACTTATACATGCACATGCACATACATACATATACACACACATACACATGCACATACATACATACACACACACATACATATACACTTAGGTACACACATATGAATAAATTATATAAATAAAGTATTAAAACACATATACACATGCACATACCTACATATACACATATACATGCACATACACACACATACACATAGAGTTATACATATACATGCATATACATATACACACACATACACATGCACATGCACATACTCATGCACACATATACACTTATACATGCACATGCACATACATACATATACACACACATGCACATGCACATACATACATATACACACACATACATATACACTTAGGTACACACATATGAATGAATTATATAATTAAAGTATTAAAACACATGCTTAATATAAACAATAATAACAATCAATAGAACAAAACTGTTCATTACTTAATACCATACACACAATTCAAAACATAACTGAAATGAAAAATATATAGATAAAAAATATATATATATATCAATGTAAATACATATAATCCAATGTCATAATCAACTAAAATCCTAATCATCATCATCATGATCATCATCATCATCAGCAATATCATGATCATCCTGATCTTCCTCATCCTCATTGTCATGCTCACCGTGTGATGATCGAGATCGTCCCTCCTGTGTTTGTCTCTCCACCTCATCCATATTTGTCTCCCCATAATACTCCTATATTATATATAACAAACATAAATCAATAAAATAATTAAATCATTCATAACAACAAAATAATTATATAAAATTTAAAAATACTCACAAAGGCATCAGGATGATCTTGTATATACTCGCCCAAACGCCGATATCCAAAATGTGTAGCATACTCGATCTCGTGTTTCGTAGGATATCGGCCATAATCCTTTCCCTGCAATGAAACAAATAAAAAACATTAGTTGCTTGCATTTTAACTAAAATAAAAAATATACTCACAATAACACATATACTTACAAACATAGCTACAAAACCATTATGGCCCATTTGGCTAAGTGCGATGTGTGGCCCGACTCCACTCTCTTCTTTGCAGCAGCCTGTTTATTCAAGAAAAAAAATACATAAATTAAATGTAAAAAATTACTAAAATATATAAAAATTATAAATATAAACTATTAATTTGTGTACCTTCTGCTGAGGAAATGACTTCTCAAGACATAGCTGTCTACGAAAAAACTGCCACGACTCAGGTGGTATGTTAGCTCGCCTCTTATTTTTTTCAACCATACAATATCTCCTGTTAATTTAATCTCAAACAGAAAAACAGTCAGAATACATACACATATATACACACACATACACATACACATACACATAAACATACCCACATACACATATACATGCAAACATATACGCATGCATATATGTATATATATACACATATACATACATATAACATAAACACACATATACATATCCACATATATACGTACACACACATGCATGCATATACACTCATTCATACAAAATACATGCATTTATCCCACAATAATATGTAGTTGTGTATATGCGAATATGTGTGTATGTGTAAATGTGTATATGTGAATATGTGTGTATGTGTAAATATGTATATGTGAATTTTTTATTTATGTAGATAATCAAATTATTAATATCAAATACCATTATTTGTAGATTCTAATCAATCAGATGGAACTCCACCACCGTCTCCTCATCGTGCAAGGACTTTATACTGCAAGTATATGAAATATTTAATTTTAACTATATTTGATGGATACATAACTTATATTTTTTTTATGTTTCTTATGATGTGCAGATTCTGATCAATCAGAGGGTACTCCACCACCTCCTACCCATGCAACCACTTCACATGTGTCCTCTGATAGGAATTATGATGAATTTTACTATCAAGAGCATATTATATGTTGGTGTAACTCTTGTTATGGCACATATCGAAGACCACGATTGGAATGTATTCAACATGAGGCAGAGTATGGTACTTTTGAGCGTGCACCATCACCTAGTCAACGTGATAATGCTTGGGTATGTATTTTCTATATATATTAATGTCATTATTTTATTTAAAAACCATGTATAAAATCAAATTACTATTGATATACAGGAATACTTGCTCGATGATGATGATGATGATGATGATGATTTTTCTCATAATGTTAATATACCTCGTACACGTCATGGACTTGCTGTTCATCAATTACAAGCAGAGGTTTCTAGAAATCCTCTACCTCCTGGTTTAGAGAATGAAACGGCTGGAGATTATCCATTGCCAGCTCGTGATCACTCTTTAGTACAAACATATGATAGAAGAAGATATGGAGGATGGAATAGAGGACCACTTCCTTTAGATGGAGAGGATTTCAACTTTTGGGGTAATCGCTATATGATTGCTCCATCCACTATTACTAATGCTGGTCGTGGTCTCTTTATTGTAGAGGATTTGTATGTGCCTCAAAGTCACTCTTATGTCATTTTGTGGTCCTATATATGGATGGGGAGATTGGCATCGACTTTCATGTTATGTTCAAAGCATGAGTACTTATGGAATATGCTTGAACGCAGCATCCCTTACTAGTAGAAGGATTTTACATGCAGAAAATGAAAGATTATATATTGATGGAAGACCTTACACACATATATAGCAGGTTTAATAAATAGTAGTGGAGGGTTACATAATAGTTCAAGGACTAATTTCACATTTGAGGAGCGTGAAAATAGTCATGAATCACCATACATGAGTAGAGATGTATCAAGATAGATAGTTGTCAATGCTATTACTACATTACATGTTGATGATGAACTATTAGTGAATTATGGATGGCATAGACCTCCAAGAGCACCTTTTAGCTAAAGAGAATAAAAATTTTCTAACCATATTTAATAAGTTATATACTTAATTTTATATCTGAAGTTTAATTTTTATTCATTTATGGAATACTAATGAGTTTTATTTATATGTGTAGATTCCAACGTATGATGTTGATGATATTCATCCACAGCATTCACAATTACCAGTAAGACCTCATTTATCAGAAGCTTCCATGAGGAGGCTACGCAAAACTAATCCTGTGCAATATGCAAAGCTGAAAGATCTATATTCAAAAGATGATAAAGTACAAGATTTGTGTGACAATGATGAAGATGATGGCATGGCAGATTTTATTGAGGATTGGTATCAAAATGACAATGAGAGCATGGATATTTCTAAAAATGAGAAATATCTTCGAGAGGAATGTCTAAAGCATGTATATGAAGGAAGTCGTTTGACATGACTAAATGCGAGCTTACTTATTCTCAACCTTCAAAATCGTTTTGGATGGAGTAATGTATCTGTTTCGACACTATTAAGGTATAAATTTCAATTTTCTATCTATTTATATATATATATGCATAAATATATATATATATATATATATATATATATATATATATATATATATATATATATATATATATATATATATATATATATGCAGATTTTTATTCTTACTTTAGATAAGGTAAGAACAAGAACTTGAATTGAATGGAAACTTTTTGTCCGCGCATCTTTTAAAACTATTAATGCATCTTTCCAAATATTTGCAATGGTGACCTGGATGAGTCGCATGCACAGAGGCTACTCAAGAGACAGCAATCTGATTATAATGGAGTAGTCCACTTTGTATCCTAAAGTTCAGATGCTCATCATTGACATGCAAGAGGTTTACTGCATACCCGAGAAATCCTGCTCTATCTTGAGTAACCTCTGTGCATGCGATTCATCCAGGTCACCATTATATGAACATATGTGTGAATTGACAGGATACGATTGTTTGGATGGCAGGATACGATTGTTTGGATGGCAGGATACGATTGTTTGTTTTGGAGGATATGAATGATTTGTCGATTCACACATATGTTCAGTTTGAAAGTGTGAATCGACAAACCATTCAATGAAGGTACATACTTCATATCATCCAAAACAAACAATCGTATCCTGCCATCCAAATTTTGCGTAAATATTTTGAAAGATGCATTAATAGTTTTAAAAGATGCGCAGACAAAAAGTATCTATTCAATTCAAGTTCTTGTTCTTACCTTATCTAAAGTAAGAATAAAAACTTGCATGTATATATGTATATATATTTATTTACCTTTTTTAATATATCTTTTTTTGATAAACTTACAGGTTATTATTTGAAAAGTTTTTACCAAGTCAGAATATTCTTCTTACCTCACATGATGAAATGAAGAAGATAATCATCAATCTTGGTATAGATTATCAATGTATACATGCATGTCCTAACGATTGTATTTTATATAGAGGTGAATATGCAGACTCTTTGACATGTCCCAAATGTCAATCTCCTCGATATAAGGGTGAAGAAGGTAAAATCTCGAAAAAGGTATTGAGACATTTTCCATTGGCTCCACGGATTAGACATATGTTTCAAAGCCCCGAATTATCAAAGCTTTTGACTTGGGGACATGATCACAAAAGTACTCATGGAATAATCAGAATTCCTCATGATAGTGTTGCTTTTCAGCATATTGATTCTACATGGCCTGAATTTGCACAAAATCCACAGAATCTAAAGTTAGGAGTTGCATTAGATGGGGTTAATCCATTCTCCATGAAATCCAGTAAATGGTCAACATGGCCAGTGGTAGTCATAAACTACAATCTTCTGCCATATCTTAGCATTAAAAAGGAACATTTAATGCTTTCACTTTTAATCCCAAGCAAAAGACAAGTTAAAGATATGAATGTATATCTTGCTCCTCTCATTGACGATCTTCAAGAGTTATGGAGAGGTATTAATGTCATTGATGTATCGAAAAGCATCAATGAAAGACATATTACGATTCGTGGTGTTGTGGCTTGGACTATTCACGATTTTCCTGGATATGGCGTTTGTTCAGGTATTGATGTAATTTTTTTATTCAATATGCATGTAAATAAATATGATTTAATCTAATTATATTTTTATCATTTTCCATAATGTAGGAATATTTACTAAGGGTTATAAAGCTTGTCCATATTGTGGTGATTGGTTGAGATCAATCTATAGTAAGAATCTCAACAAAAATATTTATCTTCGACATCGACGATTCTTGCCTGATGATCATCCATTAAGATCTAAAAGAGAATCGATACATTTTAATGGAAAGCTTGAAACAGGCCAATATCCAAAACCTATGACGCCTATGGATTGGTATAAAAAATGGACAGATGGACCTCTGATAGATCCAGAAGCAAAAATCTTTAGTGATGATTCAGATAATGAGTATGTGAACAGAGGTAAAGGGAAATTGGCACTCGCAGAGAACATATCAATATTGTATTCTTTGGAGTATTGGAAAGAGTTAAAAGTATGTCATCTTCTTGATCCTATGCATATATTCAAAAATATTGGTTATTCACTATGGCAGCATCTTCTTGGACTAAAAGATACCACAACATCAAGGAATGATTTGAAAGATCAAAAATCCAAACCAAAGTTATGGCCAGTTTTTGATAGACATCAACAAGAAACGACTTATGCATCTGCTCCTTGGGTACTTACAACAAAAGAGATACAAACTATCAACAATAGAATTCAATTGATCAAGACTCCTATAGGATATGGAGCATTGTTTCAAAACATGTTTACTATGGATGATAAGAGCTTATCTGGGTTAAAGACCCATGACTGGCATAACTTTTTGAAACATATTTTACCTTTGGTTATCGATGGATGTACAATGAAAGGAGTACGAGATGTGATCTATCGTCTTGGATCACTTATAAGGTGATTATGATACTTTTATATTTAATATGTATGAATATTGGATATCTTTTATTTTTTAATTAACTTCTTTACAATTGTTTTTATGAATTTGTATAGGTGGATTACATCCAAAGAGATCGATAAAAATTCAATCCCACAAAAAAAAAACGTGAATGCAAAGAGCTACTATGTTTGATGGAAAAAGAACTTCCTACTTCATTTTTTGATATTCAAGTTCATTTACTAGTCCATCTTGTAGATGAGATAGAGATTACTGGTGTTGTCAACACTCGATGGATGTTTTGGGTCGAGAGATTTATGGGAATACTAAAAGGTTACGTGCGACAAAGAGCAAAACCAGAAGGATCCATGGCAAAGGGTTGGATGCTTGAAGAGTGCATGTATTACGTTAGTGAGTACCTTGAAAGAGTTCATGAAGAAGCTCCACGTGCATGGACCAACGAGTCTTCTTCAAAAATAACAGATGAAGTATGATCAGGTAAGGGGGTTCCATTCTTATTTACATTTCAAGAAAAAAATGATGTTTCTACTTTTGTAGCATATAATAGCGAATGCATGCAAGCATTCCTTAGCAAGTACGAGGAACTTCAAAGTCTCCAAAGTAAAAGACGAAAAAACAAAAGATCTAGATGTAATCTCGATAATAATGAGATTACAGATATACCTTCTTTCACAGATTGGCTATATAGTCGTTTGCAACGCGCCAACGTAAATAATGAAGAAATCTCAAATGAGCAAAGAGAGTTAATGATAGGTTGTGAACAAAAGGTAATTTTATTAAAATATCTATTTTAATTTTTTCATATATGTATGTTAGTTTCTATTTACTAATTGAATTTATTTTGCAGGCTCGAATGTTCACTAATATGTGGGCTTTTGGACAGCATATTAGAATCAAAGCCATTGATTCTTTACGTAAAACAAAGGATTCTAGTATTGTTGCTTGTTTCAAGCAACTATCACGTGCTAGCTGAAAAGACACGAACCTTATAGATAGCGAACTTGGTTACGTAGGAACTATTGTTGGTATCTACGAAATTTCATTTCGTACATTCAAACAGGTAGAAGAAAGTTTATATATTTTTTTTAGAGTTAGTTATATTTTTAAGCACATGCATTATGTATGCATATGCATATGCATTATGTATGCATATGCATATGCATTATGTATGCATATGCATATGCATTATGTATGCATATGCATATGCATTATGTATGCATATGTGTGTGTGTGTATGCATATGCATGTAAGTATGTATGTATGCATATGTGCGTGTGTATGCATATGCATGTAAGTATGTATGTATGCATATGCATATGCAATATGTATGCATGTATGTGTATGTGTGTGTATGCATATATGTGTGTGAATGTGTGTGTGAATGTGTGTGTACATGTGTGTGTACATGTGTCTGTATGTGTGTATGCATGTGTATGTGTGTGTATGCATCATTATGTGTGTATGTGTGTGTATGTGTGTGTGTCTATGTGTATGTGTGTGTATCTATGAGTATGTATGTGTTCATGTGTGTGTATGTGTCTATGTGTGTATGTATCTGTGTGTGTGTATGTATCTATGCATGTGCATTATGTATGCATGTAAGTATGTATGTACATTATATGCATATGCATATGCATTATGTATGCAAATGTATGCATGTATGTGTTTATGTGTGTATGTCTCTCTATGTGTGTATATGCATATATGTGTGTGTATGTGTGTATGTGTGTATGTGTGTGTATATGTGTAAGTATGTGTGTATGCATGTGTATGTGTGTGTATGCATGTGTATGTGTGTATGTGTCTATGTGTGCATGTGTGTGTATATACTATATGTGTGTGTGTCTATGTGTATGTGTGTGTACCTATGAGTGTGTATGTGTTTATGTGTGTATGTGTCTATGTGTGTGTATGTGTTTATGTGTGTATGTGTCTATGTGTGTGTATGTGTTTATGTGTGTATGTGTATGCATGTATGTGTATGTGTGTGTATGTCTCTCTATGTGTGTGTGTGTATGCATATATGTGTGTGTGTATATGTGTGTCTATGTGTGTATGCATGTGTATGTGTGTGGATGCATCATTATGTGTGTATGTGTCTGTGTGTATATGTGTGTGTATGTGTGTGCGCGTCTATGTGTGTGTATGTGTGTGCGCGTCTATGTGTATGTGTGTGTGTCTATGAGTGTGTATGTTTGGATGTGTGTGTGTATGAATGTGTGTCTATGAGTGTGTATGTTTGGATGTGTAAGTGTATATGTGTGTCTATGTGTGTATGCATGTGTATGTGTGTGAATGCATCATTATGTGTGTGCATGTATATGTGTGTGCATGTGTATATGTGTGTGCATGTGTATGCATTATGTGTGCATGTGTGTATGTGTATGCATTATGCATTGTGTATGTGTGTATATGTGTGTGTATTTGTGTGTATGTGTGTGTGTGTCTATGCGTATGTGTGTGTGTGTCTATGCGTGTATATGTGTGTGTACATATGTATGTGTGTAAGGGTGTGTGTGTGCGCATACCTGCCAATGGTCTTGCTCTCTCTCTCTCCCTCTCGCGCGTGCTCTTTCTCTCTCTCTCTCTCTCTCTCTCTCTCTCTCTCTCTCTCTCTCTCTCTCTCTCTCTCTCTCTCTCTCTGTTCTTGCTCGCGTCCAAGTCCCGGCACAAATGTGTCGGGAGAAATGAATTTTTTTTTTTACATTCCAGAGCGTCGCATATGCGACGCTCTGCAGTTTGCCAACGTCGTTAAATGCGTCGCTAATCAACGATGGTAATAGCGATGCTTTTTAAGTATCGTCGCTTATGCGACAAGGGTCGGGCAAAAAAAAAATCCAAAATTCCTAGCGTCGCTTATGCGATGACTTCGTTGCATAAGCGACGCTCCTCATTTTTTTCCCGATTCGGGGGCGTCGCTACGCCCCCCTTTTTCTTGTAGTGAGCTAGGACACTTCAACTCAAGAATAAGTTCAACACAATCAAGAAAAGTTTGAGTCAATCCATAGCTGAATATACTTTGATGATTAAGGAGCTAAGTGATGCTTTAGCTTCTATTGGCACAATGATTGAAGATGAAGATCTTGTGTGTTATACTCTCAATGGATTGAGAGAAGATGAAAGATGGAAGTCTTTTATAACTTGCATTAACTTGAAAGATGCATATCTAGGTTTTTAACCATTAATCCCTCATCTTGTCACAGGAGACCTTAGCTTTGGTGGCCCCAGAGGAAAGGATAGCCATAACCAAATGTTATACGCAGGTCAAGGTAAAGGAAAGAACTCAAGAGGAGGCTAAAGAGGAAAAGTAAGAGGTCACAAGGAAGACAACAGGATGCATCAAATGCCAACACACAAGGAAGAGGTTGAGGTAGAAGTAGAGGAAGAGGCCGAGGCTCCTACAATTCTCACAAAGTTATAACATGCTATCATTGTTGTAAAGTAGGACACTATGCTAGTGATTCTTGGCTGAAGAATGGAAGACCAAATGGAGGCAATCAAAGGAGCCAAAGCAACTATGCAAGCACCTCAAGTGAAGGAACAAAGAACAGACTACTTGCAATGAGACATAAGTATAGAAGCTCTTGTGAAGATGACAAAAAATGGTACATTGATTTAGGTTGTAGGAACCATATTTCATGCCAAGGAATTTTGTTCACTAATCTACAGGTACCAAGTGGAAAATTATGTGTTAAAATAGGTGATCATACTCAACAAATGATTGAACAGATTGGAGATGTAAGGCTTGGAGATAAAAGTAGAGGAAAGGTACTATCTAATGTTCTTCATGTTCCTACAATTTCAAAGAGCTCGATTTCAGTAGGACAAATGGTAGAGAAGGGTTATCATGTCATGTTCAATGAGAATGGGTGCGTCATAAAGAATCCAAAGGAAGGCTTCAAGGTCAATGCTTCAGGTAGAAGAGAAGGAAGGATGTTCACTTTGGACGTCCAACATCCACATGGAAAGGTCATGTACATTCAATGTGGGAACAAGAAGATTTCACAGTTGGACTTATGGCACAAAAGAATAAGACACATCAACATTCCAAAGCTCAAGGACATGAGCAAACATGAAGTGGTAAGAGGTCTTCCAAAATTTAATAGCATTGGACTACATGAGTTATGTGAAGCTTGTCAACTAGGAATGAAAATGAGGAAACCATTCAAGAGGAGCAATTATGTGGCCCCAAATGTCTTGGACTTGATACATACGGATGTATGGGGACCAACCCAAGAGGCATCAATGGCTGGTAATAGATTTTTTGTCACCTTCATTGATGATCACTCAAGAAAGGTATGGCTATTTTGTATGAAGCAAGAATTAGAGGTGTTTTCTATATTCAAAAGATTCAAAGTTGAAGTTGAAAAGAAACAGGCAGGTCTATCAAAACCTTAAGGTCCGATAGTGGAGGAGAATACTTCTCCAAAGAATTTTCAGATTTTCTACAAGAGATTGGGATCAAAAGGCAGTTTACTTGTAGGTATACACCACAACAAAATGGAGTAGCTGAGAGGAAAAATAGGCAAATTGCTGAAATTTCAAGATGCATGCTCAACGAGATGAAGGTACTATTGTACTATTAGGTTGAAGCTACCACAACCGCCATTTACTTAATGAATAGGTGCACAACATCGGGAATACATCACTTGACTCTAGAGGAGGTATATTCCGGTAAGAAACCTGATCTTACACACCTCAAAGTGTTTGGATGTGTTTGCTTTGTTCACATTCCACAAGAAGTTAGAACAAAGATGGAACCAAGATCAGAAAAATGCATTTTCATCGGCTACTCGACGGAGCCAAAAGGATACGTGTTACAATCCTAGAACAAAGGAATTAAGAGTCTCGCGAGATGTGGTCTTTGATAGACTAAGACCATGGTATGAAGATAAAGGAAAGGAAAAGATTCTTGAAGAAGATTATGATGATTATGCAGGAACAAATCAAAGAGAAGCTCAACAATCACGCACAAAGGTTTAAGGTCTAGAGGCATCTTCATCAAATGAAGAATGTTCAACATGGAGGGGGAGTCATTCTTTGTCTCCAAATTCAGCTCATAGTAGATCCAAAGAAGCAAGTGCTACTCCAACAGTGAGATAGATGCAAGTGAAGAAGAATATGAAGAGGTAATAACTCCGAAGGTAAAGTTGAATAGGTTAAAGAAGCAACTTTCTAAAGGCAATGAAAGAAGATCTTTAAGGACAAGGTATCCAACTGAAAGGTTGAGTTATGATAGTTTCATGGCGAAACTTTTTGCATACATGATGCAGGTTATCAAGGACAAAGAGCCTGAGACATATGAAGAAGCTTGCACACAAAAGGAATCGAAGCAAACTATGAAAAAGAAGATGAAACCTCTCAAAGATAATCACACGGGAGATATTGCACAAGAAAGAAGGTATGAAGATTGTTCCTAACAAATGGGTGTTTAAAGTAAAGAGGAATGTTGATGATTCACTAGCTAGATATAAAGCTAGATTAGTTACCAAAGGATTTAAACAAACACAAGGCATAGATTATGATGAGGTTTTCAGCCCTGTTACAAAGATGGGAACAATCAAAACATCAATAGCAATTGGCGCTTCAAAGAGATAGCCATTATCTCAACTCGAAATCAGAAATGCTTTAATCAATGGAGAACTACAAGCAGAGTTATACATGAGTCAACTCGTTGGATTTGAAGATGAAAACCATTGAGACTCTTTTTGTAGGTTGAAAAAGGCACTTCGTGGCTTGAAGCAAGCACCAAGAGTATGGAATTAGAGATTGATGGAATATCCAACTAAGTGTGGATACAACTCAAGTAGTGTAGATCCTTCATTTTACATGAAGAAGGAAGAAAATAGAGAGGTATATATTTGCATATACATCGATGACCTCATCATAATGGGAAATGATGTTACAGGGATTAAAGATATCAAAAGGAAGCTTGATAAGGAGTTTAAAATTTCAGATCTTGGAGAGCTAAATTATTTTTTAAAAATTGTTGTTTATGGAAAAAGTGGTATCTACTTGATGCAAAGGAAATACTTCTTGGATATTCTTTTCAGATTTAGAATGAGTGAATGCAAACCACACACTCAACCCATGGACAAAAATACAAAGATTTGCTCAAATGATGGAGAACTATTGGAAGATGTAACAACATATAGAAGCATTTTAGGATCATTAATCTATGCAAACATTACAAGACCTAATTTATCTTATGTTGTTGGTGTACTTTCTCAGTTTATGCAAGCCTTGACAAGTGAACATTTAAATTTGGCCAAGAGAGTGTTTAGATACACAAAGCATATAGTTAATCATGCTTTTTTTTACAAGTTTGATGAAGAATTACATGTCAAAGGCTTCAGCGATGCTGATTGGGTAGGTTCAGCGGAGGATAGGAGATCAACCTCAGGTTATGTGTTCATGATAGGAAGCAAACCTATCACATGGAGCTCAAAGAAACAACCTACCGTTGCACTTTCATCCATGGAGGATGAATATAGAGGATTAGCATTTGCCACATGTGAAGCAATGTGGAGTAAAAAGCTTTTGGTTGATCTTGAAGTGCAAGTTGGAACCATCCCTATATACGATGATAACATGTCAAGTATTTAATTACCAAGCAATCCTATGTTTCATGCAAGGAGCAAGCACATACAGGTCCACTACCACTATGTAAAGGAGACGGTATTGAGCAAGATGTGCAGATAAAGTTCATCAGAACCAAAGATCAAGTTGCATATATGTTTACAAAGTTCTTGGATGCTTCTAAACTCAAAGGGTTCAAGGATGTGATAAATTTGCAAGACATGGTTGAAGATAACTCCCAAATAAGCTTGAGGGGAAGTGTTGAAGATAAATGTTCAAGCTCATTTTCAAATGAGCTATTCTTGGATAAATTTACCAAATATAAAGATAAAGGAAAAGAAGAGAAAAGAAAAAAATAAAAAAAAAGTCTAGTCAAAATTCACGATGAGTAAAAGATACAATATCTGCCTAGTAGTAAGTGGCATGTAATGGGCAATCAAATGAAAGTAGTGAGTTAAGAAGGAGGCACAAACTTCTTCACATGCTCATTGGTTATAAAAGTGGAGTGGGAGCACTTTCTAACTAAGGAGAGAAAGAGGCAAGAGCTCCCAATAGTTGGATTTGGTCATTTTGTCATTTTGTCTTCCCATAGAGTCCTTCTAGCCACACGTCATTTTGTACACAACTCTATTATGAAGCTCATATCTCAGTGTATATGTAACCATTTCTTGTGTTTAAACACTCATTAGAAAACGTATCTTGTGTCTATCTCAAATATGTTCTTAAAAGTTTATATATTCTATGACATATTAGTCAAAGAGTGAAGTCAAGTTTTTCAGCATACCTATGTAGACATGTAGTCTATTTTGGTCGGTTAAGTTTCCTGACCAAAAGGTATCCAAATTGCTTGGTTTTTGGCTTGTTGGAAAGATCTTTGCATGTACTTTGTTATCCCAAATAGTGCATTCAAAAGCTCTATATTCTGTGAGATATCTATAAGAGAGTGAAGTCCATTTTTTAGTATACTTGTGTGCACAGGTGGCCTATTTTGGTCAACTGTGTTTCCTAACCAAAACTCATCCAAATTACTTGCTGTTTAGCTTCTTGAAAATCTATTTTTGTGATCTTTCTCTATCTCCAATATCTTCTTCAAAGAAACATGTGATAATCAAGGATGACACGTATAACTTTTCATTTATCTAACATGTATACTCAACATGTTGGTATATCTTAGAAATACTTCATTAAGCTTTACTAGATTCATCTATCAAGAGTAGTTGTTTCTTGCAAGCTCACTCATTCGTGGACATTCACTTTAACCTGATGTACTGTTCTTTATATATTGCACTAGTTATATTGTTGTATGAGGCCATCTTAGATATTCCTTTAATGCAATAGAAGAAGAAGAAGACCATTCTTCCTTATCGCAATCTCTGTGTGTGCTCCTCTGTGGGTGTGAGAGTGTGTGATCGATCTCTCTTCCCTATCTCCTTCCTCGTGACATGGTATTTGAGCTAGTGTGGATATAAAGAGCTCATGGAGAATGCTGATGGTGAAAAGTATGTGAGAAGGCATGGAGAGTATGATTCACAAACAACCTTAGACTCCTTTGAAAATTGGTGTGAAGATAGACACCTCAGATTTCAATTTTAGAGCCATCTTGGCCTCTATTTTGATCCGCCAAGGCGGGGCCCATGGAAAAATTAGGTCATTTGCAAAATTGTAAGTTGTGTTCTATTTGACAACAATCAAATATTCTAGATCTAGAATTTCAAGAAATTTCATGTACTCTTGATACACTATGTTTTTTTGAGATCGAATGCTCATGTCACAGTGTGACAGTATTCAGGAAGAGGTACTACTTCTAGTGTTTTTGTAGTGTTGCAAATAGATGCAAAAATGGAAAGTACAGATGGAATGAGTCAACTTATGAGCGATAAGCTAGACAAGAACAACTTCCGATATTTAGAGTGACAAATTTCCTGATGGGAAAAGGCTATTGGAAGTACATCCAAAGGGAGAACAAAAATGGTTTATATTTACCTGAGAGGAATCTTACTGTAGACCAATTACGAGCATATGCCAAGAATATGAAAAAGTCTTGGAATAGTTTGGTCACATTGCATGAGACCAATATAAAGCCACATCAATTGCAACTCAAGGATGAGCCACATACACTAGAGAAAAAGGGCATGTCAATAAGTGACTACACCCTAAAAATCAAAAGCATATGTGAGTCACTTGCATGTATTAGCATAAATGTAGATGATGATAATAAGGTTAAATTGTGTCCATGCTAATTATTGAAGAAAATATACTTGGTGAGGACTCAAGCTCCCTAGGAAAACGTAGTTCTAAGTAGGTAATCCACTATGGCGAAGGAAGAGATAGAGGTAAAGGTTTTCAGAAGCAAAAGTGGAAACAATAACCAAGAACAATGTCAACATTAAAATCATGCATGAGGTAGAGGATAACATTGAGGCACGGGGAACCAAAGAGGCCACAAAAATTTCCAAAAAATGATTCAAGTGATTTTAATAAAGGATGTTGGAATTGTGGTAAACTTGCACACCTTGAACACGATTATAGGTTGAAGAATCAAAATAAAAATGGCAGCCACACAAGTATGCGTCCACAAGTGTAGATGATTGAAAGAAGTTGTTCATGGTCCAACATCACATGATGAATACCATGTCTGCTAATGGTTCAAAATTGGAAGCTAATGTGTGGTATGCTAATTCAGTTGCTTTAAATCACATGAGCAATCATCCAGAAAGGTTTAGTAGTTTGTAGAAAGTACCAATTCTTTAATATGTTGAAACAGATGATGACACATCACATCCTATCAAGCATATAAAAACATAGCATTGTCTATAGAGGAGAGGAAGGTAAAACATGTGCTCCATCTTGCAAATATCACAAATAATCTAGTTTTTGTTGGAAGAATGGTTGACTAGGGATTACATGTCATGTTCAATGGTGATGGGTTATATGTAGAAGAGTGCAAACAAGATGAAAGATTGATTTCCAAAGGAAACAAAGTGGGTAAGATGTTCACCTTAAATTTGAAAATTATTTTAACAAATGCAACCATGTTTGCAAGGCAGAAGTGTTAATGCTGATATTTGTAGACGCTAAAATTAATGCACTCAAAGGATATTATCAAAAGACTACTGAATTTGAAGGTAGAGATGCAAAAGCTATGTGTAGCATGTCAATTTGGTAAACATTCAAGAGCATCATTTTGGCATGACATGTTAGTGAGAATGTGCTTCAAATAGTACATATAGATGTTTGGGGTCCTGCAAAGACCACATCTATGGGTGGCTATAGGTTTTGTGTTACTTTAGTTGATGACCATACACAAAAAGTATGGGTATATTTGATGAAAGAGAATATTGAGGTGTTCACTCATTTCCAAAATTTTAAGGCTATGGTAGAAAGGCACTTAGCAAAGTATATTCAAAGATTAAGATTTGATGGAGGAGGTGAATACATGTCAAATGAGTTTAGTAGCTTTCTAAAAATTCATGCAAGTGGAGGACTATTTTTATGCAGCTGCATGCCATAAGAATGGCATTGCTGAATGCAAAAAGAGACATATTGCGAAAATTGCAAGAGCATTCATAGATGAGACGAATATGACTCATTGTTATTGAGAAAAAGCTCTGCATAATAATGTATATATCATGAACAAAACTCCAACTACTATTGTACATCAAGTTGCACCTGAAGAGAAATTTACAATTAAAAAGCCAAACTTATCAAATATGACAGCATTTGGTTGTATTGAATATGTACATGTTCCAAATGAGCTGAGGACAAAGCTTGACCCAAAAGTAGAAAAATGTATCTTCATTGGGTAATCCCTTGAGCAAAAGGGATATAAATGCTATAACCCACTCACACAATAGGTAAAGGTAAGGAGAGATGTGGTGTCTGATGAAATGTCAAGCTTCTATGTAGATGCCAAAGAAGGAATAAGTCTTGAATCAAGTGAGAAAGGAAATGCTAAAAAATCAAGTGCAAAATCTCAAGTTTTGAGTGGGCCTCATGCATCACCAAGCAATAGTTCGAACTCAAATCCATGGAATGAAATATTCCATGGAACAGCCCAACAAATTTATCTACATTAAAGTAAGGTAAAGAAAATCTTTTTGTTGGTAGTAAAACGTCTAGAGGTTTTGAAGACATTGATGGAGCTGAAGTAGGCTTTTTTTTAGGTTTAGCTATGATCTTCTCTCTCTTCTGCACAAAGAGAGAGAGAAAAACCACTTTCCACCTCATCAAGTCCATCCATCTTTATGAATAAAAAATGACTTTTCTGAAAAAGTCTCTTTGTGAGCTATTCTTTATTCAAAATGGCCCATACTTTTATGTATATGTCAAAAGTTACTTTTTTTATTCTTGTTTTTATAAGCAATACTTTAAAAAAACATACTTTTCAAAATCCCTCCAAAAGTTAAGTTCCACATCATCAAACTCATAACTTTGGTTGCCCCAAAACATGAATTTTTTGAAAAAACAACTTATTTTCTCTGTTACACACTGAAGAAAGTTATTTTGACCTATCTGCATACCAAAACACACTTTTTTTCTTGCACACAGCTATAGCACAAGCCATTCCAACCATCTCTGTGCTTCTTTCCATTCGGTGCTAGAGTTTTGGAACATCATGGTGCTCAAATGTATTACGAACATGACATCAGCACCAACGCGTGCTCTTCACTAAAAGAGTGTACATGTTCGTGTTTCAAGAGAATTTGCACCAACAACTAGAGGTAGCAATGAAAAAGATTCTCAAAATGAATTCCGTGTAGCTGGAGAGAAGAATATTGATCTTTGGGTCAATGATGCTTTGTATCCCTTAGATCGAATGTCTAATGTCCATCCTAGATTCCATAGTATCTCCATATTTCTACAATTCCTTAGTAGTGCTAAAGATGGACTACTAGGCTATTGCAAGCGATTGTCTAACCATTCTACATCTATAGCAAATTATTGGATGCAACAATGTCATCACAACCATTTCAAGATACATAGTTTAGAAAGTTATATACACGCTTTAGAAAGTGCTATCAAATTTTTGGATAAGCACAATAATAGACTCCAACAAGATGTGGAAGAAAAGGAGAGCACAATTACAAAGTTAAAAGCCAATCTTACACAACTAAAAGAGACTCCACTTGGGATAAGATATAGGAAGCAACCATTATCATCCTTTCAAGCTCTTTCAACTGGTGGTGGAGCACGGAAATGACATGTTTATGCATTTAAGTTTGTGTTTTGCTTGTTTATTTATGTTAAAAGACTTTTGGATTGAGTATCTTATTGTGCAAGTCATTTGTTGAAGATGCCAGTGCCTCCTCAACAATGGGGGATGAATTGAAGTTTCTGAATTCTTTTCTTAGCATCAAACATGTGCTTATGATTTTGGATTCACCAATAGGAGATCACATCTAAACCCAAGTGATTAAAGATTTTGCAAGAAACTTAGAAGATATTATTAGTCCTAATGAGGTACAGATGGTATGTGATGAAGCGGGTGTTAGTACTAGAGCATACACTACATTGTACAATCTTCTGAAGTAGGCTTTGAAAAACAAAAGTATTTTTCGAAGCATTTTTCCATGCCCTTACAAGGTATCTCTGAAGAAGAAGATGACCAATGAGGATGTAGCCAATACTCTTGGCAATTACTTGCATATAGAAGATGTTATGCCTACATCCATTTATCATTCATCTACATTTTTAAAAGCAAGAGTTGAAAAATTAATCTAGAAAGGGATTCATCTACACAAAGTACAACAATGTATTTTTCAATTTGGAGAGGCTTCAAAAGGAAATGATTAAATTTTACAAATCCACAATTCAAGGTATATCCATTGTTGTGATAATGACATTCATAGTAATTTAATTAATATAATGTTTGTTATTTGATGTAGATTGTGGTTCCAAACTCAAGTTTGTATTTAAGCTAGACAAATGTCAAATCATAAAGGGATGACTTATGGAGAGACTTAGTGTGACAGCCATGAACGAAGTTATGGCCCATGCCATTATTGATGAAAGTGAAGAATCTACCCATCACTTTACATATAGTGTTCAATCCGGGAAAGATATATGGTGGTTAGGTGCTATTGAAGTACCTAAAGAATCGAATGATGTTCTAACATGGATTTTCAGTAGGACCCCATGGATCAAAGAGGTCATAACTTCTCAAATTCATGGTGCCAAAATCATTGTAGAAGGCCTAGGTGATTTTGAAGTAGAGTGGCACTTAGGTGGAGACATATAGACTATCAAATGCATGTTAGGGTGCAAACAAGGTGCATCTACTCTCTATCCTTGTCAATATTGCACACGAGGTTATAAACGAACAAAGAGAAAGCAAAACAACATAGATGATTTAGCTGATGACACAGATGCATCTCTATCTATTGAATGTGATATACCTTTAACGAGGTGTCCCATGTTAGGTACACCTAATCGTGACATGTCAGATAAGGACTGGAATCCCATTATTCCATTCCCTTTAGTCAATGTCCATTTTTGCACCTTGCATGCCTTCATGAGGATTTTCGATAGACTATTGAAGTTCCATATAGAATATGCATTTGCCATGAAGCCAGTTGATAAATCTATTCAAGCTATAAAGAAATTGGAGGAACTACTTAATTCAATTTGTTGTCATTGTAGAAATGTAACCCTAGTTGTTAAGAAAGTTGGAGAATCTCAAGATAGTTATCAACAAGTCTCAGTGACAGGGAATAATGCAAGACATTTTCTTAGAAGAGGTACTAGCACTCAAAATAATGAACATAATGAGCTGTGGAAAGACATATGCATGATCACAATAGACAATCACTCTCAAGTTGAACTTTGTAATAAGAGAAAGAAGGTTTGGTCAAGCTTTGATAAGTTGGTAGGCTTAATGGGTCTGACTAGGTCTGGTGCTATTCAACGTCAATTGTATCAAGATACATTAGTGGATTTCACTAAGTGTTTCATTCAAACTTGGGGAGAGAGCAATATAACACACTACATTGTAAGTGTATTCTTCTTCTAAAAGTGTTCATTGCACTTAACTTTTTCCAATGTACTTAACAATTTTTAGCATAGTTATTTGCACATGGAGCTTATTTCATGCATCGATATGGGTCATTAGAGATTTTTAGTACCCAAGGAATGGAAAAGTCACACTACAAAGTGAGGGGTGTCTACTTCAAAAACATGCAACATGGTGGTGGTACAATGCAATCAAACTACATGGATGAGATGTTTAATTGTTTTTACCGCACTACATTCTCGAGAAAGTTTTTTGTGGAATGACTTAGCGATTCACAATTGGAAAAACTTGCGAGAAGGATGCAACACAACATTGCAAGTGAGAAATGGAAATCATCATTAAGATCTCTCGATCATGCTCAATGGCATTCTAGGAGAATACAAGAAGGCTTAGCTTTGAAGTAAAGTGAATTCATTATTTCCCATTATGTGGTAAATCCTAGGATTATTGTAATCTTGGTTTCAATGTGTTATTATTTATATTACAATATTTTGTATGTTTTCAAATAGGTTTTGTCCATTCTAGTGTGAACAAAAAGTTTTAAACCAAACTCTATAATTAGAGAGAACTCACTTCATTTCACACTTTTACAACTCAAGAGAATGGCATGCACCAAGCAAACTCCAAGGAAAGATCCCATGTTTTTTCCTAGCCCTGATCTAAGGGTGCAATGCCCACCATGGTTGCAACCCCCCCCCCCCCCCAAAGACCCGAATTGGTTACCAGAGCACATCTATGCCTGTGTCACATGATGGCACACCACTTGGGAGCAATCCATCACGAGAACATGAAGTGTCCAATAGACAAGAGTATTTCACTCCAAGACCATCAGAAGCAGATTCAGATGATGAGCCACCAACAAGGACACCCATCAAGGCAAGAGCCAAACAAAAGATGATGAGAAGGGTTGTATCAGAGAACGATGTGATGACATCACCGAATGATGAAAGCAGCAATAAACCACCATGGAATGATCTGCACATTCCAACGAGCCATAGGGTGACACATGGAGGCAAGACCCTTCCACAAGGACATGGTCGAATACCAACAGAGGAGGAACAGAAGCAAAGTCAACAAACAAGTCAAAAACCAAATGTGGAAGATGAAGCTGGACCCTCACATTTGTACATTGGAGAAATAAAAACTATCAACCATGACGTAGACCTCAACAACAGCCTAACATACCTCCCAATGCAAGAGCTCCATAGAGATGAAGGAGGCAGTGCAGGGCTTTTGCAGAGATACGACACTACCAAAAGTCCATTGAACTACTCATACCACGAAGAGCTTTTGTAAGGGTAGTAAAAGAAGAACTACAAAGCTACTATGTAGGTCTACGAATATAGGGGATAGCACTTGAAGCACTTCAAGAGGTAGCAAAGGCCTACCTCATTTCCATGCTTGAGGACTCTAACCTATGTGCTATCCATGCCAAGAGAGTAACCATACAACCCAAGGACATTCAGTTAGCAAGAAGAATTAGAGGAAATAACCCATGACATGTGTATCTTGTACCCTTTGAGAGGCATACTTTGTAATGTAATACAATGATTAATAGAAAATTTTGTTTTTACCTATATTTTCTTTGTGTCTTTCTTTTGTCTCTCTCTCTCTCTCTATCTTTGACTCTCCACCATAAGTGTATAGAAATAACTTTTGCTTCAGACAACTATATATTGAGTATTTCAAGGCTCTTTTTGAATGACTAGGCTAGGTTTTTTTTTATGCATTTTATAGCCTTTTCGATGCCCCTATGTATAGATGAGGTGTATATAATGTATAAAATAGAAGGTTAGTCACTCTAGGTACTCTTTGGTTTGCTAGGTCTTCAGTGTACAGTTGATGCCATCCATAACCAAGAGAATTGAAAATCATTTCAGAGTATCCTACACTTGGGAGCCCTCATAAACACTAAAAAAGGCCAAAAAAGTCCCAACCACAAAAACACAAGAATCAGCCTTGCAAAATGTTTGTAGGGCTAGTTCCCACATTTCTATGGTTGGGGCTTTTTTGGCCTATTTCATGCTAATTTAGATACCATAAACCATATGCAACACTTAGATGAAAGAATAACTTTAAATTACATAGAAGTTGTGGATACAGAGGTAGTACATTCCATACAAAGGAAAAGACAAAATAGGAAAAAAAAGGTTGTATTATCCAAATATTTATGTCATTTCTCAATTGCCTTCAATTTCTCAACACTTTTCTTTCTCCTTTGGAGGGATTGAGGTAGCTGGTAGGTCAATACAGATCTAGATATTACATGGGGGAATTGCATTCCCAAACCCCTGGCAATACCTATTTGCTCTAGTACTTTTCCTCTAAAGGTAAGTCCTAATGTAGTACAACTAAGGATTTCCTAACCAAAATGACATAATTAGTGCCTTGGGTAATTGTTCATAGATACAACTATGAACAACATTTTGCTAAGGGACTTCAAGCACCAAGTCATGAAGTGCCCATCTGGACTATAGTCTTTATGTATGATCACAAAATCATCCTTTGGAAACTTTCCGATGTAGTTTGCGAAGCATGAACCACTTCTACGAGAAGCTGGATCCCCACCGGATCTTGTCGCGAACTTGTCGAGCTCAATTGCTTCCTGTTAACAAAGAAAATGAGAATTCAAGCTCTAGCTTTGTGAACTTGAATTATTCATTTATTTAATTTAACTACCACTTACATCATGAAGCTTGTCTTCTTTCTCCCCTCTTCGAGGGGCATCAAGATCAATGCTAGAGTGGGCCATGCCACTCTGCTCTGCTACGGGGGGATGTAGGAACTTTGTGTTTCATTATCCTCTCCCATGCTGCACTAAACTCCTCTTCATAGTATAATTGTTGTCATCTTTTAAGATATCTTCACACACCATTGCTATGGTGTCTACCATAGAATCTCCGAGTGAGATGGCCTTTTTTTCAAGTATTTCAGATGTGTTGTCAAGCAAAACATCTGACATTGTGGAGAAAATACTCACACATTCGTCTAGATGTAGACCGAGCTTCTCACTATCATGAATAAAAATAAATTTCTCTTCACCCACAACGATGATGGAGAGATATTCAATTTCCACCTCTGGAAATGTGGGCTTAAAGGGGCTGAGATTTGAAGGGGGGCTCCTGTATGCTTGATAGCTCATATATCTTGTCCTCAACACCACCAAGAAAGTCTTGGTGTATTGTAATGCTCTCTTTTGCAAAATTTATGGCCTCTAGTTGAGGGCTCATTCTTTTCCTTTACAAAGCCCCCTTGTGACAAGGTTGGGGACATTGACAGGTGTAGGTTCGGGCTCCTCATTGATGATAAAATATGTTGTTGCAATGTAGGAAAGATACTTTGTACCCATCCTCTTATTTTTGTTAAGTTTCTTTATTAATGGCATAGAGTCATCTAATAAGGGCCCTGCATTTTCAACAATTTCCATTGAGTGTTTAAGGTGCTTCATGAATGCTTCATCACCTTTGTGTATGTAGAGTAAAAGGTCACATGGGACCCATTTACCCTCATAAAGTAGTATTTCTATGGAGTAACAGAGGATGTAGTACTCAAGGAACTCTATGATTTCCTCGAGCACATCAAAGTTTAGTTGAATTTTTTTCTCTAGATCAAGGACTCTGGACAATAGGTCATACAAGTGTGTTTGACCTTTGAATTCACTTGATTCTAAGAACTCATTGAAGAGTTCTCGAGGACATTTGGGTTGCGTGGTACTGGAGGTTAAGGCAGCCATTGTGCGTGATACTAGCTTGTGTGCATGCTCTATGAGTGCTTCTAGCTCTTCTTGTTTGCAAAAGTGAGAAATGAGAGAATAAGTGTTGTGTTTATAGTAGTTTCAAACTTTTTAAGTCAGTGGGACCCATTTTAAAACTAAAACTGATACCTTCAAATAAAAGAATCGTGCACAAAACTCTCAAAAAAAACTTTGGCTAATAAAAAGTTTGAACAGAATCATTAAGCAAAATAAGAGACACCATATCTACAGAATAGAAAAAATAAATTCTTAGAATTTTAAAATTATAATAAATTGCCATGGGAAAAATCAAAGATTTGGAAAATTGAACATCATCGTGAGATCAAAACATTTTACATGCTTCATGTCTTGCATGTTAAATACATTTTTGTGGATGAAGGATTATGAATGTAACATAGGTTATCTGTACACTCTAGTACTCAAATAGTTCTTGAACTATGACAATGAAAGTTGAGTTCCATCTACACTCCATTGAGGAAGGACTTTAATTTTCTCCTCCAACCTCTTACCAATCTACACACAAATAAAAAACTTTAAAATAACATATTTGAACATAAAAATTTATATAAACAAAATAGTAAATACCATACGCTCTATACCTTATGCCCTTGTATTCTTAACTTTGATTCATCCAGATCCTCAAATCCCATTATTACTAGATGTTCTCTCACATTGGCAAGAGTCCAATGATGATTTACTGAAATAACTTCCATTTCGTTGTTGGGTAGATTTATCTTCATTTCAAATGAAACTAAAAAGCCCTCAGAACTTTGTAATGGTATCCATTCACCAAGTTTACACATCCAATGATCATAATAGAATCTAATGTACAATGAAGTATGATGTTTCAAGTATCGAAATCCTATGCCTATTGCACCAATTTTACAAAGGTATCTATCCCCTTCGGTGCATCCTTCTAAAAGTCCCCAATTTTCACCTAGTAGATTGTGAATATTCGAAATAAATGTGAATATTTGAAATAAATGTACAAAACAATGAATAGGAACACACCAATGTAATCCTACAGATCTTGAAACTCTTGTGAATTTCAAAGAGTTGTGTATGTCCATCATCATCGTATGCTTCAAAGATGTTAATGTCCATATATCAAGTTGTGGCCACTCGAGCTTTAAAAGAGAATCTACCTTAATCATCTCTAACCTGCCAAAATCATTTGATGAAGAGGGTATAACATATGTATGTGTGTAAAAGAAAACTCTCTCATGTAATAGTTGAGCAGGATGGGCTTGTGGAAAGACTATTGAACCAACATCTCCATGCAATGCTTGGAAAGTACCTGTAAGACTATGAAGTGGTTGTTCCTCCACCAAGGTAGAAGGAAATATGTATGCAACAAAAAACTACACAACTTAACAACATATATTAAGAAATTTCAACAAAAGTCAATGAGTAATATTTACAGTTTATAGGATATCTCATTTTCTCTAAGTTTTTCAATTTCATGCTTGACATTGTGAAAACATGTTGTCCAATGGCAATAATTTCACCATTTTTGAGTTTTTTGAAGACTAATAACTTCCTTTTCCAATGAAGATCCAAGTTTCCATGATCTTTTACAGGATGAGGAACAACACCAGAGGGTTGCATGTACACCCATGCACCTTTACAAAAGTCATGTCCTAACCAAATTCCTTTTATAGCCTTGATATTGTGACATTCTATCGTGATAAGCTCATCTTTTGGACGCCTAATGAGATTTAGGTTTCTCCATTGGAGTTCAGGCTATGGAAGTGATAGTAGGAATTGAAAGAAGAAGATGCATAGAGAAAGACATGGAGACGCAGGAGCTGCAATGGTGTGCTAGGTAGAGAAAGTAGTGGAAAGAGATGACTTTTTGGGACTTAGGTATGGAAAGAATTTGGAGCACAAATGTAATCAGGGATTTTTTCTCCCAATAAGTCCTCAAAATTCTCTCCATTTATTTGATTTACATTTGGCCAAGATAAAAACTAGACATTCAACCTTTGAAACACCTTAGAAATATGTTGAAGTCAGTATATATTTATGCCTCATGTATCAAGAGAAGTCTCAATGCATTGATCAAGATATTAGGCTTGCTTCATCCACCAACATATGCCACCTTCTAGCAGAGCTAAATGAACAACTCCATTTAGGGATATTCTTTTGATAATCATGGTTACTAATTGCATGTTTCAAACTTAGGGGATTCTTGTTTCAACGTGTAAACCAATGCTAAGTTTCCAATTTTCAAGACATTTTCCTTTATGTGTACTTCAAAGTAAGACGTTTGTCTCTTTTTTTTCATATATTCTTGTTGTTTCTCACAAGAATATTTCTCCTAAGCATTCTCAATCCAATATCCTTGATGTCAACTTATGGCCCTCCCATTGGTAAGCCTATTCGCCTTTAAAAGTGGGCGTCAAGAAACATGATGGTGGAGCTACATTTTCTTTAAATACTATATCAAAAGGGGTGTCATTAAATACGATTTTATAGGCCACTCAATAAGCCCAAATAGCATGGTGTATTTGTTTGTCCCAAATAGAACATTTGTTATCTATTAATTTTATCAATACATTGCCAAGGATCTTGTTTGTGACTTAACATGTTCATTTGCCTATGGATGATATGGAGATGATCTTTTGTGAATCAACATGAGCTCTTCTAAATATTCAATGAAGTCGTTCAAGAAATGTGTGCCTCTACCACTAGTTAGATTGATGGGGTGTCCATATCTAGTGAATACATTTTCAAATAAGAACATCAGAAAAGGTTTGTGCATCATTCTAGGTCTGGCTCTGACTTCTCCACTTGGATAAACAATCCATAGCAACAATGATATATGATGCATGAGAGCTTCTCATAGGAGGATCGATGGGTCCTTCACTGTATATTTCCCTCTTAGAAAAAAGTAGTTCCTCCCATCATGGGTCTAAATGGCAATTCATCCTTTCATTTAGGGTATTGAGGGATCTAACAAGTGTCACAATGTTTTACATAGTAATCAGCATCCATGTGAAGGGTAGACCACCAAATTCTTGAGAATAGAATGGTCTTAATAACACAATCTAGTCCAATGTATCCACTTGCAACACTCGTGTGCAATTTTCAAGATTTTTAAATAGTCACTCTCATGTGCACATAGGCATACGCAAAGATATCTACCACGTTTGTACAAATTATCTAAGTTTAGAACCTCACCAATGGACTATTCCATTCTAGCACTAAAGAAAGATGATAAAGAGTTGCACACTCTACATTTTGATAATCCCAAATACACCATTAATATGCATATATCGACACTTTCTAATACCAAGAGTGATAGATCTGCTTCAAAAACCTCAATCAAGAGTATTAACAAACACTATAAAACTTGAATTGCATCACAAATGCTAGAAATGATGTTGGAAGACTATGAAGAGCATCCAGAAATCCAAGAGAAAGGGTGGAAGGGTAGGAAAGAGTGGTAGAAAAGGGCGGGTGAAAATCTTTGTACGAGCATGATCTTATAGTTAGTTGATGGTGTAAAGATTTGTAGATTCATGGTTTTGGAAGATATGCATGTTAGAAATTCTTAGTACTCCACCCTCAAGAGACCACAAATGATCCATCGTGCTCTAATTTGTAAGGCCCCCATTATAAGGAGAAGCCAATGTGAGAGCTTGGACATTCGTGGAACCCTAACGTCTAATCTAGATAAGGTTTGTGTGTGACCATTGATGGTAATAAATGATCTTTGTGAGCATAGCCATTAGGTTAAATAGGGCATAAACATTTGAGCCATTGGGGTTTCATTCAAGGTGAAAATAAACGCCTTGTGGTACCACAAGCTTTCCTCATAGAAGCTTTATGGGGGGAGTGAAGAGGCATGCTTGCACCCTTTTGCGAGATCTGGGAGCGTATCCTCCTAGCCTGCAAGGCCAAGATAGTAGGACTTCTGGTCATGGAGATATTGTCAGATTGTACATTTTGCAAAATATTTTTTCTCTCAGGACTATGTTTATCTATACCGACTCCCATTGTAAAAGATATTTAAGCATGGCCCATAGGTAGCTTATATAGCATTGCACACTAGTAAGCCCTTCATCTAGAGTCTATCTAGATAGCCATCTAATCTCCACATTGTGGGTGCACGACTAGACAGCACCATCTTTGTAGCTACATTACACATGGGTATTCAAAAATTTGAGTTCTTTATCTCTTAGACTACATCTCTTTTTATATGTATTTGTTTTTTCAACTTTTTCTATTATTCTATTCCATTGTGCTATTATTTCTTACATGGTATGAGAGCCTAGGAGGATCTCAGTGGTCTACAAACAAAAATGAAAAGGTTGCAAAGGCTTCAATGAAAAAGGAGAGAAGATCTCAAGTGGTGCATCTACATCTATGACTCGAAATCAAGGTGTTTCTTCAACAGAAGTAGGTGGAGCACAAGAAGGAGGAGCAATGCTTCCGGTCATCCCAACACTGTGGATACAACCACGAATATCATGGAAGGTATGCTTGATGGTATAAATTATCCTCGTATGGAGGCTTAAATTCACCTCTCTCCTTGATTGATATGATATTTTGGAGATTGTCCTTGGGACTAATCATGACCCCAAGAGAGAAATAATCCAAATATTCTTGGTCGATTGATTCCCCCTGATGTTGATCTTCTACATACTTGGCAACATATAAATGTAGATGTAATCTATGCTCTAGTTACATGTATTACTGATAGTGTTCTGAATTTCATTCCACATACTACCAAGGCTTGTGAAGCATGGCACATATTTTGAAATCAATGTGAAACTCATAATAAGACACAGATTCATACCTTGAATAATCAACTAGTAGTAGAAAGCTTTTCTTATGGGAAGACCATAGAGGTTTTTATCACTTCCATAAAAAATCTACAACATTAAATGGTGTGAGCATTTGCACAAAAGTCAAGTGAGGAGTTATCTTGGCATTGTCTCCAAATCTATCCACCAAAGTTTGATGGTTTGATAACTACTCTCAATACTCAAATCAGACCTCAACCTCTAATTTTTGAAGTATGAAGTTCCTTACACATGCAGGAGGATCTTAGACTCAACGTAATGAGTGGTGACAACAAAGGAGATGCTACATTCACAACAAATGCCAAAGGAGGCTAATTGGACTCTTCAAAAGATGGAGACAAAAAGGAAGACAAAAAGAAGTTTAAGGGAGAGTGCTTCCACTATTAGAAGAAAGGCAACAAAGTTTAAGAATATCACACCAAGAAGGTGAAAGGGAAGAATGGCTCTTAAAAAGGTGGCAAGGGAAAGGTCCAACACTACAAAAATAGATCTTGAGTTATTTGTTATGATAGAGAAGGTATGCTCCTTGGGTGAAGATTGAGAAACAAATGACTCATCGCTATTGTGCAATGGTTCCTCTCATCACATGACAAGTAAAAAAGTCCTTTACAACTCCTTACAGCCTCTAAAGGAACCCATCACAATAAAGATAGGAAATAATGTAAGATTTCTTGTAGAGTGAAAATGTATGGTTTGTTTCATTAATTCTAATGGTAATATAAGAAAGCTTTCAAATATATTTTATGTTGCACAATAAAAGGAAATCTACTACTAGTAACATCTATAATAATGAAGGTCACGAAGTAGCTTTTAGTAAGATAGGGGCTAAGATTATGGATTATAACAACAATGTTGTTGGGATTGACAAAAGGAGAAACAACCTATATGGGTTGTTTGCTCTTACAACCACTACAAGTTTAGGCAGAAGTAAGCTATGGCATGAGAGATTTGGCAATATCGGATACGAAATAATAAACAAAATGCATTGGAGGGGTATGTCACAAGGAAGCAAGAGAGCTCACTGACACACTCTCACACCCAAAGAGGAGCACCCACATAGATTGAGTCAAGGAAGAATGATCTTCTTCTTCTTCTTCTTCTATTACATAAAAGGAATATACAAGAATGACTTAATACAATAATTAGCTTCCCCTTTCCTAGATGTGAATCTCTTGGGGAGGGAGAGAGATAGATATCTACACTCCTAGCACTTGCATGGGGTGTTCAATCTTCCCAACGTGAATAATTCCTCTACTTGTGAACTTTTGATCACAATACACTATGAAAAAGGCATTATTTGGACAATGATTCAAGCCTTCCTTCCATTCCTTGCTTGTAATCTTAGAAAAGATGCTTTTAGCTTTGATATAAATAAAATAACCTAAAATAAACCTAATGCACTGAAAGCAATGAGAATGTAAAAGAAGATCTAGAAGAAGATATATTTTCTATAATTTGAATGGAAAATATGAATATTAAACAAAAAATAAAACCCTTAACTAAAATTTTAAATGTTGTTTTGCTACTTAACCACCTAAATATCTATCTATAACTAAATGATGATGGATATGCACTTAAATCACGAGTAAAAAGAACCAAACATAGATACCTCATGCAGAAATGTACATTCACATCACATGTTTGAGAATGTGAGGAGATGGATAGGTATGCTCTAGAGATGAGTTGGTGTTGCACATAGCGAAGCTCTACACCTACCACGTAAACTCTATGTATGCTTAATAGGCTCCTTTATCTTCAAATTAATGCATTTGGAACCACCAAGTGCTTTAGAACATTTTTCTCAAAGTTAGCATCAAAATAGATAGCTTGCAAATGTAAGGAATTGGAAGAAACCTTGTATTTTGGGAATAGAAGTGCTTAATATTTTACTCAAAGCTCACAACTTGGTATGAATAGACTAGAGAGCTTTTGCACACATATGATTAGAGTGTATTTCTACCTAAATCAAGTTATTTCATCAATTCAGCTATACCATACACTAGAAATTATTCTAACAAGTCAAGGGGTTCATCTCGACATTTCAGGATCTAGAAGGTGTACCAACATAGTCACCTTCTATGCTTCATATCTCTAGCTCCTCTACACCAAAATTGATGACAACTGATATGCATGTATAGAAAACTGAAAAATAAATAACCCATCTTAAAGTATTGAAAATGAGCGAGCAAACACAAAGAAATCAATTCCACAAAATCATTGTAATGATGAAGATGCAATAGAGAATAGTAGACAGTGATATACTTAAAGAAATGTATCAAAATGTATATGCTAATGATCATATGTTTCAAGGAAACTATAATGGACTACTCATAGATGAGGTGAGATCAATTTTTGCTCACTAATGTAGCTCAAAGTCTTTCATAATCACTCACTATCCCCATGACTAAAAACATGTCTATTTATACTCTTAGTTTGAGTTTGTCTTTCCAATTAAGGTCATAGCCAATGAATATGCATTTTCTACTTTTGGATCTATTTGCTTCTAATTTGAGATGGTATGTGTGCATATGCTATGCACCCAAAGATCCTACAATGATCAAGGCTATGTCTTCTTCCATTCTATGCTTAATAAGGTGTCATCCCATCTAATGCTTTTCATGGGAGTCTATTGATCAGATAAATGGTTGTGGATATAGCCTCTACCCATAGGTAACTGGAAAATTTATTCTCATTTAGAATTGACCTCGTAGCCTCCACTATGGTTCTATTTCTTCTGTCTACTGCTCCATTTTACTCAAGGGTATACTTGATTGTAATCTCTCTTTCGAATTTTCTCTCTTGAAGATAACAATCAAAGTCATGGGAGAAATATTCTCCCCATCCATGTGACCATAGCCACTTCAAAGTTTTACCTATTTGATTTTCTACAAGTGCTAGGTATTTCTTGAAATATGAGAACACTTCATCTTTATGCTTCATAAAATATATTATTTTCCATGTGTTACAATCATCAATGAATTACACATAATGCCTGGATCTAGAGATTGATGGCAACTTGCTTGGCCCCCATACATTTGTATGGACAAGCTTGTATAGGTCTCCATGAAATTATCCCTTATTTGTGAATGGTTTACTATGAGACTTGCCAAATTGACAAGCACTACATTTGTAAATCATGTGTTGTTTGGATATGTTAGGTAGACCAAGCACGCTCTGATACATATTAATATGCTTGAGAGCCCTCTCACCTAGATGAGCTAACCGTTTGTGACAAATTTTGAACAATGATAGGGTTTCATTACCTTAATTGAACAAAGCAATGTTTCTAGTCTCTTGGAGATCAAATGTGAATAGTCTACCTGAATTTTCTCATCTTGTTATCCTCTTGAATTGTTGATGTGGATCCTCAACAAATGCTCCATTCTTTGTGAATCTAACCTCCAATCGTTTTTCAATAATCTGACCTACACTTATGAGATTTTTGGTAATGGTTGGCACATAGAATACTTTGCTCAATAGGTTTATATTACCATCCAAAGTCTTCACATTGCCTATCTTCTCCACTAGATGCCTTGTGTCATCTCCTATTTGGAATTCATGTCTCATCCTTCGGTCCTCCAAGTCTCAGAGTAGAGCTACATTTCTTGCTACATGATTTGAGCAATGTGAGTCTATATAGAATACATGTTCATACGTTTTACCTTGCTTCATGGTCATTTTCATGGGAATTAATGAGTCGTCTTGATTTTGATCATCTCTATAGTTGTTGTAGTCTCTCCTTCCTTTCTATCTTGCTTGATAATTATTATTGTTGTATAAGTTTTTTTATTACTATCGTTGCCATTGTTGTTGAATCTACCTCTTGAGATTCTTTAGCCTTCTTTGTTGTAGCCTCTTCCTCTTTGATTTCTAGGATTCTTGAAACAATTCTCATTGATGTGATTAGTCAAGCCACATAGGGCACATGGAGAGGAGCTTTGGGATCTCGCCTACCTTTTCTTTCTCCTCTACCTCTTCCTCTTGAGCCTCTACCTCTACTTGCAAATTTTTCTTGAGAGGTGCTGCCCTCATGATCAAACTTTTAACTTTTTCCTTTGCTATTTTTATTCTTGTTCTTATCTCTATAGAGAGTAGAGGATTGCTTACCTTTTGATTTGTCCCATGAGGGTGCTGAAATCAGGAACTTGCATGTCCATGTAGAGGTCCATGGCTGTGGTGAAGGCTTCCCATTTGTCATTTGCATTCATTCCATTAATCACTTGCCTTACTATCTGTTCTTCATGAGTGACTTCTCCAATGCTAGCAAGTTGATCTGCTATGTCCTTCACTTTAGTGACAAAATTAGTGACACTTTGCTTGGGCATCTTCTTGAGTGTGGTGAAGTCCATTCATAGTTGATTCTTTCTTGCATTGGTACTTGATGAGAAGAATGCTTCAAGAGCATTACAAGTCTCTTGTGAAGTCTTGCAATTCCTTATGTGTGGAACTAAGATTGAGTTAAAATTATATAACCTTGCTAGAGACCTTTGAGCACCATGTGGTTAACCTCTCTTGTTCTTCTTGAGTTGGTTGTCCTTTGCTTGTGAGGATTGGCATCATCTCATCTCCAATTATGTAACCATGGAGGTTTCTTCCTTGAAGATAAACTTCAATTTGAAGTGACTAGGCTCAATAATTACTTTGATCCAATTTGACTATGGATTAGGGAAATCCATCTCCCATGTAGATTTGTTATTTCTCTGATACCAGTATGAGGAGATCGATGGGTATGCTCCAAAGATGAGTTGGTGTTGCACAAAGCCTGATCTACACTTGCAGAGTTAACTGAATGGATGCTTACTAGGATCCTTGATCTTCACATTAGTGCATTTGGAATCACCATGTGCTTTACAACATCATTCCCAAAAGTTTGCATCAAAATAGATAACTTACATATGTAAGGAATGTGAAGAAACCTTCTATTTTGGAAACAGAGGTGCTCAATATTTGACTAAGAGCTCACATTCTTGTATGATTTGATTAGAGAGGTTTTTCACACGTCTAATTGGAAGTTATAGCTACCTAAAGCAAGTTATTGCATCAATTTAGTTGTACTATACATTGAGATGATTCTAACAAGTCAGAGGGGTCATCATGACATTTCAGGATCTAGAAGGTGTAGAGACATAGTCACCTTCTATGCTTCATATCTCTAAATCATTTGAACCAAACTTGATGATTATTCATATCAAGTAGTAGATGCTTTGATAAAAGTAACCCAAGTTAAAGTATTGAAACTGAGTGAGTACACATAGAGAAATCAATTACACAAAAGTCATTGTAATGATGAAGGTGTAGCATAGAATAGTCGACAGAGATATACTTGAAGAAATGTATCAAAATGTATATGGTAATGATCATATGATAAAATGGAAGTGTAATGGACCATGCATACTTGAGGTGATCTCAATGTGTGCTCACTTATGTAGCTCAATGTCTCTCAGATTGGTTTTCTATCTCGGTGACTAAAAAAATGTTTATTTATACTCTTAGTTTGATTTTCAATTTGAATTTTCCATCACGTAAAAGTGATCCTACACTTTATGGGTTATTTGAAATGATTCCTCCTACCACATGAGTCGTGGTTTCAACTCCCTAACTTCATGAGATTGCTTACTCTCTTGGCTTTTACATTTATCCAAAGTAAATACAAGTAACTTGACTAGTCTTTCATGTGAGATACATGAAGCAATGTGTAGTCTTGAATACGTAGCCAATCATGTAGGCTTGATAATTACACCAATAGAGAAGAATATCCATAAGGGGAACAATTGGCGGTATGAAGACTATAAACCACAAGTTGGAAGAACAAGCACCTACAACTAGAGAAAGAAAAGCACACACATAGGCACATACATGCATCCATGCACACATGATTAGGCAAAGGGCGATATGCTCCAAGAATCGTTTTGTTACTCAAGAAGATAAAACAAGATCAAATGAGATAAAAAGTTTACGGGCTAGCCCTAACAAATTATGAGATATTTTTCACTCTTATAAGAGAGCGTTGCCCACATTGTAGTATTCGACCTAGCTTAAAACTTAGTTCTACTCAAACTTTACAAATTGGGATCCATGGACAAGAAAACTACGATTTATTCCAAAAATTGGCATTTTCACAAGTATTTAAAGGACGGAGAAAACCCTATTTTGAGGAAAGATTTGAGTTGAATAAAAATAGTAGATTTCTTTCTTATTGACGTCCATCCTTATACTCCCCTTTGGACATATTTATTGGCCTTGGACTAAGCTTTGATAGCTTTTACTTTAGAAATTTGGTCTACTTTCTAAGCTAGCTCCACATCCTCCCTCTTAAGGTGTGGTTCAACCATTTCTTGCCTATCACTTTATGATATTCTTCCCAACATGAATGATCATTGCCCTATTTATTTGCATTTACATCCTTATAGCCTCAATGTTTATACTTGAACTCCTTAGGTGCCCCAAAGGAATCAAACTTCTTGGATAACTTTGTATATTTGGAAATTTGATTTGGAGATCTTTTGAAGGATATGTTAAATGTCTCGATGTGACTTACAGATCAAGAGATCCACTCCAAACTCCTTGTACAAAACTCTAACATAAATATACCCCTTTGTACTTTTTTAGATGCTAGAGCACCCAAGCAACCTTTTTGAAGAATTGATTGGCATGGAGAAGGAATACGACCATTGTAAAGACAACAAGATCCATGTTGAATGAGAATAAGCTATTGAATTATTTTTGGGTAGAGGGAGTACCTAATGCCACATATTTAATAAATACATTAATTTCAAGGGCCTTGGATGGTATGACTCCTTATGAAGCTTGGAATGGAACAAGACCAAGCTTGGATGAATATAGGATATTTGGATGCATTGCACATGCACACATAGCACCACATATTAGAGACAAATTGGACCCTAAGGCAACAAAATATGTATTTATAGGATATGATCTTAATAGAAGAGGTTTAAAGTCTACAACCCTAGAAATAAATGGTTTATAGTCAATCAAGTTGTTAGTTTTTATGATAACTAATCATGGTTTGAACAGGATCGTAGGAAGATCAAACTACCACAAGATCTAGAGGAAGACTTACTAAGTCTCTCAAGAAAAAGTACACATACGCTTGAATCATCAAGTGATTCCAAAGATGATGAGAAGACTCCAAGAAGAGAAATGAACTCATATAACTCCAAAGGCATGGCTAAGGTAGAGGAGTAGAGAAATGTGGAAAAATCCTCTCAAAAAACCTTCAGAAGATCTACTACAGAAAGATGAAGAAGAAAGAAAGGTATAGTTATGATACCTCTCTAGTGACTAAACTCTACCTTTTTAGCACATGACTTACATTTTGAGGAGCCCTCATATTATGAGGAGGCAAAGAAGAAAAAAGAATGCATGAATGCAATGGAAGAAGAAATTGAAGCCATGTAGGATCACACTTGGGAATCTGTGCCCAAGACTCAACCGTGAAGTTCATTGGATCTAGATGGATATACATAATGAAGAAGAACTTTGATGGAGCCATCGAAAAGAATAAAGCTAGACTTCTAGTTAAAGGTTATGCTGAAACCTAATGAATGGAGGGTTAGGAGACCTTCTCACCTATGGAAAAGATGCCAACAATGAGAGTTCTTATGACCATTGCAATTGCCAAGAATTAGAAGATCTATCAAATGGATGTGAAGAATGCATTTTTTTAATAGATGGATATGTGAAGAGGTATATATGGCTCAACCTCCTAGGTTTGAAGCTGCACATTTTCTTGAACATGTCTGCAGGTTAAGGAAAGCCCTTTATGTTCTAAAGCAAGCTCCAAGAGCTTGGAGTCATAGAATTGTAGCCTATTTGCAAGACATGGGTTTCATAGTTAGCAAAGCAAATTGTTCACTCTTTAGTAACAGAAATCATGAAGAGTTCATATACTTTTGTGTATATATAGATGATATAATACTCAAAGGTAATGATAATGAAGGAATTAGGAAGATCAGCCTATAGACGAGGGAATTCAAGGTCAGTGACCTAGGAAAACTCACATAACTCCTAGGGTTGGAACTTGTGTATAGAAAAATGGCTCATGGAGATAAAATCAAAGCTAAGTGCTCATAAAGGAGAGCCAATTGAAGACATATCAAGCTATCAAAGATTAGTGGGAGAATTATGCAACATTCATTAAAGTAGAAATTTTTTATAGTGTAAGTTTTCTAGGTCAATTTATGCATACTCCTAGGAAACCTCAGAGGGAAGTAGCTAAGAGAATACTCAAAAATTTGAAGGGAAGCATAAATGGATGTCCATATCACTCATATACCTCAAATATAGATATAAAGTTGTTTTGTAATGTAGACTAGGCATGTTCTAAAGATGACAAGAGAAGTAGTTTAGGTTATCTTAGTTTTGAAGGCACAAAGCTCATTTCATGGTCATCCAAGAAACAACCCACTATTTTTCTTTCATCAAAAGAAGCTTAGTATAGAGGTTTAACGAATGCAACTTAGGAAGCCATTAATATCAAGACCTTGTACTTAGATTTGGGTATCAAGTATTTTACTCATTATATCATTGAAGAAGATATAAGCTCATTTCACCATGCAAAAAAGCCAACGTATCATGCTAGAACAAAACATATAGAGATCGATCATCACTATGTTAGAGGGAAAATCACTAGCAAAGAAATTGAACCCTCTTATGTATCCACTCAACAATAATGTGTAGATATGATGACCAAAGCATTGGATGAAGTAAAATTAAATAGGTTCAAAGCTATGATTGGAATTTATAAAAGATTGGATTGAAGTTCAAGCTTCTTAGCCCTAACAACGACCTATTGGTGAATGAACCAAGCCTAAAATCTTGACCAATGTATTATGAATTCTATTCATATATGATGCATACATGTATACTCATTGGAGCATATGATTAATGTGTCTCAAAGGTTAAATATCTAGGTTTTATCTTGATCAAATATAAATGAGATAAATGGAGGGAACGTCATGGAGTTATTGGGAGCCAAAATCCAAGACTCCATTTGAATTAGAAATTCAAATCACTACCTAGAACTCTGGATCACTTTGATGTGAAATCCTTCAATCAAACATCTAGAAAAAGTGTATATATAGACTATACACTTAAGACTAACGAGTATGAGCTGATCATTGAACACATTTTGAGTGATCCATGTTTTGCCTCAATGCTAGAGAACTCTCCCACCCTCTCATTCAATCATATCTCCATTAGCAATACATTTATACTTCATTTTCATCGCTACATTATCTATGTTTACTTTCATAGTACATTGAGTAAATTCTATCAAGCTCTTCGAGTCACTTATGTTCGTTTTTGTGTGTACTCATTATCCAATCTATCAATCTGGATAGTACATTGAGTAAATTCTATCAAGCTCTTCGAGTCACTTATGTTCGTTTTTGTGTGTACTCATTATCCAATCTATCAATCGGGATACAGAGATATGACTTTATTAGGAATACCTTAACGTTTTCAAATTCATTACATTCATAGATCATTGAGCTATGCATGAGTTAGAATGATTGGGTTTGTGTATCATCTTCTTCTTGAAAAGTTCAGATTACGCCCTGACTTCTTATGCACGTTGCTCTATATATAGCCCTTTGTAATTCATGATATAACTTGATATACCTTTCCTAATACTTTATTTGAGAGAGTCCAAAAGGTCTTGGATCAATTGCTACCATGTTGTGTGCTCTGAGTAAAATACTGAGTTCCTTCTTCCATAAATACAATGTGTTCTCAAAGTGGTTTGTGCACATAATTTACATGTTTTGACATAGTGTTCTGGAAATGTTGTTCTGAAGTATTATGGTGGCATAAATGCATATACGCTCTTTAAAGTTACCTAAGCTAGTGTAGAGCAGGATTTATCTAATTCCTTCTCATCTCTATACACTCTTCATCACCCCCCACAACATATTTCCAAGTTATATTAGCGGATGTAGAGTAAATAGCTATCAAGGATCCACTATGGAGGAGATGCTCAAAGTCATGAATAAATCCAAGAAGCATAAGGAAGAGGAACAAAGAATTAGAGAAGAAACCCTTGTAGAGGCCAAATACTAAACTAGAAGAATGAAATTGAGATGACAAGGAGTGCTACTTAATCATAATGTTATCAGGATCTTATCTCACACACACATAGAGGTTAAAGTTGTAGAAAACACACAGAAAAATAGACATGCCAGGAGATAAGACAGAACACAATATTGGGTGCAATCTCCCCTAATGCACTCTGTTTCCTTAGTCCATAGAGTGCATGTATTTATACGAATTTTTGATTATGTGGAAAAGAGTGGTTACATGAGAGCAGCTTCGAAAAGCATGCATGAAAGTAAAAGTTGGTAAATTTAGTACAAAGCCTTTGCTTTCAATACCAGAAATTGCACTTTACAGTGAACCTTTTTCTAACGACTAATTTTCTAAATCTTTTTAACAATAGAACCTTTTACACTGGTTTATTTACAAACTAAATAAATTGTAAATCGTATTATTGATGTCCACCCTTTCATGCCTTTCATGCTCCTCATGAACCTTTAGCTACTATATCAAAACACCAAAACACATTAATACATTAATAAATTAACACTCCAACAATTTCTTGTTCAACATATTCCATAATTCATAACATGCCCCTCAATTGAAAAGCAACTGACCTCAGTTGAAAAAATAATAAACATGGATGGCCAATCACATGTTTCATCACTGAACAAAAATAAGCATGTTCCATGTAAAAACACATGCATGGAAATGTTCATGGAGGCATTAAATTATTAAGATTATGTATGAGGTATTGACATAGTTTCTAAATAAGTCAATAAAAGAACATATATTATTAGTTAGTAAAAATGTTTTTTTTTCAATTATTCATAGTCTAGAATATGCTTGAAACATTCTAATATATTTTACGAGGTGTAGCTAAAAAAATGATCCTACATACTAAACTTTGTATGTAAATGCATTACATATAATCAAAGAAAATTAGACTAGTGAAAAGACTATTGTTGTTGATGTGGTTGCTACAAACTGATCCTTTTGATAAGCGATTGGTACTGGTTCTCCGCATCATGAGCAACCGCAATAGCTTCATGAAGCGATGTAGGTTGGCATGAGTGAAGCTTTGCTTGAATCTCCTTCTCTAAACCATCGTTATAGTTCTTCTTCATAGTATTGTCTGAAACATCTTCAAGGAGGCAAACAAATATTAGATATTGGGAGAATCGATCCATATAGGTTGTAAAAGTATCACCTTCCATTCATGTAAATGTAGCCCATAATTGTTGAGCATGTAGGTTGAACTGTAGGGGTAGAAAAGAATCCTTCACTTTATCTTGGAAATCCTTCCACGTTGTTGGATGCTCTCATTACGTCCAAAAGTGAACCTTGCATGGGCCTTGTAAGGATTCCTAATTTTAAGGGATTAAAATGGCTAATTAGGTGGATTAAGAGGCTGGGAGAAACCACTAGTGGTATTGTACATTAAAATAATGAATAAAGTCATGTAGAAGATTCGTGTGTTTTTCTAGCCTTTAGATGTATTGTTTGGATGGCCACGATATGACTTAGAATTTGGGAATTAAAAATAAAAAAAGGAAAGCTCAAACTCTGTCACTAGAAGACAAAATAGGTGCAATGGGAGACAAAATAGCTCATGCGTGGGAAGAAAGAGAGTAAACTTTCACAGTCGACGCCATTTTTCAATCGTTAGATCTTCACATGCTTGGATGGTGGAGATTGAGACCCAAATTTCTAGCACTAGAAGACAAAATAGGTGCAGTGGGAGACAAAATAGCTCACGCGTGGGTATTATTTCGGAATCGACGTCAGTTTTCAGCCGTTAGATCTTCACATGCTTGGATGGTAGAGATTGGTACCCAAGCTTATGGCACTAAAAGACAAACGGCTCAATATTCGCACAAGATACGTGGGGATCCACATGGAATTTAGTCCATTAGATAGACTACAAATTGAATGGTCTAGATTTAATGTCTAGTGATCCATGCATTGATCAAATCAAAGCCATTGGATTCTCTCCAAATCCAATGGCCCAAATTTTAGGCGCCGTTTCCTCTCAAGAATTGATCTTAGCCATTGAGTTTCTAGAGGATCCAAGGGTTCTATTTAATTTCCATTCCCTTCAAAAACTACTTCAATGAAAAAACCACGAATTTTGACAGGTATATGTGGTTTTGACTGGCCCAAACCAAGGGAAGCCTATACCTAGCCTAGTGGATTAAGGGACTAGACTGTGTCCACCACCCTCCTCTCATTGGTCCATCACTAATCACTCTCTAATCCAAAAGGCCCATGCAGGGTTCATTTTTTTTCCTAATGTATATTGTGTCGCAAGACATTCCACCAAAGTTGAGCTTTTCCTACTAAATAGTTAGTGGCCAATTTGACTTTTTCACTTTCAGCATATGCTTCATCAGTATAAAAATTTTCAAACTCTGACAACCATGAAAGAACTAAAGGACCATCCTTACCGCCATCAAACCATAGAAATTGGTAATTTTTAACCCGAATCTTGAAATGTGTAACATCAGATTGAGCAGAGAAAATAGCTTTTACTACCGTTGTAAGGTTGTCTTCTTCATATTGCATCTTTTTGAGGACTCCATCACATTGTTGGATATCCTTTTGAACACCTCTAAGTTCATGCTGCAAGAGCTCTAGTTGTTGCTCGAGTGTTGCCTAGGTAGAGGTGAAGTACCAACATCCGCCATGGTGTTCCTAGGGTCCATGAGTATGAAGAGAACAAAACCCTCTTGTTATGGACTTTCCTTGCTCTTGGCCTTGATCTCTTAAACCTAGTTCTCACCCAAGCAAGTATCTTGGATCCTCAATCTAGTGCTTCCCTCTCAGAATGTACCTTGGGGAAATGTACCCTAACAGGATGTACCCGGTTGCGATGTACCATGATGGGATGTACCCTATCTCTATGTACCCTGATGTACCCTGTCTCTATGTACCCTGATGTACCCTCACACGATGTACCCTAGGAAATCCTGCATCGCATCGCGTCCTACCACCTTGTCAAATCCTTGTTGAAAAAGTAAGAAAGAGATGCAAGTTGTGTTAAATATAAGAAAAGAGAACTAGAGAGACAACACAAAGAGATAGTATAGTGGTAAAAGACTTCCTTTGTGTGAGTGAGGTTGTGGGTTTAAATCCTCCCACCTTGCTTAATATAGAACTACTTATTGCCACTCATAAATTGATATTGGTTCGCACGTAGCCAACACTCACGGAGCGAGCCTTGGGTGCCAAAGATGCCAAAGTAATGCCTTAGTTATGCCTTAAGTTATACCTAAGTTCTATGCCTTAGTCGATGCCTTAGAGTAAGCGGAAGGAGTAAACATAGGTATAAATGTAGGATTAAATGTAGGTGTAAACATAGGTTCTGGTTCTAGAACTAGAACAGAAATAAAAACCAAAAACTAGAACTGGAACTGGAACAAGAACAGGAACAAGAACCAAAATCGGAATCGAAATCGGAACACAAATAGAGAATAGAAAAATAGAGATCAATTACCAAAACGAACAAAAACAGACCCCTCTGTAGTGACGCATGTAAGGCTCTGATACCACTGTTATAAGGATCTTATCTCACACACACACACAGAGGTTACAGATGCAAAAAACACACAGAAAATGGGCACTCGAGGAGACGAGACAGAACATAGTATTGGGTGCAATCTCCCCCCATGCACTCTGTTTTGACAGTCCACAAAGTGCATGTATTTATAGGAATTTTTTATTATGTCGAAAACAGTGGTTACATGAGAGCGGCTTCAAAAAGCATATGTGAAAGTAAAAGTTGGTAACTTTTGTAGATAGCCTTTGCTTTCAATATCAAAAATTGTGGTCTACAATAACCCTTATTCTAACCACTACTTTTCTAATTTTCTCTAACAATAGAACCTTCTATGTGGGCGGGTTTATTTAAAAACGAAATAAATTGTAAGCCGGATTATTGATATTCTCCCTTTCATGCCTTTTACGCTCCTCACGAACCTTCAGCTGCTATATCAAAACACCAAAACAAATTAAAACATTATTAAATTAACACTCTAACAATTCCTTGTTCAACGTATTCCATAATTCATAACACATAATGCCCCACTTTATCACATGGAAATGTGATAGACATGTACATGAGCCAATCCTTGCATTATAGATAGAACACTCTTCATCTTGGTGGAGTTAGGACAAGGTACTAGCTCAAATTGATTCAAGAGCTACCACAAGTTCCCTGAGACACTCTTGTCGTCTATATATAGGCTAGCAATTAAAACTTGCAGAATCATGCCTTGTAGGATAAAGAGATTTAGAGACCTCATATTTGGGAGAGGCTGAAGCTACCATTCTTCTACACAATGTTCATTTAATAGTAAAAATCTTGGTATACTGTGAACATGACATTATAGAACCTCTAGTATTGGGTCAAGACTCCATCTATGAGCATGTGGAAGATTTGAAACCTACGAAATGACTATTGAGAATTTCGGGCAATGAAAAATGCCTCAATTGAAAAAGAAGGCCATTAACCCTTTTATTCCAAGTCCTCACATGTCCCATGTGCTCCTAATCCTGAGGAATTTAATGCTTCAATCCAATTTAGGCAAGCCATGTGTGTGCCGGTGCCCCCCCTCTTTTCCAAAGGAAAGTGTTCCTATTATTAAAGAACTACCACCTTCATCATTCCAAACATCATGATAAGAAGTAAAGCAAACTCAGCACAATTTTCAAATATGAACACACAATTTAAGTATTGAAGTTTTACGTGCAAAATATTTGGTTCAAGAAAGGAGAGCAAGCCACTCCTCTCACTCCGAAATCTCAACCCCTCATATGGTTGAAGAACAAAAGGACAACTAATTATAACATGAGACAATAACCATCAACTCGAAAGATTGGATACCAAAGGACCTTCTAAAGGCACAACTCAGTGCCTATTGAATATTGGCGCCAATATCTTTTCTATAGGATTAAGCGACTCAAATTAGTTCTTTCCTACTATAAAAACGTTAAGCAAACATCTTATAGTCACATCTGATGCAAACCTCAGTTGTCTAAACTGCAACAATGTTCTACTTCTCATCCCTCTCGACATGGAAATTGGCCTAGACAACTCCAAAATAATCCCCAAGCAACACAACCCTTGTATTTCATTTCGAGGAACATTCATCAAACCAAATTCTTCTCTCGTATATTCACCTTACTAAAGACCAACCCTCCAATTATAAACCCTTATAAAACAAAAATGCATACATAAACCTTGAAATATTCATTCAAATAAATCATATGTTCAATCTAAATGAGCTTTCCATAGATTGCCTACACCATGTTGAGAACATGCATAAATCGTGCATATAAATGTGTCAAAAGACATGCAATAGACACCTTTGAGCCCAATTGCATAGGGCACTAATAATATCTAAACAAGGGAATCCATGACAATATTGGCAAGTGGTTATGGTCTCTCCATATAGGGATCTTGTGTATTCAACCTTATTAATATGTATTTTCCTTACTTTAATATATTTAGAGTTAGATTGGCATACGAAGAACAATGGTGGTAGAAAGTTCTAGCTCCATGCGTGTCGATTACATGTCCATATTGGTAGATGAATAACCTTCAATACTACGTCTAGACTGTAGTAGGTTCCAAGGAGAGATTCCAATAGAAGACCCCCTATCAATTGCACCGTATGGGTTCACACAAAATCCCATTCGCTCCAAGAACTAGTTCGTTCCATTAACCAATGTAAAACACATTGGAAAATCAAAGTTGGAGTTAGATCACCATTAAGTCGCTTATAGTTATTTTCACAAGAATTTGAAGACTTGTTGATCTTTGAAGAATTTCAACTTATATGGGAGAAGGTAGGTCTGGATGAGTATTTCAGTGCGCCCCTACCAAAATTAGCTTTCTACAGATGCTACTACTTGATTTATACACTATATCTAGGACTACATCGAGATGTACCTAGTACATTTGTAATACCATCCCTACTTCTAGATCAGCCCTTAAATAAGTTTAGCATAAGCCAGAAAGTAGTTACGGAGGCCCTGAGGATGTTTCGAATACACAAATCCTCTAATAAGGATACGTTAATACTAGAGGAAATGAATAAAAATGAAATACTAAATCTTGCACAAATTGCATCCATCATCCTCAACCTACACACCGCTTTATGAATGTGTATGCAACATTTTACATTTTATGAATGTGTATGCAACATTTTACATTTCTTGGCTAGGAAAAATTCACCCAATCACACAAAAGAATCGCATTCAGCCTTTACATAGCACAAACAAACTTATTAATATAAATCTCACACATTGGATTATTGATAAAGAATATGTAGCTAACACAAGATGGCCGAGAAAGCACGTAACTAATGGGTGTTGTGTCGTCACATGCCTGGTGTACATGTGCTTAGCTAATGATAGAGCAATTGAAAGAACATTGACTAGAGAACATCTTCAAACATTTAAAGAAGGCAGAGCCTCCTCAACATATCAAACAAAAAGAATGAGTGGAACTACACCATGTCTTTAGCTAGTGGAGACATAACTAACCCCTTTGCCTTCACCATCACCACAACCACCAAGCATCCCATAGTTTACCATTCATCTTTTAGGATTGGATCATCCATCAATAATAGATACCACTAGACTAACCACAACTAAAAAAATCATATCACAACTAGATTTGACTCCAGAAATATATATGACTACAAAAACATTTTTTTCCTATCACTGAGATGACCATACATGAAATCGGTCCCTCTTTCGATTTTGAAATACATGATCCACTTCTATGTTTTGGGTTTCTAGATACGTATTTTGTCTTACAAGGATAAAAAAGGACAAGCTCCACGAAATCATCGACTACCTAAGAAAATGAGCAACAACTAGAGGAGGATGAGGAGAAGAGTCAAATCAAATGTCGCATACACAAAATCCCTAGAGAGGCTTTATTCATGCATGGAGGAAGTTCAAGTGCACAATCAACTTAATGAAGAAACAAGCCATACTCTATTGCAATAAGAGCTCCCTAGAAGTGGCTTCCATGAAGCCTTCATATAGACGATGCATTTTCTTACTAAGGTTGTGGGTTTCATTGATGCCTCACATATTTTGATGAAGAGACCACTCACATGCTAAGACCCTCATTGAGTTTATCAACAAGCATCTATAGGTTCCAAAATTCACGTCCCCATCCCACCAACCCTATCTAGACAATTAGTACTTCGTAGACACTATCCATCACCGATTCCTTCCATAGACACCTACTCACTTGCCACCACTTTGTCCGCTCCATTGTCGACCAAAGCTCTCTCATAGGAGTTTCAATCCATTTTTGAAGCCTTATCATGGACCATCCAACCATTAACAACTTCCACATTTTCATCAATCTTTGCTCAACCATATTCCATATCTTCATCTCCCATAGTTACCCTCACCATGCAACATGAACTTTAATTCTCATCTTCCCCTTCACAGATCCAAGACCCTCTTCCATGAGCATCATCACTTTCTTCCCATCATTCACACCAATTTCACTCTCGATGCCATCATTTATGAGTTTTGGGAGCATGTATAATCCATTTGCTCCATTCCTAGCCCTACAACAATAACCTCCACAAAATGTACCGATATCACTCTTCATAGTATCAACCACACCATCACTAGTCACGAAACCCATGGAGATCAAAAAACCTTCCATGATCCCTCCATCGCCTCTCCCCAGTAGCCGTCCTCACTTATTCCCTGTTCCCCCTCCAGGACCACCAACACTCACTAACCTCATCACTTTCCAAATCATTCAGGAGAAACATGAACCTCATTTGGTTCTTTTAGATTAAGTTTTGATTAGTGATCCACGATGAGAAGAGCGTAGTAGTCATAGTCTAGTCCCTTAAACTACTAAGCTAGGTACTAGGCTTCCCTTGTTTTTCTTAGTCAAAGGGATCAAAACCACCATGGGATAGTATTTTTTTGAAGTATCTAGTTGGGGAGAGCAAAGAAGACATGTGCATTGTAATTTGAGCCATTGATCTCACTTCGAGTCGGATGGATAAGTTTGAATTCCACCTTTGAAGGTGCCTCCCATCTTGGACCTATATATCTATTGAAGATTTGATGGTTGTAAAGCATCCGTTTGAGCTAATGGTTCCTTTCATTTTAGACAATTGGATTTCCTTCGAGATCCAATGCCTCACATGAGGATCGATTCCGAAAAAAGAACCTTTTCTTGTACCCTTGGATGTAATCATCATCTAAAGCTACATGTTATTCCCAAGGAACAAGGCACTCTTTCTCTAACTTTTCCAAACTCCCACGACTCATATTATTAGTTCTATTTTACCTTGATCATATTTTGGCTTTGGATTGTGATTTAGGCAAGCATTATTTGGAACTTTTAAGCCCTATGGGGTGATTCTATCTCTCTTATCAATGAAGATATCCCATCTTGTCTAGTAATAACTCTCTTTTCATTGATACTATAGTAATGTTCAAGAAAACTAGTTCCGTGAACTCACCTAATCCAACGATAGACTATCCAGAGTAGTTTTGGTAAATGGTGGACTGGAATGTGTTTTTGTGAGTGAAGATGAGACGCATTTTGTATTCACATTCATGCTTGGACACCTAGATCTCCTGCATGTTGGGATAAGAGTGTTTTATATCTCTAGAACTTGACAAAGCCATTGCTTCTATATCACTTTGTAGATCACTCGACATATAATAAGTTGTGCTCCTAGTTGAGCCTATGCCACCCTAGTTGAGCCTATGCCACTCTCTACATAGAGAGAGAGAGATAGGTATGTACACTCCTAGCACTTGCATGGGGTCGTCAATCTTTTCCAATGTGAAGAATTCCTCAAATTGTGAACTTCTGGTCACGATACACTACAAAAAAGGCATTATTTGGACAATGATTCAAGCCCCCTTCCATTCCATGCTTGTAAGCTTACAAAAGATGCTTTTAGCACTTTGATATAAAAAAATCACCTAAAATAACCCCAATGCATGGAAATTAATTAGAATGCAAAAGAAGATGTAGAAAAAGATATATTTTCTATAGTTTGATGGAAAGATTGAATATGAAACGAAAAATAAAACACTTAACTGACATTTTTACATATTTTTTTGCTACCTAACCACCTAAATACCTATCTATAAGTAAAAGATGATGGATATGCACTTAAGCACAAGTAAAAAGCACCAAAAATAGATACCTCATGCAGAAACATACCTTCGCATCACATGTTTGAGAATGTGAGGAGATGGATAGGTATGCTCTAGAGATGCGTTGGTGTTGCACAAAGCCTTCTCTACACCTACGAAGTAAAATCTACATATGCTTAATAGGCTCCTTTATCTTTACATTAATGCATTTGGAACCATCCAGTGCTTCAGAACATTATTCCCAAAAGTTTGCATCAAAATAGATAACTTGCATATGCAAGGAATGTGAAGAAACCTTCTATTTTGGGAATAGAAGTGCTGAATATTTCACTCATACTTCACAACTTGGTATGAATAGACCAGAGAGCCTTTGCACACATCTCATTGAAGTTTATTGCTACCTAAATCAAGTTATTTCATCAATTCAGTTGTAGCTTAAACTTAGAAATGATTCTAACAAGTCAAGGAGTTCATCCAAACATTTCAGGATCTAGAAATTGTGCCAAGATAGTCACCTTCTATGCTTCATATGTCTAGCTCATCTGAACCAAAATTGGTGAAAATCTATATGCACGTATATGAGAAGTCATTATAACTAACCCATGTTAAAGTATTGAAAATGATTGAGTAAATGCAAAGAAATCTATTCCAGAAAATCAATGTAATGATGAAGATGCAGTACAAAATAGTAGATAGAGATATACTTAAAGAAATATATCAAGATGTATATGCTAATTATCATATAATACAAGGGAACTATAATGGACTACTCATACATAAGGTGAGATCAACTTTTTCTCACTGATGTATCTCAATGTTTCTCAAAATGGCTCACTATCCTCGTGACTAAAAACATTTCTTTTTATGCTCTTAGTTTGAGTTTGTCTTTCTAATTAAGGTCATAGCCAATGAATAGAGTTTTTTGTGTGTTTGGATCTAATTTGCTTCTAATTTGAGAAGATAGTGTGCATATGCTATGCACCCAAAGATATTGCAATGATCAAACTAGGTCTTCTTCCATTCCATGCTTCATAAGGTGTCATCCCATCTAATACTTTTGATGAGATTCTATTGATCAGATAGGTTGTTGAGGATATGGCTCTGCCCATAGGTAATTGGGCGATTTCTTCTCATTTAGCATTGCCCTTCTGGCCTCCACTATGGTCCTATTCTTGCTCTCTACTAATCTATTTTACTTAGTGGTATACCTGGTTGTTGTTGGAGTTAGACGTCTGTGAAAGCACGTGAACAACACAAGGAAGAACAAGAAGCTTGAAGCACAACACACAATACTGAATGTATTACTAGAGAATGTATCACTCCTAAATATATCAAAAAATCCCCCCTCGGAGTCATGTGGTGAACAAGTAGCTGGCACTCATGTATAAGGAAGTGCCAAGCTATGTGGAAATCAATACACAAAAGGAAGTAAGCCCAAAGCTTTGCGGAAAGCTTCAAACTTATCCCTAGGTAGAGCCTTCGTGAAAAGGTTTACAATGTTCTCCTGTGTGGGCACATATGCCAAGATGATCTCCCTAGTAGAGAACTGCTCCCTGACATAATGATAATGCACCTCAATGTGCTTAGTGCGAGCATGGAACACATGGTTCCTTGCAACTACCAATGCGCTCTGACTGTCAGTGAAGATGGCAGTGGCAGAAGAGTGACCAACACCCAAATCAGCCATAAGGCATCTGAGCCACACACACTCAACAATAGCTATGCAAGCTGCCCTATACTCAACCTCACAACTAGAAGTGGCCACAATAGGATGTTTCTTGCTCCACCAAGATATACATGAGCTACCAAGCATGAAGCAAAAGCCACTAGTTGACACACAAGTATCATAGCAACCAGCCTAGTCTGAGTCAGAAAAAGCATGCAAATCTGGCGGTAGTGATCCCCCCTTGGGATAAAACAACCCAAGTAGCTGAATACCACTCAAGTAGCAAAAGATGTGCTTAACCGCGTGCCAATGCTTGACACCTAGGGAATGCATAAACATGCTCATCTGTGAGACAACAAAGTGAATATCTTGCCGAGTAATGCATAAGTAAATCAAGCATCCAACAGCCTGCTGATAGAGGACAACATCAAATGCATCTCCAACAGCATGAAGACTCAATCGTAAACGTGTCTCCATAGGAGTGGCAATAGGCTTACAGTCTTCAAGGCCAAAATGCTCCAATAATGTGTCAATATATTTTGTTTGAAACAAAGCCATTCCACCATCAACTTGCATAAATTGAATGCCCAAATAGTGATGCAAATGCCCCAAATCAGACATCTCAAATGAGGCATGCAAATCAGCCTTAAAATCAGCAATATGCTTCTCAATAGGACCTGTGAGCAACATGTCGTTAACATAGAAAAAATTTATCAGAAGTACATCATTAGCATGCTTAACATATAAGGTGCTTTCAGTTGGACTCTTCTCAAAACCATGTGCAATTAGATAGGCATGTATGTTCTCATATGAAGCACGTGGTGCTTGCTTTAAATCATATAATGCCTTCTTTAACCTACACACCTAGTTTTCATGCCCTTTCCACACAAAGCCACATCGCTGAAAAACATACACTTCTTCATGCAAGTCACCATTGAGAAATGCAGTTTTAATGTTCAACTGATGTACATTCCAACCATGATGGGCATGTAGGTGCAAAGGTCTCATCAAAATCAATGCATATTTCCTGTGCATAACCCTTTGCAACAATCTTAGCCTTATACCTGTCAACTATTCCATCAGGCTTACGCTTCCGATTGTAAACCCACTTAGTGCCAATGGCCTTCTTGCCAGGAGGCAAGTCACATAAAGACCAAGCACCATTCTTCATTATAGCATCATATTGAGATTGCATAACAGCCATCCAATTTTCTGAATTTTGTGCTTCATCAAACGAAACAGGCTCATTCTCATCACAGAGACTGCATAGCATAGCAATCTGATGCAAACGAGGCACTACGAGATCCTGAACGAGTACTGTATGACAGAGGTGCATCTAATTTGCTTTCACGCAAAGTCTACACCAGCCATTTTGGCATAGATTTTGCATGCTCAATATCACCTCTTTCATCAACTAGTGCATCATGTAAATCTGCATCAGATATGGAATGAACTAGATCATCACCTTAAACCTGCAAAGGCTGAGAAGTTTCCTCATTAGGACCAACACTAGACTGTCCATTTATAAAAATGGACAGCAAAGTATCATACATGTCTTTGGAGCTAACAGATGTCTCATTCGTACATGAAAGTAATGGCTGAATAGCATCTTCCACAAAAACAACATCACGGCTAACCAGAATGCATTTAGTCTGTGGATGATACAGACAATAGCCTTTACTTTCAGAACTGTACAAAAATACATTTTACTGATTTATCATCCAATTTTCTACGATGTTGTTCATGCACTAATGCATATGCCAGACAATCAAAAACACGTAGATGAGCAACAGATGGATTGCAATCATGCCAAGCCTCATATGGAGTGATAGACTACAGTGCTTTAGTGGGACACCTCTTAAGTACATATGCTACACACATGACAGCTTCAAGCCAGAAACTATGTGGTAAAGCTTGACCCTTAACCATACACCTCACCATCTCCATGAGTTACCTGTTCTTTTGTTTAGCAACACCATTCTATTGAGGTGTATACGACACTGTACACTGGTGTTTTATCCCATGTTCCGCCAGAAATGCATTAAAATCAGAAAGACATATATTCCCCCCTCAATCACAACGGAGGGTGCCCATTTTACATGCTGACAGATTTTCAGCCTAACCAGAAAGTGTTTGAAGCACATGAACACTTCGGACTTTGCCTTCAATGGATATACCCATGCATGCCTGGAAAAGTCATCAATGAAAGTCACGAAGTAAAGATAATTTCCAAAAGAAGGTGTCTGAATAGGATCACAGACATCACTATGTAGAAGCTGTAATTTTTTAGTAGCTCGAACTGAACCATATTTTGGAAATGAGGAGCGCTGCATTTTGCCCAAAATACAGCCTTCACAAACATGTTTTCGAGGTGCCTCAAGTTTGGGTAAAGAGCACACCATTTCAGATTTCTGCAGGCGTAGCAAACTAGCAAAATTCAGATGACCAAAGCATGCATGCCAAAGCTTTGCATCTAACATAGCCTGAGAATCATGTACTAGACATGCCGAATCATTCACAGATCTTTTATAGTCTATGAGCTTATACAGCCCAGGACATAAAATTCTAGAAGTAATAATCACATCGCCATTTGACAGATCATGAACTGTACACCTGTCATCAACAAATTTCACAACCAAGCCAATCCTGGCTAGTGCAGAAACTGATAAGAGGTTCTTCTTCATCCCTGGCACAAATAAAGCATCTAACAAAGTGAAAGAACTACCATTAGTAGTAGTCAAAATGATCTTACCAACTCCCATAACAGGATAAGAGGAGTTGTTGGCGCATGTAACAGTATTCCCTATAGGGGCAGGCTCAAGTGAAGAGAAGAAACTGCGGTGCGATGTAATATGTTTGGTCACCCCACTATCAAAGTACCAAACATCTAAGTCTACTACAGACATGCACTAGCCATGAGAAGATGGTTCAAAACTCCAAACATTAGTAAACGCCCATTCTTCTTCCTGCACAAGATTAGCAGACTCCATTTTTGGTGTAGAGGCTTCAGCAACAACCATTCTAGCCTCTTTCTCCTTCGTCTCTTTAGCAGCCAGTTTTGGACAAATCTTTATGATATGATCATTCGTTTTACACTACTTGCAAAACAATTTCTACTTTTCTGACTTTTTCTCATCTTTATCTTGGTTCTTCGAATGTGCAGCATTTGCAGATTTTTGCTTACTAGTAGAAGAGCTCCATTTTCCATTGCCCTTCTAACTAGCCAAGAAAGCTTGATCTTCAACACCCATAATGGACCAGTTCTGCCTGGTCTAATCTTCCTGCAACAGAACATAGACTAACTCCTCAAATGACAAGGCATTTGGATAGCCTTTCATCATTAACCGAAGAGTAGAGGCAAAACTCTAATATGAATCAAGAAGACCATTCAGAACGGTCTACACAAGTGTGCTATCTGGTATAACCTCATTAGCAGAAATCAACTCTTCCTTCAAGTCTATGATCTTTGTTAGAAAACTATCCATGGAATCACCTTCATTCATGTGCTCACTCTCCAACTGTTTTCCGAGGTAAGCAACATGAGCCTCATTCCTAGCTTGGTACAACATGGTAAGAGTATCCCAAGCATCCTTAGCTATTCTCCAAGCGTGTATGTGAGGAATAATGGCACGTTTGACAGACAAAGCTATCAATGCATGTGCCTGGGCATCTCTGCCATCCCAATGAATCTGATCTATAGTAGGTGCAGCAGAAACCACAACACGAACAGGACAATGCAGAATATCATCATCTTCGACACCTTCTACATCAGCTTCAGTACCTACAGTTGTAACAATTGCAGGTGTGATAGGACATTTTTCAACACCCTACACAATGTTCCATAGTCCTTTTGCAACAAATACATGTCGCATCATATAAACCCACAACAGCTAGTTGGTACCATCCAACTTATACTCAACAGCCAATATACGAAATACATCACTGCTTTCAGCCATGGCCGGTGAATAAAATACCCTGATGCAGAATAATGACTGTATCTCAAAAAGTTGAACGGAACTGCCCAAATAAGTTCTGCTAAACCTATAGCAGACTTCGAGATGCTTATAGTGGTGAACCAAAACAGGTATATAACTTTGGCACAAGAAGAAAAAATAGCCTGCACAAGCACTCCGATAGTGCGTTCGGAGGCCGAAACGAGCTCAGATCGCGATTTCGGCACCACATACCAAAGATGTTTTGATCTTTGAAACACCCTAAGTATGCTCACCAAATTTCCAATGAATCTAAGACTACAACCAGAGAGGTGTAGATAATGCCCTAGATGAAGCAGCGAGCTGCTCTGATACCTATTGCTGGAGTTAGACGTCTCTGGAAGCACGCGAACAACACAAGGAAGAAGAAGAAGCTTGGATCACAACACACAATACTAAATGTATTATTAGAGGAAAATACAAAGATAAGTAGCCCATTAGGGCAATAGATGTATATACAAGCCGGGGAAGAAAACCTCCTAAAGAGGGAAAAAAGTGCCTCGATGGTCCTAGACTGTTCACACACATCACTACCTTAATATATCAATAGTTGTAATCTCTCTTTTGATTCCTCTCTCCTGGAGATAAGAATCAAAGGGGAGAAATATTCTCCCCATCCATCTAACCTTAGCCACTTCAAAGTTTTACCTCTTTGATTTTCTACAAATGTTGGGTATTTCTTGAAACATGAGGATACTTCATCTTTATGCTTCATAAAATATAGCATTATCCATGTGCTACAATCATCAATGAATGACACATAATATGTGGATCTAGGTATTGATGGCACCTTGCTTGGCCCCCATACATCACTATGGACTAGCTCGAATAGGTCTCCATGAATGTATCCCTTCTTTGTGAATGGTTGTGTATGAGACTTGCCAAATTGACAAGCACTACATTTGTAAATCTTGTGTTGCTTGGATATGTTAGTTAGACCAAGCACACTCTGATCTATATTAGTTTGCTTTAGAGCCCTCTCACCTATATGACCTAACCTTTTGTGAAAAATTTCCAACTATGATGGGGTTTGACTACCATAACTGAACAAAGCAATGTTTCTAGTCTCTTGGAGTGCAAATGTGAATAGTCTACCTCACTTCTCGCCTATTGCTATCCTCATGAATCCCTGATGTTGATCCTTAACAAATACTCCATTCTTTGTGAATCTGACCCCCAATCCTTTTTCAACAATCTCACCTAAACTTATGAGAGTTTTGGTAATGATTGCCACATACAATACCTTGCTCAATAGGTTCATATTACCATCTGAAGTCTTCACATTACCTATCTTCTCCACTGATGCCCTATTTCATCTCTTGTTTGGAATTCATGTCTAATGCTTTATTCCTCCAAGTCTAAGAATAGAGCTACATGTCTTGCTACATGATTTGAGCAACCTGAGTCTATATAGAATACATGTTCATCTGTTTTACCTTGCTTCATGGTCATTTTCATCGGAAGTACTGAGTCCTTTTGAGTTTGATCCTCCGCATAGTTCTTGTAGCCTCTTCTTCCTCTCTATCCTAGTTGATAATTATTATTATTGTATGAGTTGTTCTAACCATTGTTGTTGTCGAATCTACCTCTTGAGCTTCCATAGCCTTCTTTGCTGTAAACTCTTCCTCTTTGATTTCTAGGATTCCTGAAAAAATTCCCAATAATGTGATTAGTTAAGCCCCATAGCCTATAGGGCACATGGAGAGGAGTTTTGGGATCTCCCTTGCCTTTTCTTTCTCCTCTACCTCTTCCTCTTGAGCCTCTACCTCTACCCTCATTATTAGAATTTTTACTTTTCCCTTTGCTATCTTTATTCTTGTTCTTATCTCTATAAAGAGTAGAGGATTGATTACCTTTTGAGTTGTCTCCATTTGTCATAATATTTTCCTCATGTGTGAACAATTGCCCAATGAGGGTGTTGAAATCTGGAACCTGCATGTCTATGTAGAGGTCCATGGTTGTGATTATGGCTTCCCATTTGTCATTTGCATTTATTCCATTAATCACTTGCCTTACTATATCTTCTTCATCAATGACTTCTCAAATGCTACCAAGTTGATCTGCTATGTCCTTCATTTTGGTGACAAAATTAGTCACACATTGCTTGAGCATCTTCTTGAGTGTGGTGAACTCCATTTATATTTCATCCTTTCTTGCCTTGGTACTTGATGAAAAGAATGCTTCAAGAGAATTCCAAGCCTCTTGTGAAGTCTTGCAATTCCTTATCTATGGAACGAAGAAATCAGAGATTGCATTTAGAATATATTGTTGGTGTAAATCACAAGCGTACACATTTGGCTTAGAAGATATCTTGGAGATCTTACATATGTGAAGAATCATAGGAACCATTGCTAGTGGTTAATTATCAGTTTATCTCATTGTAAAAGTCAAATTGACTTGGAATCTCTTGTAATCACCTACCAAAAGGATTCATGGAAAAACTAGTTGCTTGATTGAAAGAATATCTCCTATCATTTAGGAGCTTGATCATAGGGATCCAAAAGTTTGAATTTGAATTCAAATTTTTACTCATTCCTTATAAAAATGGACATGAAAAGTCGCGGGTAAGAGAGATCACTCCCGAGCCTATCATTACTGATTTTTGAGTGTGTGTAAGGCCTACGCTCTAGCCTACACCTCTCTACACCATTTGGCAATGATATTCATGCCAATGGAGTTGTATAGAAATGTTCATTAATACATACATTCACATTGTCCATCTCTAAGTTCTCTGTTAGTCTTCTCAAAAGTCTGTCAACTTATGAAGGGCATATCTCCGTCAATTCTTCACCAAATCCAGTGATTCAAAGCTTGTGGGATTCAGCTTGAAGTTACTCACATGCTATCAAAGCTTGAAGAAATTCTATTCAGTCATTTTGGACAAATTTGCGTCGAGGTGATCTCTGGTCATTTTCTGCTACAGTCCTAAAACATCGGGGGTATAACGTAACTTGCTAAATTGATTTGTTTTAGCATAATTTATCTTTTTACATCATTCCACTTGGAATAGGTAGCTTACTAAGCTAATTAGATACCCCTAAAAGGAATTTTTCCAATTCCTACTGTGCTGGTCATGCTGAGCAAAATACCCAGCAGGTGTCAAGATATAAATAGAAGGTTTTCTAGAGTTTGTGGATTTTCAGAGTTATCTGTTTTGACTCAACCTTTGCACAAATCATTTCCAAAGTACATAGGACATTTTATGGTGTCATTGGAAAGCTAAGGAGGTCTACTTATCAAGTCTGAAGCAAAAGAGGGCTAGTACAACGCAGCTTTTAGCAGTACCTACTCAGTCTCTTGGAGCATCCATCCATCTTTCCCAACAATGGTATCAGAGCTAACAAAGGTAAAATGGGAGATGGTTTTCCTTCATTTATTGATAAATTGGACAGGAACAACTATCAAGCATGGTCTCTAAGGATGAAGACCTACCTACAAGGAAGGAGTCTCTATGGATACATCTCAGGAGATGAGGAATTGCCCTCATTCAAAACAAGAGGATTACCAACCAAGGAAGAACATGAAAAGCTCAACACATGGTGTGCTAAGGATGCATTGGAAAGGTCTTACTTACTCAACTCTATATCTGATTTTCTTTTGCCACATATTAGAAAATGTAAGATATCCCAAGAGACTTGGGAAACCTTGTCATCTTATTTTTCCTCCAACACAAGGGCTAGGAAAAATCAGTTGTGGATTGAATTCACAACACTAAGGAAGCAACCTAAGCAAGGTGTTTCAGAATTTGTGACCAAGATTAAAGATGTAGCTGATCAGCTAGCAAGCATAGGAGAAGAGATTGAAGAAGAACAGATTGTAAGGCAAGTGATCAATGGGATCAAGGCTGATGACAAATGGGAAAGCTTCACCACTGCTATGGATCTTTACATGGACATGCACACTCCAGATCTTACAACTCTCATGGGACAATTGTTTACTCATGAAGCAAAGCTCAACAAAACTGGAGATACATCCAAAGGTAATAACTCTTCTGCCCTATACACTGATAAGAGGTCTAAAGATAAAGGCAAGAGCAAGAAGGTGGAAGATGAAGGCTCTACCTCCCAAGCCAACTATGCAGGGAGAGGTAGATCATCAAGAGGAAGGGGCAGAGGAGGTAAGCAAGGTAGGGGGAGATCTTATAACTCCTCGCCATGCAACATTTCTGGTTTATCAAATCATACTATAGATGAGTGTTTCAGGAATTACAAGAATCGGAGAGGAAGAGGATATCAAAGAGGTGGATACTCACAGTCAAGAGGTAGATTCAACCATCACCAAGGCTACAAAAATAGCTACAACAACAACTACAACAATAATTACAATGGCAACTACCAAGGAGGATTCAAATCCAGGAAGGATTACAACAACTACACAAAGGAGCAGGATGACTCTCTTCTGATCATGAACATGACTTCAAAGTCAGGTACAAATGATGACCACGTGTTCTACATTGACTCAGGATGCTCAAATCATGTGGCTCGCAATGTAGCACTACTCTCTGAGCTTGAAGAACCAAAAGGTAAGCATCAAGTCCAAACAAGTGATGACACAAAGCATTCAGTAGTTAAAGTTGCAAATGTTAAGACTTGTGATGGAAATCAGAATTTGCTGAGTAGGGTACTCTATGTACCAACCATTACCAAAAATTTGATGAGTGTTGGTCAGATTGTGGAGAAAGGTTTGCAGGTTAGATTCAATCAATATGGAGCATATGTGGAGGATCCAAGGCATGGGTCCAAGAGGATTGCTAAAGGAGAAAAATCAGGTAGACTTTTCACTTTTGAGTTAGAAGATACAAAGAATATTGCACTATACAGTTATAAAGATCAAACACTTTCAGAGCTTGAGACTTGGCACAAAAGGTTAGGGCACATAGGAGAAAGAACCTTGAAACAAATGTAAAAGGACCAATGTGTGCTTGGGATACCCAATGTATCCAAGAAACATATGATTTACAAATGTGGTGCTTGTCAATTTGGGAAGTCTCACAGGTTACCCTTCTCAAAGAAAGGATACATGCATGAAGACTACCTAGAGCTTGTACACACAGATGTATGGGGACCAAGCAAAGACCCCTCAGTCTCAGGATCGAGGTACTATGTGTCTTTCATTGATGACTATAGCAGATGGACTGTATTGTACTTCATGAAGCACAAGGATGAGGTATTTAATTGCTTTAAAAAATATCTTGCACTAGTTGAAAATCAGACAGGAAGGAATTTGAAGAGGCTAAGGTCAGATGGAGGAGGTGAGTACTTCTCCAATGAATTTGAAGACTTCTTGCAGGACAGAGGCATCAAAAGGGAAATAACCACAAGGTATTCTCCTGAACAGAATGGGGTAGCTGAGAGAAAAAATAGATTAATTGTTGAAACAGCTAGGTCTATGTTGAATGAGAAAAAATTACCTAACTATCTATGGGCAGAAAGTGTTTCTACTGCCACTTACCTCATAAACAGGTTACCATCTAAGTCTCTTGATGGTATGACACCCTATGAAGCATGGCATGGTAAGAGACCCTCACTTGACAATTGCAAAATATTTGGATGTGTAGCATATGTACACATTCCTTCTCAGATAAGAGGTAAGCTAGACCCAAAGGCTGAAAAATGCATCTTTATTGGGTATGACTTAAATAAAAAAGGTTACAGGTTTTATAATCCTACCAACAAGGGATTCATGGTAACCTATGTATCAACCAACATGCAATGTGTAGATTTGTTAACTAAAGCTTTGGATGGAACCAAACTTTGCAAGTTCAAATCCATGATTGGATTATAGGATATAATTGAAGATTGAAGATGAAAACTTAAGCCAAAATGTTTGGCTTGAGGGGGAGCTGTTGGTGTAAATCACAAGCCTACACATTTGGCTTAGAAGATATCTTGAAGATCTTACATATGTGAAGAAGCATAGGAACCATTGCTAGTGGTTAATTACCACTTTATCTCATTGTAAAAGTCAAATTGACTTGGAATCTCTTGTAATCACCTACCAAAAGGATTCGTGGAAAAATTAGTTGCTTGATTGAAAGATTATCTCCTAGCATTTAGGAGCTTGATCATAGGGAGCCAATATTTGAATTTGAATTCAAATTTTTACTCATTCCTTATAAAAATGGACATGAAAAGTCGCGAGTAAGAGAGATCACTCCGAAGCCTATCATTACTGATTTTTGAGTGTGTGTAAGGCCTACACTCTAGCCTTCACCTCTCTACACCATTTGGCAATGATATTCATGCCAATGGAGTTGTATACAAATGTTCATTAATACATACATTCACATTGTCCATCTCTGAGTTCTCTGTTAGTCTACTCAAACGTCTGTCGACTTGTGAAGGGCATATCTCGGTCAATTCTTCACCAAATCCAGTGATTCAAAGCTTGTTGGATTCAGCTTGAAATTATCTACATGCTGTCAAAGTTTGAAGAAATTCTATTTAGTCATTTTGGACAAATATGCGTCGAGGTGATCTCTGGTCATTTTCTGCTACAGTCCTAAAAAGTCGGGGGTATAACTTAACTTGCTAAATTGATTTCTCTTAGCATACTTTATCTTTTTACATCATTCCACTTGAAATAGGTAGCTTACTAAGCTAATTAGATACCCCTAAAAGGAATTTTTCCAATTCCTACTATGCTGGTCATGCTGAGCAAAATACCCAGCAGGTGTAAAGACATAAATAGAAGGTTTTCTAGAGTTTGTGTATTTCAGAGTTATCTGTTTTGACTCAACCTTTGCACAAATCATTTCCAAAGTACATAGGACATTTTATGGTGTCATTGGAAAGCTAAGGAGGTCTACTTATCAAGTTTGAAGCAAAAGAGGGCTGGTACAAAGCAGGTTCTAGTAGTACCTACTCAGTCTCTTGGAGCATGCATCCATCTTTCCCAACATATATGACCTTGCTAGAGCCTCCTTTGTGCACCATGTGGTTAACCTCTTTTGTTCTTCTTGAGTTGGCTGTCCTTTACTTTTCAGGGTTGGCATCATCTCATCTTGAAATATGTAACCATTGAGGTTTCTTCCTTGAAGTTAAGCTTCCATTTGAAGTGACCATGCTCATTAATTACTTCAATCCAATTTGTCTATGGATTAACGAAGTGCATCTCCCATGTTGATTTGTTATTGCTCTGATACCACTATGAGGAGATCGATAGGTATGCTCCAGAGATGAGTTGGTGTTGCGTAGAGCCTACTCTACAGCTACCAATGTAACTCCATGGATGCTTAATAGGATCCTTTATCTTCACACAAATGCATTTGGAACCACCAAGTGCTTTAGAACATCATTCCCAAAAGTTTGCATCAAACAGATAACTTACATATGCAAGGAATGTGAAGAAACCTTCTATTTTGGAAGTAGAGGTGCTCAATATTTTATTGATAGCACATAACCTGGTATGAATTGAGTAGAGAGCTTTTGCACACATCTAGATGGAGTGTTACCTAACAAAAGTTATTTCATCAATATATCTGTACTATACACTGCAAAATGATTCTAACAAGTCAGGGGTCATCTCCGCATTTTAGGATCTAGAAGGTGTGGAGACATAGTCACCTTCTATGCTTTAGATCTCTAGATCATTTGAACAAAACTTGATGATAATTGATTTGCAAATAGTAGATGCCTCAATAGAAGTAACCCAATTAAAGTATTGAGAATAAGTGAGTACACGTAGAGAAATTAATTCCACAAACTCATTGTAATGATCAAGATGTAGCATAGAAGAGTAGATAGAGATATACTTGAAGAAATGTATCAAAATGTATATGCTAATGATCATATGATAAAATCGAAGTGTACTAGACTACTCATACTTGATGTGATCTCAATGTGTGCTCACTTATGTAGCTCAATGTTTCCTAGAAGGGCTCTCCATCCCCACGACTAAAAATATGTCTATTTATACTCTCAGTTTGAGTCTGAATTTGAATTTTCCCTCACCTAAAAGTGATCCTACACTTTAGGGATTATTTGAATTGATTCTTTCTACCACATGAGTCGTGGTTTCAACTCGTCAACTTCATGAGATTCCTTATCTTATTGGCTTTTACATTTATTCAAAGGTAAATACAACTAACTTGACCTCTCTTTCATGTGAGATACATGAACCAATGTGTAGTCTTGAATACTTAGCCAAGAACTTAGGCTTGCTAATTACACCAATAGAGAAGAATATCCATAAGGGGACCAATTGGTGGTATGAAGATTGTACACAAAGATGGAAGAACAAGGACATACAACAAGAGAAAGACAAGCACACACATAGGCACATACATGCATACATGCATACATGCACACATGATTAGGCAAAGGGCAATATGCTCTAAGAATCTTTTTGTTACTCAAGAAGATAAAACAAGATCAAATGAGATGAAAGTTTTACTAGCTAACCCTAAGAAATGAGAGATTTTCCACTCTTATAAGAGACCTTTGCCCACATTCTAGTGTTGGACCTAGCTTTAAAATTAGTTTTACTCAAACTTTACAAATTGGAATCCATTCAAAAGAAAACTAGGATTTAATTGCAAAAATTGGCATTTTCCCAAGTATTTTAGAAATGCGATAAACCCTATTTTGAGGAAAGATTTGAGCTAAATAAAAATAGTGGATTCCTTTCTCCTTGACCTCGATCCTTCAGCACCCAAGCAACCTTTTTGAAGGCCATTAAGTTCCCACGTTCTATGTAACAAATCCACATTACCCAACCCTACCTCTGAGGCTCTAAGAACGATGTTGTATTCAAGGGAGGTGATTTGAAATCATGTCCTATAGTCTTGAGCATTAATAGGATAACTAGATGCCCCAAAATTCATGGTTCAGGATTAATTCCCAATCCTTCCTCTTAGACTATTGTTCAACCATCTCTTTCCTATCACTTTACGATAGGTATGCAACTAAACATGGTTAGTAAAGCCCAAGTGATCGGTGCTTCAATGATTTCATCCACCTTCTATTTCCTAGTCTATTGACACTAAATTCTCATAGCTCTAAAGAGAACGTTCAAACCTTTGTTGGAACAAAGTTGCCAAAAAGAGGAATAGGCGAAAAATAATAAGTGGCATATCCAATATAGCCCGGAAGGAGTAGGCGTAATAGAATGAATATTAAAAAATAGTCAAAAGTCTTTTCTTTCTAGAGTCCTTTTCGTGGAACAACCTAGATCACATCATGCTCTTTTTCTCTTCCATTGTAGTGATCCTGAAGGCTAAGGTTTGCTTTTCATATTACGGAAATCTTGGAACAATATGAAGCCTTATTGCTATTTGAATAGTGACTCAAAGTAAATGGTTGATATGAGATAAATAAATTCCATATGGTTCCCTATTTTCATGGTGAGCAAACTGAAAAAAAAAACATCCAAAGATGCACGAACCTTTTCTCTAGAGGATCTTTCCAATGGAAAACATCTTACGAATAAAGCTACAAATGAGTAGATAAATAGTGAGGAAATTCATCCAAGTCTTATAGTGAATTATGATATTGGTGTGCCTTGAGGAATAGAATCAATGTTTGAGGTGGGCTAGAGTGTCACCTTCTCTTGAGATGGGAAGTTGCACACCAAATGCGGTTTAAGTAGAGCAATGGGAAAAAACTAGAAGAAATTCAAGGTTAAACCTCAAGTCTCACCAAAATCTGCACAAAAAATGGTGCACAAACGGATCTTGGATCAGCCGAGAATTCAAGAAGACCTTTGGCATCTAGCTATCAAGCACAAGAAAAGAAATCTTTGTAAGGTGAATACTTTATGAAGTATCTAGAACAATGCTAGAGGCAACAAAATTTGAAGTGGCATCCATGGTTTAAAAGGTTTTATAGTGGGAGAGAAGATATTGGTCATTTCCTTCTCTCTAGACCAAAAGATCCCTATTTTTGGAAGAGTGTTTGTGCAAACCTGATGTTGGTCAACCTGCCAACTAGAAAAAAATCTCTTCTTGGCAAGGAAATAGGACGTTCTTTAGTTCTTTAGAGTTGGAACAAAAGTAAAGGCCTCAAGAGAAGTGGGAATGAATGGTGCGCTCACAACTTGGTTAGGTCCATAGAGAATTTCCTAGGCTTCCTTAGTAGAAAAATGAAGAACTTTAGGACCCCCCGTGCCCCCCCCCCCCCCCCCCCCCCCCAAAGTTATAGGTTCTTTGCTGTAGAGATCAACAAACTCGAAAGCAAGAGGATCACTTAGGAAGGGGATAAAAGGATCATGAGCCTTCTGGCTACCTCTATTCAACTCTCTCGTGTTTCTTCTTTTCAATTTAAAGCTTTGTTGTTTATATATATATATATATATATATATATATATATATATATATATATATATATATATATATATATATATATGTGTGTGTGTGTGTGTGTGTGTGTATGTGGTGAAAACGATTAAAACAAAGAAGACGAAAGTTTCTAAGAACCGTCAAATGAGATATCGAAATATCATCCTGAAAATCCCGTGCAAAAAGATTTTTCCAAAAAGATAATGGAAAATGCTCATGATATTAATTTCCGTCCGTCCTACACAATGCCTTGAATATAGACCGCGAGTTATTTTAGAGACTTGTACTGATTTCCCATCCCTTCAAGCACGGAAAAACAATTATCTCTATGTTGATTGGTAATGTGATGGTCGTAGAGATTCGCTTTTTACACATTCCTCTCCCTCAAGGCACATTATGGGGAGATGGTCTTGCGAAGACTTCAGTTTATCTACCTAGAGAGGTCAGACATTATGATTGAACGTAAAATAAAAAAAATGGTAATAATAAAAGAAATGGACAGCTAGGATTCTGCTTGAACTTTTGAATGTCTTGACTGAAATCTGCTTTCGAGGTCACCTGAGAATCGGAATATCTTGCGGTAGGCAAAACATAGATTACCAAGGCTTGAGTACTTGACCTTTGGAAGCACCTATGTGGGATCAGAGATGAGAATCCTCACCGAGGGAATGCTGATCACCTTGGCCACAACCGAGGCTTGAAATTCTATGGACCTCCAAGAATGTGCCCAAAGATCTGCCAACCTGGGGCAACAAGGGGAGATACCTGCACCAAAGGCCCGAGAAACAAGCTGTCAATAGAAACTCCAATGCCTTGTCGAGGAGATTGGCCAACAAAGAAGCTAGTGTAGGATCAAGGCCATGTGTCAAGGGGTGGACATAGGCATGGCCTGCCCAAATCGCAATAGGTGAAAGTGTGATCATCCGGCCAGTCAACCATAATCTGATCTTTTCCTGCTTCTAAGCCTAATGATCGTCGTAGGTAAATTTCAATCAAAAGAAAACTTCAATGAAAAGAAAGGGAAACGTTCGTGCAAAATCATATGCCATAATTTTGAGTACGTCGAAAGACCATAGAGGGCATGTAGCGTTTGACAATTCTCTGCGTCTAAGCTTAGCGATCCTCCTAGGGAGCTTTGAATCAAAGGAAAGAGCAGGATTCCTGCAGAATCACAAGCCATAACATTAAGTACTTCTAAAGTACAAAGAGCTAATCAGCAATACTTTAATGTACGTGAAAATGGTCGATAACATTTGGAAACGGAGGGACAGATGCTAGTTTGGTGGCAACTTCCAAAAAGAATCCCATAACTTGGTTTTAAACCTACACTCTTCGTGCCTGATTAAGGTCACCTCTAGGAACAAGTATGCTAACGGATTCAAGGATGTAGAAAGACGTTGAAAAGACAAAACGAAGGTCTACGTGAAGAAGAGTTCTAGTGTACGAATGAGCAACTTCCTTCGCAATGAAACTTTGATGTTCGATTACGCTCTCGGAACCAACAATATGAAAACTGTCCCAGACTGCTGTCTGAGTGGTTGGGCCTTTGGCCTTTTGAGGTAGGGGTGAGAGTTCAACTTCCGTTGACATCATTTGTGAGGGACATGTTAACTTGAAATGATATATCATGTGGTTGATGTGCCACCGCCTATTCTGCCATGAGGTCACAGTTGTGACCGCCCTTTAACCCAACTATGTAAACCCCTCTTCTTGTGGGATAAGAGGGATCCCATGGGTACTATGCCCTTCCTTGTATAGTTGCAATTTCAAAATTAAAGTCCGGAGAAATAAGCCTAGGCAGAACCTCCATTTTATTAAAAAAAAAAACAGTACAAAAATTGGTCTCAATAGAGAAAGGAACATGTAGCATGTCTTCTAATTCA
>CM035431.1:114637745-114775245 GCA_020310875.1 Ceratopteris richardii
ACATTAAAGGGAAGCACTGCCTACACAGGCACTATGGTAGGGTGTTCAACGCCCAAAAAGAGCTCAAATCAAAATGGCCTTGAGTATGCTCACATGTTTTTGTGCAATTCTCACACTTTGATTGAAGGGGTATCGGTGATGCCCTAGATGAGGCATCAAGTTTCTCTAATACCAATTGTTGAAGTTTGAGGTCTGTTGAAGCACATGAACAAAACAAGGAAGAAGGAGAAGAAGCTTGGAGCACAACACACAATACTTAATGTATTACCAAGTGAATGTACAAACATAAGTGACATAAGTGACTAGTTAGCCTTATAGGTGTATTAGTATTTAGACATAAATACATTAAAATATGGGTTTTAGGATTTATATTAAAATATGGATTCTCGGATTTACATTAATACATATATAAATGCACAAATTAAAAATAAGTATTTTAAGATTTACATTGGTATATGTACATAACTACATAAATCTCATTGTTAATAAATTCTATTTATTACTAATGGATGATGGAGATACATGGACTATTTCATATGTTGACATGGATGAGTGGCTGTGAGAATGGACACCTAGCCAATGTCTTCTAGCATCTATGATGGAGATACATGGACTATTTCAAATTTTGACATGGATGAGTGGCTCTGAGAATGGACACCTAGCCAATGTCTTCTAGCACCTGAGTACATCAATGCATCGACTATTGGGACAATATCGCAAGATTGGTCAGGAATTGCTTCTGCACTATATTTGCTTAAGGTCCAGATCACTTTGCCCACAACACCTAAAGTCTTTGTAGGGAGTTTCTTAGCCATTATATCAAAAAGAGAAATTGGATCATTTTATTGGGCCATGTAGTCGATGATATTGATCATAATGCATATATGAGAACACTAGCATCTGGTGGGAGTATACACATGTTCATACTTCACCTAAGGTCTCTCCATTGCATTCTATGCAACATGGTGCAATATGTAGCAAGAAATCTAGTGGTGGTGATGGATGTTGTGGATCTATCAATGATGTCATTTCACTTATTGAATCCGCACGACGAGCCACATATGCATGAGATAGTCGAACACGTTTGCTTCATACATCATGGGGGGCACGCGATCATGACCGTGCGATGGTATAGATCGTGCCTTGTGCTGGAGAGATTTCTATGGATGCTTGAGGAAGGGCATCGCGAACTTACATCCATCAAACTTTCTAGTGAATATTACATGAGTATCAACTTGCATCGGGATCGTGAAAGATTATTAAAAATATCAGCTTTCGATGTCTTGGTGTGCATTTGGACTCATGATCATTGGTAGACTCATCACTATATAGATCACAAAAAATAGGGTCAAGAAGAAGCATTTAACAGAAAGACTAATAATGTTACTTGTGAAGTCTACAAAACAACATCAAGAATATTTTAACATTAGAACATTTAAGCTGAGAAAGAACATTTTGAAAGGAGATTAATTAGAAAGTCTAAGGAGCATTCTGAAAGCGAGTGGAAAACATGTCCTTAAGTTTACGAAAAAAATATTCTTTCTGAAGCCATTAAAGATATAGATGAATCGAAGACTTTGTTTGAATTTGGATAATAGATGATATGAATTGTTCCTACATAATGAATGTTTGAGGCTTCACAAGAAATAAAGATTATAGGTATCAATAAACTGCAATACCTTCTTGGTCCAAGTTAATAAAACTTCCAAAATAACTCTCAAGGATAGATTAAGACTCATTGGACATAAATCAAACTATTGATGAATAGACAATCATGGATGCTGGATTCTAGATTAGCCCAACTCTAATCAAAGTAAACTTTTCCAGGATGGCTATTAATAATTCATAATCGTCTATGGGTTCAGACAAGTTAAACTTCTTATTGAAGCTCGAGAATGATTGTGGAATCGCTTCTTCCTAGAACCATAGAAGCTCATGAAGGAAGCTCACGTTCAAAGTAGTGCGATGAAGTTGAGATATATCCTGAAAAAGGGTTCTCTATCAAAGAGGAATTAGTTTGAAAACAATCTTCAACATTTTTCAACCCAATGGAACTTGAAAAGAGAGTTCAATGTGGTCAAGGTTTTGTAAAATATGGAAGAGAGCTTTAGAGAATCTAAAAAGAATCCATGATCATTTACGTGTTTATATTTTTCTTCAGAAATGGGAATCCATGATCATTTACGTGTTTATATTTTTCTTCAGAAATGGGACATCTCTTCAAGTTAAATGTAGATGACAAGTTTTACTCTAATTTTAAGAGGAACCGGGAAGAGTTACTAAATCGAAAACGTAAAACCACGTTCTAAGGGAGAAACTTATGTTTGGAACTCAAAGAGTCAGAAACTTGAAAAATTTGCAAATTCGGAGAAAATTTTTAAGTTTAAGACAAGGCGAGTGCTTGTTTAGAACAAGGAAAGAACTTTTTTTTGTATGGGGTAAGTGTCCAAACCATAGAAATCGAGACTAGAGGAAGAAAAGTTAGAAGGTTTGATCCACAAACTTAAAAACCTAACCTAGGGCTTAAGTTAAAAGAATGGGCCAGCTAAGGTAGCTTGATTTTTTCCTTCCCACATCTTAGTTAAAACTCCATGATGATTAATATAGGATAGGTATCAAATCTGTGTATTCCTAGATGACATAATTAGTTGATCACATACCAAAAGGTCATCATCTAGGAACAATAGAACATGTTCGATGAATATTAAATAAAGTAAAAGTTATGCATAAAGGTCAGCCAAATTAATATTTATATTTTATGATAAGCTAAGTACTTAGAATTTGTTAAATGGGGTACAAGCGAGGAAGTTAATACCAAAGTAGGGATCAATGATCGCTATCAATGATTCCTCTTCTTTCAATTTGATTTGTGGATAGGATCCTAGATGTAATGGAGATGACTCTAATAAGATATGATGATCATGGTGTATAGTATAGACCATGGGGCTTGGGAAAAGTTGTTATATAGCCCATAATTAGAAGCATATTTTTTTAGGATTGAAGATGTTCATCAAGGGGAAAGAATGCTATGAAGTAAGCCTTTTGAAAGCTACAAGCTTAGCTAAATATACAATTATTTAATTCATAGGCCAACAATAAGATTAACCTAGTGGTTAAGCTAGTGGGATGCGAAGGAAGAGGCCTTGGGTTCAAATTCCACCAGTAATGTGGGGGAGTGTTTTTCCCCAAGAGAACCTATAACTTTCTAGAAGCATCAAACTCAAGAAAGCATGAGCCAAGTTGATTAAAACATGAATCACTCACTTACTTGTCAATGGACTCAAGAGGACTCACACATGTGGCACATATGTGCACATTTTTCAAGAAGAAACCCACCTAACTTCTGCAGGCTACCTAAGCGACGGTTGGGAGGTGAAGAGCACCTCTTTCTAGTTATATTCTTATAGTATACCAATAATGAAGGGAGTCAAAGAAATAGAGAGAGAGAGAGAGGTAAGAAAGTGACAACAAAGGCCAAAAGAAACTAGATAGGAAAGGATACTTAATAAGAGAACAATGACAACACCAAGAGGACCCCCAAATACCAAGAGGACCCCCAAATACCAAGCGAAACCCAAGCACCTATCGAAGACAGAGGAGAAAACCTGCCCCACAAGACAAAGAAAACAACTTTCTATCCCAAATCCACAACCTATGAACGATGATTTTTTCCTTACAGTTGAATCTCTGCATCGCTCAAGCTCTTTACCTGATCGTGATTCTTACAAAGCCAAAAGCTTTTTAAGTCTTCGATTTTATGACCCAAAGGTGAAAAGTTAGCGACTTTTTGTCGCAAGAGCAATTTTCCTGCTTTTTGTTTTGAAAGAGGAAGTTCGGTATTAGCCTACTCTCCCACATTTTGATTAAAATTAAAGAAAATAAAAGTACAGGTGAATGGGCCTACCACCCATGGGACCTCCTGAATCTTACAAAGAAGGGGAAGAATGTATAGAACTAGAGGGTTTTCGAAAGGAGGTTGATAACCCCTTAGTCCCCCTCGTGCAGGGCCCACTTGAATTTAATCTTTTTGTTCTCGAGGGAAAAACAATGTATGGTGCCTAAAAGGTGGGAACTTCTTGCAATTGGACATTCTTTTGCCAAGAAGAAAAAGAGATTTCTCGATAGACCATTCATTAGGGGGTTTTCCAAAATTGGAGGTGCATCGCTCTCTCCATATCTTCTAGAGGGTCTCACCTCTTATAGCACTCCACAAGGATGAGGAACAACCAATCTCCTTGCCCAAAAACACTTGCTCCCAATCGATATGTTCCTGTAGCAACAACCGTTTCTCAAAAATTTGCCAAATCGAGAAAGATTTTTCTACTTTGAAACGAATTTTTGAAGGGGACTTCAATGCGATAGAGGGAGGGCCTGATGTAAACAACCCCTTCAAGAGAGAGAGAGAGAGAGAGAGAGATGAAAAGGGTTTTGAATGACAATGTTCGCTGGATCCAAAACCATGATCCCCAAACCAGAATGCAATAGGCTGCCACTAGAGGAAATGATTTTGTTAATGGGGATCTTTTGTAAATAACATCGAAAAACATAACACTGCACTAAAGAAAGGAAATTTCGATCTACTTTTCCAAATTATTTTGTTAATGGGGATCTTTTGTAAATAACATCGAGGAGCATAACACTGCACTAAAGAAAGGGAAGTTTGATCTGCATTTATTGAAAGGTACAAGTAAAGATGGGCATAGCACCCATGTGACCCCTGTATCCCATAAAGAAGGTGGGGTTAGATGTGACCCCCTGTAACCCATAAAGTAGGTGGGGTTAGATGCTTGACATTGTTAGATGAAGAGCCTGAAAGCTCCTTATGATAGAATAGGGAAAAGGATGACCCTAAGAGTTTCAACCTGCTTGAAGGCTCAAATTGGTAAAATCACTTTGCTTGCCAACACTTGTTGTTTGTGCAAGACCACTCCATACCCGAAGGGAAACACGTCCATTCCAACACAAGAGGGTTAAGGGTATCCATCATAGCGAGTAGGGGTCGAACCCCCACCCTCAAGCAAAGAGGTAGGGACACCAACCAATTATACCAACGAACTCCATAAAGAAAGATATCCATAAATATATAATGAATAAAGAAACCTATCCATACATATCCAAAAAATAACACATACTATAGACACATGAAAAGCATATTCGTAATTAAAGAATGTTTGGTATGAGGTGTTTCTGAGTATACAAATAGAAAAAATAATCTTACTCACGGGAAGCTTGATTGGCACGACACATGTGATTCACAGGTTATACTCCTTATTTGTTTTAGACATAACATAGTCTTGTAGATTAAATTCCTTGCCTTACACACCTCCATACACACCTTTGTTAGTTAATCTTTGTTGAGCATCGATATTTTGTGATGTATTTTTGTTCCTCGGAAATTTCTTTCTTTCTTTGAGCACATTTGTTTTACTGCCTTTAAAAATCTTTCACTTTGCATAGTATATCTAGGACATTCAAAGTCCTGTTCAATAATCATATCCCTACATGTAATACTTATATATGCATTCTTTTCAAACGAAAATTCATTGATGGAATACAACTTTTATCATAAAAAAGCTTGTTTCCCGGAGCAAGAAGAAGCGTCGACGTCCTTGCTCGTAGGAGGTTTCGCTTACAACATCTAGACTTTACTTGTGGCTTAATTCTTGTCTCAGGTGGTAGAATTCGAGCTGCTCAAGGAAATACGCAGAGAGGAGAGAGATGCAGAGATAGAGTCGGAGAAGGTGATGCATGCAAGAGTGAAAGCGGTTGTAGTAAGCTCTGACGATGGTGTCACATGAGGGGGGATTCTTTACCTTGGATGCTTTGCCATCACAAGAGTGAAAGCGTGCAATACAGTGGGCGATAATTCTGTAGGCTTGTCCAAATCGCCTAAAGGCTTAACGCGATACACAGCCTCATTGTGGAGCTGTGCTATGTGATGGGTGTGTCTATCTAAGCGTCGTGATCGGGATAATGTCTCATCACGATAAGCTCTGATCCAAGTGCATCGCACGATGGTTAGCGAATGAGGTGTTTGAACACACTAGGATCACCGTCGCACTTTTTTGCTTCTTTTGTAGGTTTTTTCCCGGCTTGTATATATACCTATAACCCTTATGAATGAGTATTTATCTTTGTACATTCTCTTGGTATTACACTCAATATTGTGTGTTGTGTTCCAAGGTTCTTCTTCTTCTTCCTTGTGTTGTTTGCGTGCTTCAGCAGACCTCAAACTCAAACATAAAGTACCAAAACATACCAAAAAATGGTATAATATATGGGGTAGAAGAACAACTTTCAGGTTATATATGTTCAGAAAAGAAAGCTTAGAAAGCAACTTCATGCCATGCTAAGCTTAGACAAAATTGGGATCCCATCAAGGTTGTGAAAGTTTTTGAAAAGTTCGTTTCAACCACAAGGCTGGAAAGAGCATGCCAAAGGCTATATTTCTATAAAGGGAAGTGAGAAAATAAGGTAGAAATTTGGATCTCAACTATGTGTTCAACAACTCTAAAAAATGGTAATTAAGTATATGAAAGGTGAAACTTGTATTCACATTTCCTTAAAGGGAGTTCAAGCCAAGCGCATAAATGATTGCTTGAGAACCCTAGGGTAGCTATCTCAAAAACTTCAAATAAAGAAGGAATCTAGAGATAAAAATTATTTATTGGCACCTCACGTTTACTGAGTAAGAACTAACAAGATATTAAACTTAATTCAAGGCACTTAGAATTACATGAAGAACATTATCAAAGAATGATCGATGTTTATTCCATCAAAAGGTTTGAAGCTTGTATAGAAAGCATGGGAAAGTTAGAAAACATGGGATCATAGGATGATCTTCTTAAGCCTTTAAAGCCTAATCACAACAAACAAAACATAGAGATAATTCCTTGAATTTAACTTTTGATAAAATAATTCAATAAAAGGTGTTGTGTAGAGTAACAGACATTTATGAATTATCAATCCTTTGTGCTAGAGGTATACATAAATCAAATCGATTAAGAAACTACATACTAAATGTCTAATCTTGTGCTATATAAATATATCCAACATCCCATAACTTGCTGATAATGAGAAGTATCCAATACATCACATACATCCTCAATTGAGAACCTAAATCTTGATTCCACTAGTTTTTTAGTAATCTTGCAATTCTCAGAACCAAAATGTTAAATTAGTTTCTCAATGTAGTTTGCTTGATGCACAAAAACTTCCCCCTCAATGGATACAAACTCGATGCCAAGATAAATAACAATAATATGTGACATCAAAATTGTGATGCATTTCAACCATAAGCATGCCAATTTTCTCATCACATGACCTAGTCCTGATAATTTCACAAACATAAAGAAAATGCAATATAAGATCAGCCCAATCTTCGAACAGATAAAGTGTGATTTTAATTGGACTACATGTAAAATGGGAATGAATCAAGTGTTTATGTATTTGTCTCATACCATATAGGTGGAACTTTCTTAATGCCATATAAAGCATTCCACAAGTAGAAAAACATATGCGATTGACTTTTGATAGAAAATCTAAGAGGTTGCTTCCCATATTAGACCTCTTCTTCCAAATTTTCGTTCAATAAAGCTATTTGGGTATCCACTTAATGCACTTTCTAACCATGATGGGCATTCAATGCAATCCCAGAATGATTGGTAGTCATGCACAAAGTAGGTGCAAATGTTTCCTCATAACCAATGTTGTATTCTTGCACATAAACTTTTGCGGATAATCTCGCTTTGTAGCAATCAATGCTATCCTTTGATTTTCTTTTAATCTTGTAAGCCCAGTTAGTACCAATGACGTAGTTACCTTTTGGAAATTAACATAACTCCCAAGTACAATTCCTATGACTAGAACCCAATGGCAATTGCATTGTCCTCATCCAATTTGGATCATCACATGTATCTTCAAAAGTGATCGGCTCTTTATTACATGCAATTGCAATAAGAAATACATCCATAAAGTCACTTGATGCATGGCAAGAGCTTTATCTCTTTCTATCAACTGAAGGAGCACTAATTGGTCTTGCAATATATTTTGTAGCCATTTTGGCATTGATTGTGCATCCTTGATAGACATATGTTCCTCATGTAATACCTCATAAAACTTCAAATCATAATCAATTTCAATACCATGCTAGTTTTCAACCATGTGTGGCTATAAATTTTACAAATTATAGGCCATGTTTGGCTGAACATTTTAAAACATAATCGGTTTGAATTTTTCATACTTCTTTCTCTGCAAATTTTGGGAATTTTCAACCATGTTTAATTGGGGAGTTTTAGCCATAGCTGGATGCAATTTCTCAAATCTTGAAACTCATTTGGATGGTTTACATAGATATAATCAAACACACCACTATGAATCGCATGAGTGTATCAAAACATCATGTTAACTAATTGTTCATTGTAATTTTCATTCAAGTAAATGAGAAGGTAATTTTTTAACAAATACCACATCTCTAATTACATGATTTTGTATTTCAATGGGTAGTATAATTGATAAACTTTACCCTCGATACTATATTCAACAAATATACATTTATTTGCCTCATACACACATATACTATTGTGAAGTAAGAATGAATGTTGAGGTAGACAATCATAATAGATTATACACACATATACATTTACACATACTATTATGAATTAAGAATCAATGTTGAGTCAAATAATCAAAAGAGAAAACTCTCTTGGATGCCTTTACAGTTCAAGGTGTCTACGAAGAAGTCAATAGGTCTAGATGATTTACTATCACCTTCTAATCAACCCTTGAATTATAAGAAAGAAGATGAAACCTTTTCCAACACATCACAATAGATATTAATTCACATTATACACACATATACACATACACATACTATTGTGAAGTAAGAATCATTGTTAATCAAACAATCACAATGGAGTTTCACTCACAATCATAAAGTCACATTGAGAGGGACATTACGGAAATGGCCTCTAACACTTCCTCACTACTCAACTCATAAATAGTGAATGGAATTGAGAATCAAGGACACCATACACCTAGGAAACCATTGAAATGAAAAACACAAACCGTGCTACCAAGGTAGGTTTTGGGTCACTGCAAACTCGCGTGTGCCTCCTAGGATGAGCTCTTTATTTGCTACTCAATCGTGCTCCATCAACACACAGAGAAGTACTTTTTTTCACCTCCCAGCCTGCCGAGCCTCTTGCATGAGTCTTCATGAGACTCTCTCCTTGCTTCCTCATAGAAGATAATACTATCTTAGTTCCTCTATAAATTCAAATAGATGCCATGTGGCATGAGTGCCACCTCATCCAAGGAGGGGTGCATCCCTATTGTGAAATTTCCTTCCCCTTAGAAGCATTTTAATCCTAGAAAATGGAGAGAAAATGTCCATAATGGTAGAAGAAAGTGCTCGGACTCCCCTGAACCCCATATACCCTATGTACATGGTCATCTCTGTGTGTTGTTTCCCCATATCCTTCCCCTTAAGAAGCCTCATATGAGATCATCTTAAAGTGGGAAACTGTTTGAATGGTGTCTACTATCTCCCATATACACTCACCTTCCAAATTATCACTCCCATAACATATAACATCATCAAAATGACATAATTCCATATGATGTATCCTCTATGGAGTAATAATATGAAAACAAAGTGCAAAGTGTCAAGCTTATAAGATTGACCATATAATAATGGAGATAATAAACAATAGAATCCTCTAACATATAGAACAAACTCCCATAACAAATGACTCCAAACTCATCTAAGACTAAATGATAGATTGCCCTCATACCACTCTAGGTCTTCCAAACCTTGAGTGTAATCACAAGTAATGGTTTAATCTAACTACCTTGTGAACCATGCAAATCCATCATCTAGCTCCTGCTAGTAAAATGCAATCTCTACATTTCACCAACCAAATAGTATGTGGCTTTTCATCCATTACCTTTGGACTAAGTTCTATTGGAAGAGCATCTATTGGCACTTCTGCAAACTCCAAACACTACAATATATCGAGGATATACCGAGGCTTCTACTGAGGAAAATGAATGGGCACAATTTTTCCGCCACCTCGGTGTTATGGTCGGTATGCGCGTCGGAAACATAACGCCAGTATGGGTGCCGGTATGGGCATCGGTATGGGCATTGGTATGAGTGTCGGTATTATCGCCGGTATTACCGATGCTCATACGGATGCCCATACCGACGGCTCTGCTGGGTGTACCGAGCCCATACCCACGACTCTACTAGGCGTACCGACGCCCATACCGACGACCATATCTGCACAAATGTTTTTGGGCAGAGTGTGTTGTCTATTGCTACAACATGATGTTGTTTAGCAAAAGACAATACACTCTGCCCAACTCTATACGGAGTACATGTGTTATGTACTCTAATGGCAACAAAAAAAAAAGATTTTATATGAGCAAAAATGAACCATGAATCATGTACAAAAAGTTGTATATTCCATAAATGAAAGATGTACAAGAGTGTGACAAAGCACTTCCATATAGGAATCGAATACAAAATTATGGTACATCATTGCCACATAGGAGTGTAATACAAAATTGTGGCAATGTGAAAAAGCACTTCCATATAGGAATCGAATACAGAATAATAGTACATCATTGCCACATAGGAGTGTAATACAAAATTGTGGCAAAGCGTATACGAAAGGGGTTCAAAACATTTACACCTGCAATCCTACAACAAAGCATGTGTAAAATGAGACGAATTGACATGACATTTATAAAAAACAATAAAAAATACAAAACCAAGCTATAAGTTTACCAAATCATATAACATTCTCCCATGAAATGATTGCACCATGTCCCTCTAAGTCTTGCAACAGTGCAGCCAATCCGTAAGATTCTTTGGTTCGCATCGGAGGACCACCCACTGCCAAGTCCTATAATAAATATGCAAAATGTTAGATGAACATACATGATGTGTTGAACACAAACAAATTCAATAATTAACATGATACTTACAAATTGGTAGCGCATACTGTCGTATCCGCCGCTACCTTAATGCGACGTTCCAACCGTATCCAAACATGTGGCCGCCACATCTCTTTGTCGACGATATCCGTCAAGAGTATGTTGCTGCTCATCCTGAATCGATTCCCACTCTTCAAAATCTAACCACACACGCTTCGATAAGCCTGCTCTAAAAGCATCGTGAGCTTCCGACCGTTGATGAGACATCACCTCGCATGTCGTATGCTGAATCCATTTCGAGCTCACAATAGGATTCCCAGGTGCTCGCCAGTACTCTTCATATATCGATTGTGTGATATTGTTTTTAGAATATCGATCCCGTTCGCTCCATTTTAGCATTACAAAATGTCCAAACTCTACGGAGCAAAGTTGTCGAATGCGCTGACGCATTGACTTCCCGGCTACATCCATGACTAGAGCTCCATTACATATATGATATATTTTGGAGTCCTCATGGTCATGCGCTCCCCAAGGTGTACGTGGAGATCCCATCTGATCCAATGCGAAGATCCCATCTGATCCAATTTGTCTATGCATATGCATGTGTGTATGCATATGCATGTTTGTATGCATATGCATGTGTGTATGTGTGTATGTGTGCATTGGTGCATGTGTGTATGTGTGTATGTGTGCATTGGTGCATGTGTGTATGTGTGTATGCATATGCATGTGTGTATGCATATGCATGTTTGTATGCATATGCATGTGTGCATGCATATGCATGTGTGCATGCATATGCATGTGTGCATGCATATGCATGTGTGCATGCATATGCATTGTGTGTATGCATATGCATATGTATGCATATGCATATGGATGTGTATGCATATGCATGTGTATATGCATATGAATATGCATGTGTATATGCATATGCATATGCATGTGTATGTGTGCATATGTGTATGTGTGTATGCATATGCATGTTGGTATGCATATGAGAGTGTGTATGTGTGTATGCATATGGATGCGTGTATGCATATGCATGTTTGTATGCATATGCATGTGTACATGCCTATGCATTGTGTGTATGCATATGCATTGTGTGTATGCATATGCATTTGTGTATGCATATGCATGCTTGTATGCATATGCATGTGTGTATGCATATGCATTTTTGTATGCATATGCATTTGTGTATGCAAATGCATTTGTGTATGCAAATGCATTTGTGTGTATGCATATGCATTTCTGTATGCATATGCATGTTTGTATGCATATGTATGTTTGTATGCATATGCATGTGTACATGCATATGCATTGTGTGTATGCATACGCATTGTGTGTATGCGTATGCATTGTGTGTATGCATATGCATTTGTGTATGAATATGCATATGTGTATGCATATGCATGTGTGTTGGAGTTAGACGTCTCCGGAAGCACGCGAACAGCACAAGGAAGAGGAAGAAGCTTGGAGCACAACACACAAGACTGAATGTATTACTAGAGAATGTACAAAGATAAGTAGCCCATTAGGGCAATAGGCGTATATACAAGCCGGGGGAAAAAAACCTCCTAAAGAGGGAAAAAAGTGCCCCGGCGGTCCTAGAGTGTTCACACACATCACTACCTAAATATATCAACAAATCCCCCCTGGGAGTGATGCGGTGAACAAGGAGCTGGCACTCATGTATAAGGAAGTGCCGAGTTATGTGGAAATCACTCCACAAAAGGAAGTAAGCCCAAAGCTTTGCGGAAAGCTTCAAACTTCTCCCTAGGCAGAGCCTTCGTGAAAAGGTCTGCAATGTTCTCCTGCGTGGGCACATATGCCAAGCTGATCTCCCCAGCAGAGAACCTCTCCCTGACATAGTGATAATGCACCTCAATGTGCTTAGTGCGAGCATGGAACACAGGGTTCCTCGCAACTTCCAATGCGCTCTGACTGTCAGTGAAGATGGTGGTGGCAGAAGACTGGCCAACACCCAAATCAGCCATAAGGCGTCTGAGGCACACACACTCAACAGTCGCTGTGAAAGCTGCCCTTTACTCAGCCTCACAACTGGAAGTGGCCACAGTAGGCTGCTTCTTGCTCAACCAAGATATACATGAGCTACCAAGCATGAAGCAAAAACCACTGGTGGACACACGAGTGTCATAGCAACCAACCCAATCTGAGTCAGAGAAAGCATGCAAATCTGGCGGTAGTGATCTCCCCTTGGGATAAAACAACCCAAGTAGTCGAGTACCACTCAAGTAGCGAAAGATGCGCTTAACCGCTTTCCAATGCGTGACTCCTGGGCAATGCATAAACCTGCTCATCTGTGAGACAGCAAACTGAATATCTGGCCGAGTAATGCATAAGTAAATCAAGCATCCAACAGCTTGCTGATAGAGAACAGCATCAAATGCATCTCCAGCATCATGAAGACTCAATCGTAAACCTGTCTCCATAGGAGTGGCAATAGGCTTACAGTCTTCAAGGCCAAAACGCTGCAATAATGTGTCAATATATTTCGTTTGACACAAAGCCATTCCACCATCAACTTGCATAAACTGAATGCCCAAATAGTGATGCAAATGCCCCAAATCAGACATCTCAAATGAGGCATGCAAATCAGCCTTGAAATCAGCAATATGCTTCTCAAGAGGACCAGTGAGCAGCATGTCATCTACATAGACAACAATGATCAAAAGCACATCATTAGCACGCTTAACATATAAGGTGCTTTCAGTTGGACTGTTCTCAAAACCATGTGCGATCAGATAGGCATGTATTTTCTCATACCAAGCACGTGGTGCTTGCTTTAAACCATATAACGCCTTCTTTAACCTGCACACCTGGTTTTCATGCCCTTTCTGCACAAAGCCACGGGGCTGAAAAACATACACTTCTTCATGCAAGTCACCATTCAGAAATGCTGTTTTAATGTCCAACTGATGTACATTCCAACCATGATGGGCTGCAAGTGCACAAATGCTCCGAACAGTAGTCATACGACATGTAGGTGCAAAGGTCTCATCAAAATCAATGCCTCTTTCCTACGCATAACCCTTTGCAACAAGCCTAGCCTTATACCTGTCAACTGTACCATCAGGTTTACGCTTCAGCTTGTATACCCACTTAGTGCCAATGGCCTTCTTGCCAGGAGGCAAGTCACATAAAGACCATGTACCATTCTTCATTATAGCATCATATTCAGATTGCATAGCAGCCATCCAATTTTCTGAATTTTGTGCTTCATCAAAAGAAACAGGCTCATTCTCATCACAGAGACTAGATGCAGCCATAGCATAGCAATCTGATGCAAAGGAGGTACTATGAGAGCCTGAACGAGTACGATATGACAAAGGTGCATCTAATTTGCTGTCACGCAAAGTCTGCACCAGCCATTTTGGCATAGTTTTTGCCTGTTCAATATCAGCTCTCTCATCAACAAGTGCATCATGTAAATCTGCATCAGAAATGGCATGATCTGCATCATCATATGAAACCTGCAAAGGCTGAGAAGTTGCCTCATTAGGACCAGCGCTAGCCTATCCACCTGTAAAAAGAGGCATCAAAGTATCATACATGTCTTTGGAGCTAACAGATGTCTCCTTAGTACATGAAAGCAATGGCTGAATAGCATCTTCCACAAAGACAACATCACGGCTAACCAAAATGCGTTTAGTCTGTGGATGATACAGACGATAGCCTTTACTTTCAGAACTGTACCCAACAAAAATACATTTTACTACCTTATCATCCAATTTTCTGCGATGTTGTTCAGGCACTAATGCATATGCCAAACAACCAAAAACACGCAGATGAGCAACAGATGGCTTGCGGTCATGCCAAGCCTCATATGGAGTGATAGACTACAACGCTTTCGTGGGACACCTGTTCAGTACATATGCTGCACACATGACAGCCTCAAGCCAGAAACTATGTGGTAAAGCCTGACTTTTGACCATGCATCTCGCCATCTCCATGAGTGACCTGTTCTTTCGTTCAGCAACTCCATTCTGTTGAGGTGTATACGGCACTGTACACTGGTGTTTTATCCCACGTTCAGCCAGAAATGCATTAAAATCTGAAGACATATATTCCCCCCCTCGATCAGAACGGAGGGTGCCCATTTTACATGCTGACAGATTTTCAGCCAAAACCAAAAACTGTTTGAAGCACATGAACACTTCGGACTTTGCTTTGAGTGGATATACCCATGCATGCCTAGAAAAATCATCAATGAAAGTCACGAAGTAAAGGTAATTTCCAAAAGAGGGTGTCTGCATAGGACCACAGACATCACTATGTACAAGCTGCAATTTCTGCATAGCCCAAACTGAACCATCTTTTGGAAAGGAAGAACGCTGCATTTTGCCCAAAATACAGCCTTCACAAACATGTTTTCCAGGTGCCTCAAGTTTGGGCAAAGAGGACACCATTTCAGATTTCTGCAGGCGTAACAAACTAGCAAAATTCAGATGACCAAAGCGTGCATGCCAAAGCTTTGCATCTGACATAGCCTGAGAATCATGAACTGCACATGCCGAATCATTCACAGATTTTTCATAGTCTATGAGCTTATACAGCCCACGACATAAAATGCCAGAAGCAATAATCACATCGCCATTTGAGAGATCATGGACTGTACACCTGTCATCAACGAATTTCACAACCAAGCCAATCTTGGCTAATGCAGAAACTGATAACCAGGTTCTTTTTGATCCCTGGCACAAATAAAGCATCTGACAAAGTGAAAGAACTACCATCAGCAGTAGTAAGAATGATCTTACCAACTCCCATAACAGGATAAGAGGAGTTATTGGCGCATGTGACAGTATTCCCTGTAGGGGCAGGCTCGAGTGAAGAGAAGAAACTGCGCTGCGAGGTAATATGTTTGGTTGCCCCACTGTCAAAGTACCAAACATCTGAGTCTACTGCAGACATGCACTGATCATGAGAAGATAGGTCAAAACTGCAAACAGTAGTAAACGCCCATTCTTCTTCCTGCACAAGATTTGCAGACTCTGTTTTTGGTGTAGAGGCCTCTGCAACAACCATTCCAGCCTCTTTCTTCTTTGCCTCTTTAGCAGCCAGTTTTGGACAGTTCTTTATAATATGATCATTTCCTTTACAGTACTTACAGAACAATTTCTGCTTTTCTGATTTCTTCTCATCTTTATCCTGGCTCTTCGATTGTGCAGCATTTGCAGATTTCTGCTTACTAGTAGAAGAGCTCCATTTTCCTTTGCCCTTCTGACTAGCCAGGAAAGCTTGATCTGCAACACGCATAATGGACCTGTTCTGCCTGGACTGATCTTCCTGCAACAGAACAGAGACTAATTCCTCAAATGACAAGGCATTCGGATTGCCTTTCATCATCAATGGAAGAGTAGAGGCAAAACTCTGATATGAATCAGGAAGGCCATTCAGAACGGTCTGCACAAGTGAGCTATCTGGTATAACCTCATCAGCAGAAATCAATTGTTCCTTCAGGTCTTTGATCTTTGTAAGAAAACTGTCCATCGAATCACCTTCATTCATGTGCTCACTCTCCAACTGTTTTCGGAGGTAAGCAACACGAGCCTCATTCCTAGCCTGGTACAAAGTGGTAAGTGAATCCCAAGCATCCTTTGCTGTTCTGCAAGAGCGAATGTGAGGAATAATGGCACGTTTGACAGACAAAGCTATCAATGCATGTGCCTGGGCATCTCTGCCATCCCAACGAATCTGCTCTGCAGTAGGTGCAACAGAAACAGCAGCACGAACAGGAATCTGCGAAATATCATCTTCGACACCATCTTCATCAGCTCCAACACCTGTATTTGCAGTACCTGTCGTTACAGGTGTAACAGGACGTCTTTCAACACCCTGCACAATGTTCCACAATCCTTTTGCAACCAGTACATGTCGCATCATATAAGCCCATAATTGGTAGTTGGTACCATCCAACTTATCCTCAACAGCCAACATACGGAATACATCACTGCTTTCAGCCATGGCCGGTGACTAAAATACCTTGATGCAGAAAATTGACTGTATCTCAAAAAGTTGAACAGAACTGCCCAGACGAGGTCTGCTAGACCTGTAGCAGACTTCGAGACGCTTAAACTGGCAAACAGAAACTGGTATATACCTTTGGCACAAAAGAACGAAATAGCCTGCACAAGCACTGCGATAGTGCGTTCGGAGGCCGAAACGAGCTCAGATCGCGATTTCGGCACCACACAGCAAAGCTGTTTTGATCTCGAAAACACCCTGAGTATGCTCACCAAATTTTGTGCGAATCTGAGACTGCAAACGGAGGAGTGTCGACGGCGCCCTGGAAGAATCAACCACCTGCTCTGATACCAATTGTTGGAGTTAGACGTCTGCGGAAGCACGCGAACAGCACAAGGAAGAGGAAGAAGCTTGGAGCACAACACACAAGACCGAATGTATTACTAGAGAATGTACAAAGATAAGTAGCCCATTAGGGCAATAGGCGTATATACAAGCCAGGGGAAAAAAACCTCCTAAAGAGGGAAAAAAGTGCCCCGGCGGTCCTAGAGTGTTCACACACATCACTACCTAAATATATCAACAATGTGCCTATGCATATGCATTTGTGTGTATGCATATGCATTTGTGTGTATGCAGATGCATGTGTGTATGCATATGCATGTGTGTATGCATATGCATTTGTGTCTGCATATGCATATGTGTGTATGCATATGCATTTGTGTATGCATATGCATTTGTGTATGCATATGCATTTGTGTATGCATATGCATTTGTGTATGCATATGCATTTGTGTGTATGCATATGCATTGTCTGTATGCATATGCATTGTCTGTATGCATATGCATTTGTGTATGCATATGCATGTGTTTATGCAAAATGCATGTGTGCATGCATATGCATTGTGTGTATGCATTTGCATATGCATGTGTGCATGCATATGCATTGTGTGTATGCATATGCATATGCATGTGTATGCATATGCATGTGTATGCATATGCATGTGTATGCATATGCATATGCATGTGTATGTGTGTATGTGTGCATGTGTGTATGTGTGTATGCATATGCATGTTTGTATGCATATGACTGTGTGTATGTGTGTATGCATATGCATGTGTGTATGCATATGCATGTCTGTATGCATATCCATGTGTACAGGCATATGCATTGTGTGTATGCATATGCATTGTGTGTATGGATATGCATTGTGTGTATGCATATGCATGTTTGTATGCATATGCATGTGTACATGCATATGCATTGTGTGTATGCATATGCATTTGTGTATGCATATGCATGTTTGTATGTATATGCATTTGTGTGTATGCATATGCATGTGTGTATGCATATGCATTTCTGTATGCATATGCATTTCTGTATGCATATGCATTTCTGTATGCATTTGCATGTGTGTATGCATATGCATGTGTGTATGCATATGCATGTGCATGTGTATGCATATGCATGTGCATGTGTATGCATATGCATATGTGTGTATGCATATGCATATGAATGTGTGTATGTGTGTATGTGCATGTGTGTATGTGTGTATGTGTGTATGTGTGTATGTGCACATATGTGCATATGAATGTGTGTATGCATATGCATGTTTGTATGCATATGAATGTGTGTATGTTTGTATGTGTATGTGTGTATGTGTGTATGTGTGCATGTAAGCATGTGTGTATGTGTGTATGCATATGCATGTTTGTATGCATGTGTATGTATGCATATGCATATGCATGTGTATGCATATGCATGTGTATGCATATGCATGTGTATGCATATGCATTTGTATGCATTATATGCATTTGTGTATGCATATGTATGTTTGTATGCAGATAAATGTGTGTATGTGTGTATGTGTATGTGTGTATGTCTGCATGTGTACATGTGTGTAAGTGTGAATGCATATGCAATGTTTGTATGCATATGAATGTGTGTATGTTTGTATGTGTGTATGTGTGTATGCATATGCATGTTTGTATGGATATGAATGTGTGTATGTGTGTATGTATGCATGTGTGCATGTGTGTATGTGTGTATGCATATGCATGTGTGTATGCATATGCATGTGTACATGCATATGCATTGTGTGTATGCATATGCATTGTGTGTATGCATATGCATTTGTGTATGCATATGCATATGTGTATGCATATGCATATGTGTATGCATATGCATATGTGTATGCATATGCATATGTGTATGCATATGCATATGTGTATGCATCTGCATATGTGTATGCATCTGCATATGTGTATGCATATGCATATGTCTATGCATATGCGTTTGTGTGTATGCATATGCATTTGTGTATGCATATGTATTTGTGTATGCATATGCATTTGTTTATGCATATGCATTTGTGTGTATGCATATGCATTTGTGTATGCATATGCATCGTGTGTATGCGTATGCATTGTGTGTATGCATATGCATGTGTGCATGTGTGTATGTGTGTATGCATATGCATGTGTATGTGTGTATGCATATGCATGTGTATGTGTGCATGTGTGCCACTGTTTATGTGTGTATGCATATGCATGTTTGTATGCAGATGAATGTGTGTATGTGTGTATGCATATGCATGTGCGTATGCATATGCATGTTTTTATGCATATGAATGTGTGTATGTGTGTATGTGTGTATGTGTGTATGTGTGTATGTGTATATGCATATGCATGTGTATGCATGTGCATGTGTGTGTATGCATATGCATTTGTGTATGCATATGCTTGTTTGTATGCATATGAATGTGTGTATGTGTGTATGTGTGTATGTGTGTATGTGTGTATGTGTGCATGTGTGCATGTGTGTATGTGTGTATGCATATGCATGTGTGTATGTGTGTATGTGTGTATGTGTGTATGTGTGTATGTGTGTATGTGTGTATGTGTGTATGTGTGTATGTGTGTGCATGTGTGTATGTGTGTATGTGTGTATTGTGTATGTGTGCATGTGTGCATATGCATGTGTGTATGCATGTGCATGTGTATGCATATGCATGTGTGTATGCATATGCATATGCATGTGTATGCATATGCATATGCATATGCATGTGTATGCATATGCATGTGTATGCATATGCATGTGTATGCATATGCATGTGTATGCATATGCATGTGTATTCATATGCATGTGTATGCGTATGCATGTGTATGCCTATGCATGTGTATGCATATGCATGTGTATGCATATGCATGTGTATGCATATGCATGTGTATGCATATGCATGTGTATGCATATGCATGTGTATGCATATGCATGTGTATGCATATGCATGTGTATGCATATGCATGTGTATGCATATGCATGTGTATGCATATGCATGTGTATGCATATGCATGTGTATGCATATGCATGTGTATGCATATGCATGTGTATGCATATGCATGTGTATGCATTATATGCATGTGTGTATGCATTATATGCATGTGTGTATGCATATGCATATGCATGTGTATGCATATGGATATGCATATGCATGTGTATGCATATGCATGTGTATGCATATGCATGTGTATGCATATGCATGTGTATGCATATGCATGTGTATGCATATGCATGTGTATGCATATGCATGTGTATGCATATGCATGTGTATGCATATGCATGTGTATGCATATGCATGTGTATGCATATGCATGTGTATGTGTGTATGCAATATGCATGTGTGTATGAATATGCATGTTTGTATGCATATGAATGTGTGTATGTGTGTCTGTGTGTATGTGTGTATGTGTGCATGTGTGCATGTGTGTATGTGTTTGTTTATACATATGTGAGTGTGTATGTATATGTATCTCTCTCTCTCTCTCTCCATCTCCCTCTCTCTATGTCAATTGAAAACAAAACAATAAATTACATCAATGTAATTGTTTGAATCGTGGTCATCAAAGTCCACTTGAAGTTGTCTTTCGTCGAATGTCCAAAGAATTGATCCAAAATCTCTTGCATTATTAAAGAGAGAAGATATTAGAAAAGAAAAAACATAAAGAAAGAAAAAAGAGTGCTACACTATATGCGATATACTTACCAAAACTTCAAATCTGGAAAGATAGAGATGTGCTTAGATCTAGAGAGAGAGGGAGGGGTAGAGAGAGAGAGGGAGGGGGAGAGAGAGAGAAAAGGAGAGAGAGTGAGGGAAGGAGAGAGAGATGGAGAGAGAGAGAGAAAGAGAGAAACATTGACAAACAGAGATATGTTCTTCGCACGCGCAAAGGCAACAGTCGAAGATTTAAGTTCAAAACAACTCAAATGTCGAATGTTTGCTCCCAGGCCCGGTTAAAAACCGAGCATCGGTTTATGCGTCGGTATAAGCATCGGTACTTTTCAGTAACTTACCGATGCTAATACCGATGCTTATATCAATGCTCATACCGACACAGTTGTTCCAAGGGTCTTACCAATGCCGACGCGGACCGTCGGTATGCCGAACATCGGTATACCCTTGGTATGTTGTAGTGAAAATATTCTCTTCCCCGTAGTTTGCCATATGAATGCAAAAGCATTCTCTTTGAGATTCAGATAATCCCGAAGTACCCATTCTCCTAAGTGATGCTCACACATCATCCTCATGGTGAAGCATCAACTAAGACTTTGGTACCCGAATAGGTTAGATACATCCCTATCTCCTAGAAACACTAAAGAGAAGAGTCATACCTCTACTCCCAGTCTTATTGATGTCAATAACTAGATCATCTCATCTAGTCAAAGACCATCATGGGAAATAACTATAACTACTTCTCTCTAGAGTCTTCAGGTGAGACTCAACCTAACCATCATGATTAAGTGATCTCCCTCTTGTCTTTGATAGAAGAGTGCCACTTCTATCTAGACAACCAAAATGAGAAAGTGAAACTCTCTCTCTCTCTATGCAAACTCTTTTAAAGAAAAGAACTCTATCAGTGGAACCTATTCCACTTTCCCTTTCCTTTTGAACGAGATTCTATTGAATCCATTTACTCCGCTCATAACTAAGAACGTGTATATAAATTCTTCATATTTTCCTCCAAAAATAGTGGAGAAAGGGACTCCCATGTGAAGGAAAATTATACTGAAAAGTAGAGTAAATGAATTCCTTCTTAAATATAAGTTAAGAGATGTTTTCTAAACACCTCTTCTATCTAAAGGAAAATATGCTCTATTCTTCTCCTATGAAGAGATAATATTTACCTTTTCTTCTTTCTCTCTCAAAGAATAAGAGCTAAAGTGAGACCACTGAGCTAAAGTGAGATCTCTACTTGATCTCTAAGCTAATTCTCACTTTCTCCTTTCCTTAAAAGAGAAACGTATGAATTCATTGGCTCCTCTCTTCCATGAGTGATGCATAATCCCTCATTACAAATATTCCTATAAATATGGAGAACAAACCTCCCGTAACTAATGAAGGTATATGTAATCAAGAGTGGAGAAAATAAATTCCTTGTCAAGGTCAAAGCCCTTTGCTAAAATGGTTAGCAATGATATGACATGATACCATAAACACATGTGTATCCAAACTAAAGAGCTATCTCTACTAGCCATCCTCTGTGCATGGATTTATACAATCACATCAACCAATGGAATTATCCTTTGTGAAAAGCTTAGAATGTGTATGTGATACCAATGGTGATAAAATCACCTATCATATTTTCTACTAGAAGAATAAATCATCCCTAAACTATGAAGGATAACTACCAATCCTAAGGAGATGTCTACTAAGAGCTCTCCTTTGATCTAGTGAAACATGATGCCATGAATGATGAGTCCTTTTCTCCTTGGCCCTAGAAGAAGAGTGCTCAAAGGGAAGTCATTTCCATCGTCCCATACTAATGAAAACTTCTTCCAATTCATGGTGTCATACCTACACTAAACCGAATATATATTCCATATATATGTAATGGAATATGTAAGTGGACACTAATGAATCCCATATCCTCAACTCATATCTCTGGACTCAAATGAGTCCCATGTCCTTGAACTAGTTAGTTTGGTTCTAGTCAATATTTGACAATGGATATCCCTTTCTTTTCGGAACTAACTTGTTCCTACGTACCAAGACTAAGCCTAGGTACCTCTCTATAGATCCCAACATACATATATGTATTGGCTACCCCAACTATTTCTTACTAAGGGATCTATGCTCTAAGTCATAGAGCTATTGACATGCCTGTGGCCTTCCTAATCATCACTTGAATCACATAAGCACCCATCAATGCTATTTCATGAAACCCATCTCTGTGATCCCATCTAATTGGTTTCCTTAGTAGTGAAGGAGAAATACTTCACTACTTGCTCAAGTGATCTACATGAGTGAACTAGTCACTCTTTGGGTATTCCTAATAATACCCCATAGTCTCCTAATCATGTTGTGAGACTCTCGTGAAGATAAATAAATCCTCACTTTATTGGAGAGTGTCATATATCCTGTGCCTATATGTAATTTCCTAAAACCTATAGGATTGCGTGTGCACATTACTAATGGTGAAGGTGTAGCTCCTTCCCTTAGCAATCCTATGGTCTAAATCCATAAGGATTATGTGTAGGGATCCTATTACTACTGAAGTTGCCTTATGTCTACTATTATGATGGTCCTAAGTCCATCAAATACATGCTTACAAGCATGCTAACACCTTAGTGATGTTTGCAAAAAAGGCATGTTACCATGCCATAACATTCTTACATAAAGTCAAGTGCATATATAACGCCATGAGATGGGGAGAATTTCAACAGCATTTCCCCAAGGAAACGGAGTGCCTAAAAATTGTAACCATGAACTCAATGGCACACACACCATCCAACAACATAGGGCTTGACAGGCCCATGGCATGCACGCCATAAATTCATACATGGACTCCATAACCTGCAAAAGCATAAAAACAAATGCTAGCAACAATTCTGTTTATTGCATAACCATGTAGTTCCTTCAATCACCTTTCATGCAAACAATCAAAAAGTGTACTTTTTGCATGTTGATCCATACTTTTAGAATTGAAACAATGATCAACTTGGATATATGCACTTCAATCCATGCATGTACATACAAAACATGCCATAAAATAAAGTAAGATGCCTGAAAGCATAAAGCATACGTCCCTGAATGATTTGGTATTGGAGTTGCATGCATACGTATCCATGATTTTTCCTACCAAACTATGAAAACTCCCGCTTGATTTTCCTTTCCCTGAATGGCAATTCATCAAAAATAGCACCTGAAATTTATGTGAAAATCATGAATACAGCTACTTTTGAGATACCCTTAACTTGGCCTTCTTGTATTTTGAGGGAATCCTTGACTCTAGATGAGAGTATATACCTCATACTCTCCGTACATGTGATTTCCCTAAAAGGGCTTGATCACCAACCCTTTTATTCTCCTTCTCTCAAAGGTAAACTCTTTCAAAATTAAAATAATAATACATGTGATTAGCATGAAACTCCATCCTCTTTCACTTGAAAAAATGATGTCGGAGAGTCCATGGAAAGAAGGCTCTTTGATATAGAATCTTCATATGCAGTAGCTACATGCAATTCGCATCTTTCCTATCCATTCTTGATCTTCATTTGAAGTTGTCCTTTTTACTCCTTCCCTTATATAGAGTGGCTCTAAACCAAAAGGCAAAGGAAAGAAGCAGCCCCTCTCTCCTCCTCTATCCTCCTTTCAAGGTCTTCTCCTTCTAAGTGCTTTTTTCATACATTGCATCACTCAAAAGAGCAAAGGTCTTTACATTTTTTTGAAGATGATATGACACCAAAATGAATTGGAAACGTGGATAGAGTGTCTGCTTCAAATCCCGTGCCTCGCAGTGGTCGCAAGCCTCTGATCATAGGCTCTGATACCAATTTTGCATAGCCGCAGACTCACGTGTGCCTCCTACGATGAGCTCTTTGTTTGCTACTAAGTCGTGCTCCATCAACACACAGAGAAGTACTTTCTGTTTGCCCCCAGCCTACCGAGCCTCTTGCCTGAGTCTTCATGAGACTCTCTCCTTGCTTCCTCATAAAAGATAATACTATCTTAGTTCTTCTACCATATGATATATATCCAAATAGATGCCATGTGGCATGAGTGCCACCGCACCCAAGGAGGGGTGCATCCCTATTGTGACAGTAGGGGTGGTATGTGCTACCTTTTCACACAAATACAATGGCACTCTTAGGGTGGGGGTTATCCATGACAACCTCTTAGTACACTTAAACATAATCAACACAAAGGTACTCTTGTGGTAGGGATGATCCATGCCACCCTCATAGCACCAATAAACTTAAATGCAAACAACAAAAAGGTACTCTTAAGGCAAGGGTGATCCTCACCACCCTCTTAGCACCAATACATAAAAACAATAAACACTCACAAGAATAGGATTATCATTGAAGAGAGAAGCAAGGTATTTCCACAATCCTAAATGGTTTTGGGGATGATGGAAAAGAGACAAGGAAGATGGAAGGAGTAGGTAATGAGAGAAGAAGAGAGGCTGCATTGATAGAATAAGGAACGATTGAGGGTAAGAGAGATAGTAAGAATTGTAGAAATGAACTTAATTGAAATAGAAATTCTACAAACACTTTAGGACCTACATGTTAAGATCATTCATAGCCCTCTGAGTATACTGACATAGGGTAGACTCATTCTCTTATCTTGTGAGTGCCCCTACACTACTAGCATGTACATGCATACAATTCTTCTTGCTTTTGGAGGCCACCCAAGGGGTCCTTTTATAGGCCTATTGTGGAGATATTTAGAGACGATATTTTGATATGAATATTTTAGATATTTTACATATGTGGTGAAATAGAAGTTGTTTACAAAGATCTAGAAGATTTCGAACCTAATATAGTGTTAAATTTGGCATGTTTTTATATAGTTCTTAGATATTTTGGAGCTTTATAAAAAACATAACTCAGCCTCATGTATGCAATGGGTCCTCTCCATTGAAACTTGACTTTGGGTCATTAATTTCTAGTTTGAGGACCAAAGATATAAGAAATATCCATAAACTAAAGTTCTAGAGAATTCAAAAAGGATGGGGCTATGCAGCCTACGAAAAGACTTTTTGTTCATTCTAAAGAGAGTGGGACAAGGTTTTAATGCTTGAATATTCTAGAATTTCAAAATCTCTCATCTAGAAATGCTCAGAGGTCAAGAACGGCTGTGAAGGAAGGTCCGTCGCTGCTGAAGGGAGGTCCCAGAATAGATCTGGCGAGCAGGGTCGTCGCTGCTGTGCAGAAGTTTGTTGTTCGGAGACTCGCCATGGCGCTTGCTGAGGCACTGCCGTGTCTTCGTTAACAGAAGATTTCCTGCGATCGTCTCCCCGGGTGTCGCGATACCTCCGTTGGAGGTATCGCCCTGGGTGGAGGCTTGATCGTATCGCGATACCGGTCGAGCGATTTTCGGGCCGATATTTCCGGGCGCCCGATACTTGGGTATCGCCGGCCGCTCGTGTATCGCCGGTCGCTCGTGTATCGCCGGTCGCTTCGAGTATCGCCGGTCGTCTCCTCGGGTATCGCCGGTCGTCTCCTCGGGTATCGCCGGTCGCTCGAGTATCGCCGGTCGCATCGTGTATCGCCGGTCGCTTCGAGTATCACCGGTCGTCTCCGCGGGTATCGCCGGTCGCTCGAGTGTCGCCGGTCGCTCCATCGAGTATCGCCGGTCGCCGGTCGCTCCATCGCGTATCGCGGGCTGGTCCACCGTGTGTCGCCGGGTGTCCCTAGTCTATCGCCGGGAATCAGGCAGCTCCGCCAGGTATCGCCGGGAGTCAGACGATCGTCCGATTCCGGGAGAGGAGCCCTCTGCAATCAGCGACACGTGGCGGATTAGGCGCGGGGCTCGAGGGATTCACCTCCTTCTTGGGTTTTTTAAGTTAATTTAAAAAGGGCAAGCCCCGTTTAAGTGCGACAGAAAAAAGAAAAAGAAAAAAGAGAAAAAGAAAAAAAAAAGAGAGAAGAAAAAGAAAAAAAAAAGAAGAAAAAGGAAAAAAAAAAAAGAAAAAAAGAAGAAAAAAAAAAGAAAGAAGAAGAAAAAGAAAAAAAAAAAAGAGAAAAAAAAAAAAGAAGAGTAAAGAAAAAGAGGAAAGATTCGAATTAGTAGAAGTGAGCTTGCGGGTTTTTTGGCCTTTTGTCTTCTCCTGTCAAAGGAGTGTTAGGCTTCGTTGTGATTTGATGTGGAAGTCTTCCTTGTTTGTGATCAGTTTTCTCTCCTTGTTGAAGGGTTATGCCTCTGGATTTTGAATTGTGAAAGTGGTGCAAGTTCCTTTTGGCCATGGATGTGGCGTCATCCTCTCTCGTGAAAAGTAATCGGGCCCCTCCCCTTGGGGAGTCAGATATCCTGGCCGCTCTGCTGGAGGGAGGGTCATGTGCCGCCCCTGGGGCACCCGAAAGTGTTGAATCCCCCATCGTGTCCCTCAGTAGACCCGCAGTTCTGTCTGCTCAGGAGGAGCTCAAGAAAGTTTGCCTCGTCGGCCAAGTGTTTGGCCCTAGGCCCCCGCTCGAAATCGTGCGACAATGGCTTCGAAAAGAGTGGTTCCCTCGAGGACTAATTGTCAGCAAATGTCAGTTCTTACCAGCAAACCACATGCTGCTAGTCTTTGAAAATGAAGAGATGGCATTCCAAGCCCTAAGCGTTGGCACCTGGCAGCTTGGTCGGACGACCCTGTGCTTATTCAGATGGTCCCCGGACTTTACCCCCGACAAATCGAAATCACTTCGTACCCTCTTTGGGTCGAGCTCCCTAACCTCCCATACTTCTTGTACAACTTCGTGTGGGACATAGTCTCCCCTATCGGCAAGCCGTTGGCTTCACGAGAAGACATTGGTGGTCTCATCTACGAGGGTGCAAGACACTCGTTCAATGCTAGATGGCACCCACAAATATGCGTCGAGGCCGACCTCAGTTCGCCGCTTCCATCAACGATCAAAGTGGACATGGGCGAAGGAGATGTTTGGGAGCAGGATATCACCTACAAAAACCTCCCCAACGCGTGCTTTCGTTGTGGCCAGCAAGGTCACAGGATTAAAGACTGCCCTCTCAGGCAAAAAAACAAGCGATTTCAAGAAGCCTCCAAAACGGCTCAAGACAACCTTGACGATTTGACCCACTTGACCAAGGAAGGGGAAGGCAAGGGCCGCCTCAATCCACAAGCTGATGCCGATGGCTTTACTGAAGTTAGAAGAAGAAGGAAAAGAAGTCCGAGGGCCAACGGTGAGAGGAACAACCTGCCAATTACCCCACACAGCAATTTGTATTGCAATCTTGGAAAGGAGATCAACGAGCTCGACTACCCAGGTGGGAAGCCACCTGAGGTAGACAACTACGACGAAGCCCTAGAGATCCCTGACAACAAAGAAACCCCCCAGGAGGGCTACACTACAAGCAAAGAAGATGGTTTCACTACTAATAATGAAGACAACATGGATAGTGAAAGTTCCATCATTGGATCGACGATCCCGGAAACGATGCCGAGCACGGGGCCCAATTCTCCCCAGCAAGGGGCATCCCGCAAAGGGAAACAGCCTTTGGAGTTACCCTGGAAAAGCCCCCATAAGAACCGATTTCTAAGTCGGGATCAGATCCCAGCGAAAAAGAAAGATGAAGCCAAGAGAAGAAAGGACAAGGCTCCCTCCCGCAAAGAGGGATCAATACAAAAATGATTGTCATCTCGCTAAATGCTAGGGGGCTAACCGACCCCTCAAGAGCGGCCATCATTGGTCAATGGCTCCGCGACATTAGCTTAAAACCAGACATTATATGCATTCAAGAGATTAAAATTGACGGAGAAGACCTTCTCAAACGGCTCAGACAGGTTTCCTCGGCCCATGTGTGGATCCCAACAAAGCACCAGCGGGGGTCCGGTGGAACGGCTATCGGCGTTAAACAACCCTGGCTTGAAAAGCTTGAGAACTCCATTGAAGATGTAAATCACCACTGGATTGCGGTTTCTTTTGGTGCTCCCCTCTGTGTTACTATGGTTTCTTTGTACGCCCCTAACGGGGATTTGGAGAGGCTGAACACTTGGACTTCTCTTGACTCGCTTCCCCACAACGTGCTTATATGTGGAGACTTCAACATGGTGGAGGACCCTATGGACAGATGGATGGGCAAGGGCAGGGTCATCGACAGTCGGGAGAAAGAAACGTGGGACATGCCCAAACTCCACTTGGATCTGGTCGAATTCAAAGACTCGAATGGCTTTTCCTGGTCGAATCTCCAAGCGGGCGAGGATCTGAGGAAAGCTAGACTTGATAGATGCTACATCTCTCAGAGCTTTACTCATCTGTGGGGCCACCCTTCCATCACGCAACGCACTGACCTCACCATCTCTGATCACTACCCGATCGTTATCACTTTTCAACCTTCCAACAGGACCCACAAGGCTCCGTGGTTCCATGCCAACGCTTCCACCTTCTCTCTCCCCTCTGTCCATCAAGAGATTGCCGATGTGTGGAAGGTGGCGTTCGCCTCTGGCTTGGCCCCAGCCAAGTGCTGGAGAAGTGCGGTCGACAAGTCCCGCAAGATCATGATCAGAACCAAGAAGATGCTCGAGACAGTGCGGCGGGCTCGTAGGGAAGCGCTTTACCACAGACTCTGGCGACTCGAGGAGGAAGTGAACAAAGGAAAACACCAAGCCCAGAAAGGTCTCCGAAAAATCAGAGCAGCGTTGAGATACGAGGAAGAAATACAAAGGAAAAACTTGCAAATCTTCTTCAAGGAGTGGTGGGCTGGAAAAGCCGACAAACCCACCAAAGAGATGTGCAGCATCCTTAAAAGGAAACACAACAGAGAGACGATCCCCCTACTGCTAGACCCACATGGCAATCTATGCAACTCGGAAGAAGATAATTTTGGCATCATCGAAGGGCACTTCACGAGACTCCTGGGAACCTCGAACCCCCTCTCCCACCATAGAAGGGACTGCATGGCTGCCATTTCTAGGGTTTCCCCTCGGAGAATTCCACCCAACCTCCACTCCCTGCTTCATGCCCCGATCTCTGAATCAGAAATCATTGAGGTCATTGATGCCCTCCCTCTCGGTAAAAGCCCGGGACCCGACGGACTCACTAACGAGTTTTTTAAATCCTTCAAGCTGGTGGTTGCCACCCCTCTTCGGATGGTTTGGCAAGAAGCGCTAAAATTTGGTGCTCTTCCTTCTTGTATAAATAATGGAATTATCAAGCTGATTCACAAGAAGGGGGAAAAAAACAGAATCGAGAACTGGCGGCCAATTACGATGCTCCAAACAGGATACAAGATCGTCGCCAAAGTCATTGCCAACAGACTTGCGTGCCACCTGAGATCTTGGCTTAGTGAGGACCAAAAAGGTTTCATCAAAGGCAGGTCCATCCTGGAAACCATTGTGGATATTTGGGAAGGTATTCAATTTGCAAATGAGTCTAATCAAGATGTGGTCTTCCTCAAGATCGACTTTGACAAAGCCTACGATAGGCTAGAATGGGACTATATTCTGCAGTCGCTCCAAGACCTCGGATGTAGTCAGAAATTCACCAAGATGATCGCGACCCTTCTCGGCAACGCAACGACCCAAATTAACGTTAACGGCAAACTTTCGAAGGCGATCCATCTTAAAAGGTCTATTAGACAAGGGTGCCCTCTTGCCCCCCTTCTCTTTGCCATTGCCACTGAGGGGCTGAGCAGACTTGTGGCTCATCATGTGGAGGCTGGCAATATCAAAGGCCTCCAGCTACCTCACGACCACAGTCAAATCATCATGAGACTTTTTGCCGACGATATGAACGCGTTCGTTCACAATGATAATACCAGCCTGGAGACTTTCTCGAGGTGTCTTGATACCTTTTGTGAGGCCTCTGGATCCAAAATCAACCACAATAAGACCGCCTTTAGGGCCATTGTGGGACATCAACCTGGCCTTCTCATTGATCACGGCTGTCAAATCATTCCGCAGGGCCAAATCTTTCAGCTGCTTGGAATCCCCTTGGGGTTTGGCGTCTCTATGGAGCAGCAATGGAACTGGGTGCTGGCCAAACTTGAAAACAAGCTCAATTACTGGAGAGGCATGCAAATCAATCTCGCTGGACGGGCGATGGTTATCAACACGTTCCTCCTCTCGTCTACCATCTATTTCCTTTCTTGCTGGAGACCGAATGAGCAAGGCCTGTCCAAACTCAATAGCATCTGCAGAAACTTTCTTTGGACGGGTGATCATAACAGAAGGGGGGTGCCTAAAATCAAATGGGCCATCTGCACCAGCCCTAGAGAGAGCGGGGGGCTTGGCATCCTGGACATTGGGTGTATGGCTAACAAACTGGCAGCCAAATGGATGATTAAAGCTTGGTGCAATAGGGAGGCCTCGTGGGCCAAGCTGATCTTCAGAAACAAAAATGAGTTGACCCTCACGGGGTCCCCGAACTGGAAGAACCTTGACATCATGACCCTGCTATTCTCCCCGATTCCTGTCTTCCCGAAAGGCTCCAATCTCGTATGCTCTCTTTGGAAGGGCTGGAATAAAGTCAAAAGCCTCACAAGAATTAGTGAGGACTGGAAGTGGGCGGCCGGAATCAGACAAAACGACTCTATCTGGTTTCCGATACATGGCATCCGGAGTGTGGAGTCGTGGAACATTCAAAATGCCAAGAAGTTATGGAACAAAGGATTCAAAAAATGGAAACACCTCCGGAAACATGACACCAACAGTTGGATCAACTACGAGGATATCGACCCTCGCATAAACATCTCCTATGAAGAATGGAACACCTTGCAAAGCAGATGCCTCGCTTGGGATCGTCACAAAACTCGCCTCCTCATGGGACATGATGCTCCGAACGCGCGTGGTCTCAAATGGCACAATGGAAATAGCCTACTCAAAATCCCGAACATCAAAGAAACGACTGACCTCCAGATCAGCCTCAACAAGAAGTGGTGCCTGTCTTGGACGCGGCTTCGGTGGGACATGAAATTCATGGGTATCTGGCACCCACTTATAGAGATTAAGAAGTCTGTCCTCTTATGGCAAATTCTTCATCGAGGAATTTGGACTAACCATAAGGCAAGCAAAATTTGTGGGATCCCTCCGTGGTGCAAACACTGCCACCGTGCAATCGAAGATGTCCCACACATCTTCCTTACTTGCCCCAACTCCTACAGAATCTGGCAGACGGTTGGACTGAAAATCAGAGTTCAGAAACAGCTTAGTTGGAAACAAGTCCTTTTGGGAGAAGCGATTGGATGCTCTGCGGCTCTCTGGAACGCAATCAGAGGGGAAGTCCTATGGAAAATTTGGCGGGAGCGGTGTGCTCTCAACTTCGGTGACCCCCCCAGGGAGTGGTCGATTGAAAAATCTCTATTCCTCCTTGGCAAAAGGATTGTCAACAGTAAGAAATCCCCCCCCCTTCAGGCACCATCAAGTCCTCCTTTTGATCAACAACAAGCTCAAACCCAAGTGGATCCCGCATGAGGGCGACGAGAGGGTGATCAACCTTCTTTGTAATGCAACCTAGGAATCAACCAAGCTTCCCCTGCTTTGTGGGATTTGGGGGGTCCCGTGGGCACTAGTCCCCTTCTATTGTACCTTTGTTTCTTAATTTAATTCAAGTCCGGGAGAGTAGGCTATTGCCGAACTTCCTTTATATTAAAAAAAAATCTCTCATCTATATTTCCCTTTCAGATTGACCATTTCTCTTTTTACTACAAGGAGAGCTCCGTCATCTCTTCAGTTGTGGAGTCCCTCTTGAATTCTATCTTCCATATTTATTTTATAGATATTCATATCATATGGATATAAAATAAATACCATATTACATGTCGAGAATAAGATTATTGTTCGAGGACTCATAAAAAATATGTCCCTCATACTTAGCCCTCCCCTAAGGTTAGAGGCATGCATGTCTCTAGATTTTGAATAGTTTGTTAATGTCCGAGACTTGGTCTTCTTCCTCTTTCATGATCGATATTTCTTTGTTCTTTGATTGATCCTGCAAGTCATCAATTTATTCTATCCTTTGCTAGTACTTCTTCAACGTCTACCTCTGAATCTTGGTCTTATGAGCTTTCCTTGATAGATCCATAAGTTAGTACCTACCATTCTTGAACTTTTTTTGATAAGAAAAGGTCCTTCCCACCATGGCTAGAACTTTGTGTCATGCCCATTATCAGAATGGTTAGAATTTCTTACAACAAGAGTTCCTTCTATCAACCTTTTATCCTGTAGTAGTTTGTTAAATTCATGCCTCCTTTTCTCTGCTTTATTCATGTAATGCTCAACTACAAGATCCATTTTCATACTCAATTGTTGAAGGTCTATAAGCCTCATTTGGATTACCTCTTGCTCTTTCTCTCCACTTTCCTTTAGTAGTACTCGGAGACTTGAAGTTTCTACTTCTATTGGTAGCAAGGCTTCTTGTCCATATACTAAGTGAAATGGGGTGAACCTTCAGGATGCCTTATAGGATGTGCAATATGCCCATAAGTTTGTGGTGAGGTATTTGTCCCATTCCCTAGGATGCGTCTTTACCTACTTACTAATGATTTTACAAATAATACCATTGGTCTATTCAACAAGACCATTACATTGAGGATATTATGGCGTGTAGTATGTATACCTTAGGTTTAGTCCACTTAAAAGATCATTCAAAACATCTGATCTAAATGGTAGACCATGATTAGACACTATCTGTAAAGGTATTTGAAATATTCAACATATAAAATCATGAATAAATTCCTTGATATCTTGTGTGATGGTCCTTTTGATACTCCCTGCATCTTCCCATCTAGTCATGTAATCCATTGCCACAATGATGTAGTCTTTTTTACACCAATATTGAACATCTTTACGAAGTGTTGGCCATGTACACTTTACTTGAACTACCTTCCTTATTGTTATTTAATGCAAGAAGTGTCCTCCACATGCATGGTCTTAATAGGAATCCATAATTCTCTTTGTTTCATCTGATGAGGGGACCCTTCTAAGAATAAGGTCCTTACCTTTTTCATATACATTATCGCTTATGACTTGGTTTTGTAGAGCGTTCTTTAGTAGCCTATGACTTTGTACCATGTTTACATGAATGTGTAGCTCTCTAGTTTCAATGAGTTTGATAATCTCATCTAGCCCTTCCTTGCCAATAAACTCATGACTTGTTTCTTTTAATGCTACCACAAGAATCTCAAATTATTCATTTGATGATCAATCTGCCTTCCAATTTTGGCTCCTTGATATGTGACATATTTCAATGCCTTCAAAATTCTGAAATAAATTCTTTACCTTTTTCAACCATTCCAATAATTTTTCACTTTTACAATACCAATTAAATGCAATTGCTTTATTACTAAAGTTGAATCTCCTTTGATAATTAGTTTCTTTATACAATGTTTGATACATTTTTGTAATGCCTCATACAATGCTGCATATTTTGCTTCACCATTTAAATGAGCATTAATGAGATTCATACCTTTCTTGAAGATCAAGTTATTATTTTCATCAGAGATTATGAGTCCTATTGCTACTTTGTCAACTTGCTTCCTATAAGGACCATCAAAGAGTAGGGTATGTGCACCTTAAATTTCTTCTTCATGTTGGGTTCCTTGATGCTTGGTTTCATTGTAATTTCTTTTTCCCATCTTCTATAGGTCCACGTATCTACAAGAGCTTTCCTCTACTATACAACTCTACTCATATTCTTGAAATTCGAGAACCTATTTATCTACTCTAGATGAGATACTCATATGTTGCACCACCTATGGAAATGAGTGATTTGTAGCAAGAACAATAAATGGCCTAGCAAGAAGATAATGCATGAACTTTTGTACACCAAAAATGAGAGTATAAATGAGCTACTCTACACTTGTATACCTATTTCGACTATCCTTCATCACTTTGCTTTCAAAATACACTACTTCATGTGGGATATTTTTAAGTCTTTATGTAGTAAGACCACTCCTACAGCTTCCTATCCTTCACTTGGACATACATAAAAGGCATCTTCCATGATTCACATCATTAAGGTAGGTAGGGTGCTAAGTACTTTTTTACTTCTAAAAAAAATTGTTAATGAATATCATCCCCGATAAAAGTGTTAAAAGCACAATCTTTTGCAAGAAAGGAATTATTTCTGATAGAAGATGCATGAAGTGTGACATATAGTGTACCTTTTGTATAAATGTGAGGACTTGCTTTGTCATTGTTGAAGGTCGTAATCCCAATGGATATGCTACCTTGGATGGATCTACTTGGATTCCTTTCTCTTAAATTAGGTGTTTGAGAATCACCACTTCCTTTTTAGCAATGTGAAACTTCTCTAGATTTAGTTTTCCTCCTAGCTCATACACTGTTTTTAATCCTTCCTCAAGCTTTTGATAGTGAATTATTTTGCTACTCTTATTGATGGTCCAAAAAAAGGTTGGAATACATAATTCATGCACCTCTAGAATGTTGCAAGTGCATTAGTAATACCAAAGGGAATCACTCTATATGAAAAGCATCCCCATGGTGTAATGAAAGTGGTCTTCCCTTGATCTTCTTCAAATATACATATTTGATAATACCAAGATTCAACCAAATTTGTGCTAAATAAATCATGTTCATGAGGGACAATGTGAGGAAGGCTAAAAGCACAAGATTCTGTTAAAAGAAATGAATGAAAAAATCCTCAAAGGATTCCAACTAAGTTCCCCAATTCAGGAGGATTTTCTTTTGGAAAGGTAGTTCCTAGATTTTTGGGTCAACATGTGCTCTATAAAAGTAGCTTTGATCATGAATTCTTTAGTTTTCTCGTGGGTTTCTAGAATATTTAGAGTGTGCACTTTTTTGGAGTTGTATCAAGCAATCTCCCTTCAAGACTCTTTGTTAGCTTTGTGTAGACATATCTATGTGTTTGTGCAAGTAGTGTTTCAACTCTCTAGCCCTAAGTTCGTATCAATGGTTTTTCTCCATGACTCATCCATTTTCATGTAATTTTTTTGTCACGGGCAAGCTATAAACTTCATATTTAATCTTAGTCACTCTTTGGAATATTCTTTGAGTAGTCCAAGAGAAAAAGTCAAAAAAACTAAGTTTGATGATTAATATCTCTCTCTTTGTGTAGGATCTATTAAAGACATTTCCCTTTGAGTTATAAGAATTACTTTTTACAAATTTGCTACAATCTTTGTGTCCTTAGATATCCCTTTAAGATCTTTTAACTTTGGTCAATTTTGAGTTTCATTTTCACTCTATTCTCCAAGAGAAACGTAAAGGAGTGGTGTGGTATCTCTTTAACTAGATAGTATGTGCAACCAACTAACTTATCTTTTAGACATATTTTTTTAAGTCTAGGCATCCACTTAACATAAAATTTGATTTGTTGAAATGCTATGTATACGGTTTGCAATAACTCCTCCAATAGTGGTATTGGAGCATCTTTGAATCTTAGAGAGATCCAATACAATCAAGAAGACATCATGGAGCTACTAGTTGAAACTTTTTATCAATATAAGCTTGTAGGAGGTAGCTCACATCAAGGAGAACTATGGTACCCAAGGTTTTAAGTACACAAGGTGTCTATCTAAGAAAATCTTTAAACTAATATAACTTCATAGCCTCATCTATAATTCACACACATTAGAGCATTAGACATGGGCTAAATCAAATAGCAAAGAGCAGAGATAGGACACTTCAATACTCAAATTTAAAATTAAGATAAGGAAAACTATCAACCATGGAAGTACAAGATCTTTGTATATCTGATTGGTATGACCCTAGGGGGATTCATTAGTGGAAATGAAACGAGATCTAGGTTGGAAAAAACCAAACCAATGACTAGATATAGGTCCTTAATGAATGGAGTGAATGCAATAAAAGGATGTTCTTAATCGTTTCACAACATATAAGAAATAGCAAGATGGGTAACATCCAAGATCTGGATTCAAGCATAAAGGTATGGGAGAAACTTGAGAGGATTTACTCAAGAATCACCAAATAAAACAAGATTATGCTCAATAATGAGCCCCAAAATGGTAGCAAAAGCTCAAGGACTAGCATAAACTATAGGAAGAAGAAAATGAATGAATAAGTGGTTGGCTAGTGGTGCAACTCCAATACCATGTAAAGGTTACCACAACACACATATATTTAGCATCAAGGTTAGAAAGAAAGAAAGATATTGTTGATGGGAATAACATAATAGATATGGTTCTAATGGAAAGTGGACTCACGATGAGAAGAAGATGAAATCAACTCAATTCAACTTAGATAAATTACTATTATACAATAGAATTCAAATATTACACAAGATATAGATGATTATATCCACCCATACACTCCCCATATGGAGCTTAGATGGTGATCGGATAGAATCTAGGTGAAGGGCTATAGGTCAACACATTGGATACTAAGATGGATATCCTAATGGTTTCAAACCACAAAATATGGTCCTACATGGGAAGAGGACCATCCTTATAAATTCCTCCAAGTCTTAGTCACCCTACCCATGTTTGAGGGTCCTCGTAGCTTGTTTCATGTCAAAATTAGTCTCCACCATTTATCTATGGGGTAAATCCAATGGTAGAAAGGTAGGATCAATAACCATTTATTTGTAGCCCTTGATCTTTCTTAATCTGAACTTATGATCAAGTCTAGATCCAATCACCCATATCAAATAGACCCTTCTGCAAATTAAAAAAAATCTACTTTTGTTTCTAGAACTTGATTTAGGCTGATCCTCACATAAGATCAGTCTCAAATCGAATGGCTTCGATGTAACCTTCCTAACTATCCATCTATGATCTATTTTATACCTAGTTTAACCTCAAAATTAATAAGCTACCAATGTCAAACACTCTCACATGGCTTCTCCTCATAATGGCAACCTTACAAGATAGATTTGCATGGAACAATGGTGGTGCTACATAAGGGTGAGGCATTCAGCATATCTAATACCCACCTCAATGTCCACCCAAAAGTGAACTACTTTCTTGGCCTGATGCCAAGTCTTCTATGAGGGGGGAGCATTGACCATTTCTAGCACCCTTCTTCAATGTCCACCCAAACGTGAACTACCTTCTTGACCCAATGCCAAGTCTTCCAATATGTATTTGAACTAGATACTTTATAAGTAGTTTGGTGAGGGTACCTATTACACTCTTCTTGATTTGATAGTTGTACTTGCTTGCCAACCCGTTCATGTTCTTCATGAGGTTTATTCCTAATCCTTCTCAAAATTCTAACTACAAAACACATATGTTCTATGGTACTGCATGAGTAAATGAGAGTACAAAAGAACTTCATATACCTCCCAATGTCCATCTATCGGTACAATCATCTAAGGGCTTATTTCATCACATACAATGCCTTCTTTAGCTTTCATAATATGTCCTTTGAATTTGAGCCTCAAACTTTGGTGGCTAAGACACATATACCTCTTCCTTGAGGTTATCATTAAAAAATTTTGTTTTGACATCTAATACAAAAACTTTCCACTTCATATGAGCTACTAGCATTATTATGATGCAACCGGTGGTCATTAGACCAAAAGAATCTGGAAAACCAAAACCCTTCACTAGTGAAAGACCTTGAGCTACCATTGTATCTTGATAGCAACTCAAGATTGCTTCTAGCATGTCCACATGGCAGACCCACATGGTGCTGCTAACCTCCCATACTTCATTCTTCATTAAGCTATCATAATTGGCTTGCATAATCGCCTTCCATGTTGGATCTACAAATGCTTCATACTCAATTGTTGGCTTCATTAATTCCTTCATAATCACAAACACCATGGCTATACTTACTATGCAAGTAGAGTCCAACTTGTGCTCCTCTATTCTCTGTGGTCTCCTTCTACCTTCTATTTAATAATTGTTGGCATAGAATTACTCTCACCATAGAGATTCTTCTTTACCCATTGAATCAACATCCAATTGGTTTGGGTGATTTTAGGTTGGTAGACTCTCTTCTTATCATTTGATGATGATGCTTACTCCTAGTCATAGATAGGGATGATCTTGGGCTAGTTTCATAGTGAATTATTCCTTTGCTTCATGACAAAGTGGAAAATCTTTTCTTTTCCTCCACTTCATGTGGATATTTCATAAAAGCCACATCGTGAATCTATTTGATCTTCTTTGCCTCATGGTTATACAATATCAAAGCCCTTTGCTTTTCATTATGACCTAAAAAGATGCATCTCTTGCTTTTTGGTGACAAATTGTTATTTTTTTTTACCTGGGAAAAGAGCATAGCACACACTCTCAAAAAGTCTAAAGTCTGAGTCTCGTAGATTCTTAGCAATGTAGGCTTCATGATGACACTTTCTAATCTGATAAGGAAATTCAATGCCTTATTTCATAAACATTGCTATCTCAAGAATGATTTGACTCTTGCATTCCATAATTCCATCATGTTTTGATGTGTCACTGATTGACATTTTATCCCTTTGCACTTGCAAAAGCCTTTCCAAATCCTCTAAGTTGATCTCATGGCCACCTCCCATTCCAAGCTTCTTCACACTTTTGCAAGGTCCATTTTCAACAATTTGACGTTGTTCTTAAATCTTACCAAAATATTGAGCCTTATCATGAAGAAAGTACATCCACATCTTCCTCCTATACTTGTCGACAATCACAAGGTATGATGATCCTCCCAAGCCTTGTACAGACACACAATTTAGCATTTACCAACACTAGAGGATCCATTGAAGTACTCTTGTTTTCTTTTGGGAATCTCTCCTTGTTGTTTGTCTATCATACAAGCTCTACAAGGTTTTTGCAATCCAATCATTGTAGGCAAGTGATGGACAATACCTTGCTTTTGCATCTCCTTCAATATTGTCCGTGTCACGAGGATGGGTTCTTCTTGAGGCTACATAGAACTAGACTCACCTATATCATTGGTCGTGTGACAAGATGCACCATTGTATAGTACCCATGAATCACAATCAACACCTCTTCTATTGAGGATCATACCAACTTTGCTTCAACTGCATCTATTCTCTGCTCCTTACACTCTTCATCTATCCTCTTGACATAACACTTTGCAATTGTCTGTCCCTTTCTTTTGCAATGGAAGCACTAGCCTTGAAACTTCTTCTTACTAATCCTCCTCTTTGAACTCTTAACTTTGGCTGAGAAACCACCTTTACTAGATGCATTGGTGGAGAATGTAACACCTCCTTGCCTACTTCCTTCTTGAGCTTTTAGCTGCAAATCCTCTTCCATTGGTATTGAGTAAAAATCCTCAAATATCAAAGCTTGAGGTCTAACTTGAGCGTTGAGAGTAGTTACCCTTCCATCATAATTTGGTGGAGAAATGTGGAGGCACCTTTGAGATAGCCCTTTTCTCGTCTTCTCTATTCCTTCACAAGCCATTCCATCACATAGCTTCTTGATCTCAGTAATGGATGCCTTAACCTTCTCTCCTTCTGCAAACTTCTTTGATTCCAATTGATTTTCTAAATTTTGAATGCATGTTTTGTTAGTTATCTTGTAGTGACTCTTCAATATACTCCATTCCTCAATTTCCTTTGTCTATTGAATAAGAGGTAGAATAGAGTTCATACAATTGTTCACTATATGATATGGTGCATTAGCATTCCTTATCTTCCATGCTTGTAGAATATTTGCATCCCAAAGAATTACCATAGTCGGATCCAATGGGTCACAGGTAGGTTGTGGTTCTTGCTCATTTCCCCTCAGCATCTCCAAAATATCAATAGAGTCAATGATAACTATAATCTTGAACTTCCCAAGAAAATAATTTGTACCATTTAGCTTGCCTTCATTAAACACAAGTGAATGAACCCATAGTGTTTGCATTCCAAATCCATTACACCAACTCTACTTCAACTTCTAATTCTCGATTCTAACACCTCCATAGTGTTGAAGCCTTTGTGTGCAATGAGCTTGAAGCTTGGAAGCCTTTGCCTCCCAAGAATTCTAGCATTGAATACTTTAGCTCTTGATAACTCTAGCATTGAATCCTTTGACTCCCATTAGCTATAATATTGAAGCCTTCTCCTCACACTAGCTATTGCATTGAAGACTTTTCCTCCCAATAACTCCAATGTTGAAGCCTTTACCTACAAAAAAATTTGGAGTTGAATAATTTACCTCTCACAATCTTGAATGATGAAGCCTTCCTTCTACAAATGCTAGAGTTGATTCATTGGCCTCCATGACCTCTACAGTCTTATTTACCTTCCTAAACTCTAATAACATGTAAGAAAGTAAAAAATGAATCAATAAGTGGTGGGCTAGTGGTGCAACTCTACAATGTAGAGGTTACTAAAACACACCTATATATAGGATCAAGGTTAAAGAGAGAGAGAGATGTTGGTGGTCATGAGAATAACACAAGAGATATGGTTGTAATCGAAAGTGGACTCAAGATGAGTAGAAGATGAAATCAACTCAATTAAACTCAAACTCGTAACTCTAAAACAAGAGAGCTCAAACACTACACAAGATATAGATGGCTCTATCCACGCATCCACTCCCTATATGGAGCTTAGATGGTGATCTAGATAGAATCTAGGTGAAGGGCTATAGGTGAACACAACGAGTACTAAAATGGATACCCAAATGGTTCGAAACACCATAAAATATGATCCTACATGGGGAGCCAACCATCCTTATAAGGTCCTCCAAGCCTTAGTCAGCCTACCCATGTTTTAGGGTTGTGGTAGCTTGATCCATTCAAAAAATTATATGCACCATTGATCTATGGGTTAAATCCAATGGTAGAAAGGTAGGATCAATAACCATTTGTTTGTATCCCTTGATCTTACTGAATCCACACTTAGGATCAAGTCCATATCCAATGGCCATCATAAAATATACCCTTGCCCAAGTTAAGAAAGCTTAGTTTGTTTCTAGCCCCTGATTTAGTTTGATCATCATCTACGATCAATCCAAAATTCAATGGCTTACAAGAAGCTTTCATCACTATCCATCTATGGTCTACTCTAGACCTCATGTGACCTCAAAGTCAAGAATCTACCAATGTCGAACACTCTCACATGGCTTCTCCTTATAATGGGGGCCTTAGAAAATAGAGTGTCATGGAACAATTGTGGTTCTATGTAAGGGAAAAGCATTGAGCATATATAAAACTCCCCTCAATGTCTACCCAAGGTGAACCACCTTCTTGGACTCATGCCAAGTCTTCCATGGGGGTGGAGCATTGACCATGTCTAACATTAATAACTCCATACTTAAGGTTAAAGAGCTATTGAATGCACTGCATTCCATTTGAAGCCACATCAAGGATGACGATAGGTAACCTCTCATTCCACTCAGCATGTCTGCTTCACATATGGTAACAAGTAGATTTTGGATTTGGACTTGTGGCACAAGTGGATACATCACATCAACATAAAAAATGTGAAGGAAAAGAAACTCGAGAATCTCATTAAAGGGCTTTCCAACTTTCAAGTCTCTAATTATTTTAAAAGTGATCATTGGTATTTTCCTTAGTCTTTTTATGCACTCGAAGGTGAAACAATCTAGATAGTCTCAATTTTCTTTAAAATGCAGCCAAGTGATTGTCTCTACTACAATAATAACTATTGTGTAAGTGATGGGCTTTCTAGGAGCTTGTTGTTGACTTCTAACTATGACTTGAAAGTGACTACTTGAGATTAGGACTAAGACTTGATCGTTTGCTTCCTAATGATTTCCTAATACTTGATCGTTTGCATCCTAATGATTTCCTTGTTCGTCTCAACAATGAAAAGAAACTCCCCAACTATGTATGAGCAGAGGTATTTGCTAGAGGATGAACTCTCCTATGTGCACAATGAAAGCAAATAAACCCTCCTAGGATCCTAATTCTTTTTCAAATATAGGCTCTGTGTTTTCTTTGTTTCTTTGAAAACATGTAAAGAATGAAAATGAAACTTTGCAAGCTGAAGCTCAACTTGGAGAACTTTGCAATGAGAGTTAAAACCACTCCATTTGGACATTGAATGATGCCTCAACCAGCTACAACAAATTAAATAGCTTGATCTCTTCAAAGAGTAATACCTAACTATAGAGACACTATTCTAGACATTTCTCTAAACTTATGCAAGCACTTATCTTGAGACTTATATCATTAAAGCTCAAAACTTACAATCTTTCCAACAAAACAAAAATATCTAGAAATGGATTTCGAATAAAGAAGAAATAACAATTTTGTGCATGTATTTCCATGACTATAATTCATAATACAACAAATTAGATGGTTAAAGGTCACATGCCAACCTCTTTAGCCAATCAAAAGAATATAGATGTAAAAACATCACATCTAATCACATCAAGAGGTGACCTAAATCTTCTCTAATCAAATTCTTTCCATTATAAACATGATTTGATGCCTCTAACTCATGGGTATCATCCTCCTTTGAATGTGCATGATGTGGACGGTTCAATTTGGGGCATGTTCCCACACTCTTGATTTTGAAATACAAAACTTTCAACACTCCCCCTCAAGCTCAAGTTTTTTTCCTTCATTGCTTCATTTTATTTGTCTTATGTTGATTGGTTCCTTGAACCTTGCAAGCTTTGTACCTTCAAGAAACTTTATCATCATGTCTGCAACTTGCACTTTAGTGTTTACATATCTTATATCCAACTCCTTTGCCATCAAATGTTTCTCTAATGAAGTGGTAATGAACGTCTATGTGCTTGCTCCTTTCATGAAAGATGGGATTGTTAGCTAGCTAAATTCTTGGAATTTTATCTTCATAAAGAGGAAACTCCTTCAATTCCACTTCCAAGTCCTTCAGTGGCTTCTTAAGCCATAATACATCACATCTAGCCAATGCAAAACCTCTGTACTCAACCTCTCTGGATGAAAGAGCAATAGTCCATTGCTTCTTAGAGCTCCATGAGATCACTTTTGTACCTCTAATGAAAACATAACCTGATGTACTCCTTCGATCATCTTTACTTGCCCAATCGGCATCACTATAACCTTTCACACTTAGATCATCATCATAAGAGTAAAAAGGACCTTGATTGATGGTGTGCTTGATGTATCTAAGCACTACTTTTTTTGCTGCCATAAGATGATCATGAGTGGGTGCATGTAGAAATTGAGAGAGAACACTTACTACATATGCGAGATCAGGTCTAGTGAATGTAGCATAAATCAATGAACCAACTATGCTTACATATAGTGTAATATTATGTAGAGCCTCTCCTTGACATGCAAGAAACTTTTTATTTGGCTCCATGGGCTGAGAAATCGGCCTACCACGACTCATACCAAGCCTGTATAGCACATCCAACAAAGTATTTTCTTTTAATCAAGAAGATACCATTGTTTGGATAGATTACCTATATTCCCAAGGAGTACTTTAGTGTTCCAAGATCAGATACCTTGAACTACTTTCCAAGATTTGATTTGATATCTTTAATAGCTGCAATATCACTTCCTGTGATGATCAAATTGTCCTCATAAATGCATGTGTATACTATCCTTTCTCTTGCTTATTCATGTAAATTGATGGATCTACAAAACTTTCTTTGTATCCAAAACTTGATAAATAATCTACTGACTAGAGATAGTACCTAGAGAATATGACCTTGCAAAATCATCCTTTGATCACCATGAACTCAAACTTTATAATTTCTCTTTTTTTTATTGGCATTTTCTTCTTACTATTGGCATGATCTCATGTATAGATATGTAACCGTAGAGATTCCTTGCTTTTAGAAATGCCTCCATTCTAAGCAAGCATGTTGAATGATTGCCTTGATATAATTTATCAATAGATGAGGGGAATCCATCACCCATGATGGTTAGTTGATTTGATACCACTAGGAGTAGGTGGTGCGTTGTATGGAGAGATTAGTGATGGAAGCAACAAACTTGCTCTACAACATCCAATGTATCTTGAAGGATGGCTAAGGCACTTTGTTAGATTTTCATATGCATAAAGAGTCTCCAATTCCTTTAGAATATCATTGAGAAATGATTACATCAAGATAGATGACTTGGACTTCTCAAGGTTTGAAGAAACATCCTATTTAGGGAACTAAAAGTCATAGAAAAGTGCTTAAGGCTCACAACCACTTATGAATTGACCAGAGAGCTTTTGCACACATGTAATTGGATTGTATACCTAACTAAAGAAATTTATGTGTCAAATTTAACTAGGCCATTCGAAGAGAAATGAGTTTAGAAATTTTGAGGTTCACCTCGAGTTTCAAGAACAAGATGATGTGTAGACATAGTAAACTGCAAATGTACATGACTCGAGATATATTAATTCAATGACAGTGAGTCTTCATATGTCCGTGAAAAACAGCACAACACACACAAAGTGAGTAATCACGATATATGAATCATAATGTGTATTGATATTGAACCTATGATACAATGTAATTGTAGAGAGCTACTCGTAAAAGAAGTGAGCACAATGTATGTTCAACTATTCAACTGAATCTCTCAGAAAAAGGCTTCTATTTTTAGTGACTAGGAAGTAGTTGACTTTATCCATGCACTTGAATTTTAATATGGTGAGTCATTCACCTTAACGTGACTTTAGGGATGATTTAAATTTTATTGTGCACTAAAAAAGTAATGGAATTCGGCTCCCTCAATGTATGAGACTCCTCTTTTACTTTGAGGTTTTACAAATGACAAAGATAAGTACATGAGCTTTACTCTTGGGATTTTTACAAACATGTGTTCACATGAGCATTTCTCTATGATCTAAAATTATGAGGGAAGTCCATGAGTAAAGGAAATGATCTTGGGCTTTCTTAGTGCACCATGTTACAGAAAAAATAGTATACAAAGTTTTGTTAGTTTGGATCAAAGGATGGTAGAAGGAGTACAAGTGGGTATAAAATAGTAATCAATCATGTTGGTGCAAGAGAATCCAAGCCCACATACTTAGATGATTAGCATATTGCTCATGGAACCTTATATGCTCAATCCCTTATAAAATCAATTACATTTACCTTTGTAAAAGTGCATTACTTGCACGTGGAGTTTGGAAGCATCAAATCTCGATTCATTCGATAATTGATTGATGAGAGAATATATCCTATAGTTTAGGATTTACTTTTAGGTAAACTTCTGAATTTGAATTCAAAAGGTCGGCTCCAAACTTAACTATAAAAGGAGGATCAAATTACCCGCATGATATCTTGATTTGAGGAGATCATTTGGAAATGATACATTGTGATTTGAGATCCCACCCCATAGCTCATTCACACTTCTCATGGGTGATTATTTATGATCATCAGCATGCTAAAGAGGCCCACTACACTCTCTAGAAATTGTTCTTTGCTAGTGTGAAGCAAGTTTAAGCAACACCATTTCATCTCTGAAGATTATCCACCATCTCCTCCAATAGTTGTATCAAAGCAACAACAAGCAAGATGGGAGATGGATTTTGCATCAATTATTGACAAATTGGATAGAAGCAGTTGCTCAGCATGTTCACTAAAGATGCAAGCCTACCTTCAAGGAATAATTCTATATGGATACATCTCATGGGATGAAGAGATGCCAACATTCAGAAGCAAACATCAACCCATCATGGAAGAGCAAGAAAGGTTAACCACACAGTGTGCAAAGGATGCTCTTGCCATGTCTTATGTACTAAACTCAATATCTGATTTCTTATTGCCTCACATTAGGAATTGTAACACCTCCCAAGAGACTTGGGAAGTACTCTCATCATATTTCTCATCAAATATAAGAGCCAGGAGGAACCATCTATGGATGGAGTTTACAACCCTAAAGAAGCAACCAAAGAAAAGTGTGGTTGATTATGTAACCAAGATGAAGGATGTGGTTGATCAGCTTGTAAGCATTGGAAAGGAGATACAAGAAGAACACATAGTAAGAGAGATCATCAATGGCATCAAAGATGATGATAAGTGGAAGTCCTTCACCACAACAATGGACCTTTACATGGATATGCAGATACCTGACCTCAACACCTTGATGGGACAACTCTTCACCCACGAGACAAAGCTCAACAAGAATGTTGAAAACTCTAGAGGTAATGAATCTTCTGCCCTTTATACAGAAAAGAATAAAAGTAAGGATAAAGGTAAAAGCAAGCAGAATGAAGAAGAGGCTAGTACCTCTCCAGTTAACTACATAGGTAGAGGAAGAGGTACTAGAGGAAGGGGTAGAGGAGAAAAGAAAGGCAGGGGGAGATCCTACAACACTCCACCTTGCAACATTTGTGTCCTTACCAACCACACCACAAAACAATGCTTCAAGAACGGAATCAAAGGGAAGGAAGCTTCCATAGAGGGAGCTATGGACAATCTAGAGGCAAGTTCAACAATGGAGGAAGCATATACAATCAGAAGTAAAACCAAGGCTACAACAACAACAATTATCAACGAGGTTTTAGAGAAAGAACAGGTTATAACAACTACACAGAAGACCAAGAAGAATCTCTACTCATCATGAACATGACTTCCAAGCAAGGTAAAGATGATGAGCATATTTTCTATATTGATTCAGGTTATTCCAATCATGTCGCAGGAAATGTAGCATTGTTATCTGATCTTGAAGAACCCAAAGGGAAGCATGAAGTGCAGACATATGATGATACTATACACTCTATCAAGAAAATTGGAAATGTCAAAGCTTCTAATGGTAACATGAACCTCTTAAGTAAGGTTTTATATGTGCCAAATATAACCAAAAACCTAATCAGTGTTGGACAAATTGTTGAGAAAGGCTTACAGGTTAGATTCACAAGGCATGGAGCATATGTGGAAGGCCCTCAACAAGGCTTCAAGAGGATTTCAAAAGGTGAGAAATCCAGTATATTATTTACATTCGAGATTGAAGACACCAAGAACATAGCACTCTTCAATTACAAAGATCAAACTCTATCTGAACTTGAGATATGGCATAAAAGGCTAGGTCATATAGGAGAAAGAACACTAAAGAAAACATGCAAGGATCATAGCGTGCTTGGCATCCCCAATGTGTCCAAGCAACACATGATATACAAATGTGGAGCATGCCAATTTGGCAAAGCTCACAAGCAACCATTGAACAAAAAGGGGTACATGTATGAAGATTACTTGGAGCTTATACACACTAATGTGTGGGGTCCTAGCAAAGATCCTTCAATCTCAGGTTCAAGGAACTATGTTTCATTTATCGATGACTAGAGTAGATGGAAAATCCTTTATTTTATGAAGCATAAGAATAAATATTTGGATGTCTCAAAAAGTATTTGGCATTGGTTGAGAACCGAATAGGTAGAACCTTGAAGACATTCAGATCTAATGGAGGTGGTGAGTACTTTTCAAATGATTTTGATTTATTCTTACAGGACAGAGGTATAAAGAGTGAAGTCACAACAAGATATACTCCTCAATTAAATGGAGGGGCAGAGAGAAGGAACAGGTTGATAGTAGAAGTTGCAACACGAATGTTGAATGAGAAGAAAATACCCAATTATCTATGGGCAAAGGCTGTTTCCACATCCACTTACTTGGTTAACTGGCTCGCATCCAAATCCTTGGATGGAATGATACCCTATGAAGCATGGAATGGCAAGAGACCCTCATTGGACCATTGCAAAATATTTGGGTGCACCAGCTATGCACACATTCCCTCATACATTAGAGGGAAACTTGACCCTATAGCTGAAAACTGTATATTCATTGGCTATGACCAAAACCTGAAGGTTATAGGCTATACAATCCCACTAACAAAGGATTTATAGTTAGAAGGGATGAAGTGTTTGATGAAAATAATTCATGGTTTGAACATGATTGCAAGAAGATCAAGTCATGTTATGATTTGGAAAGTGATTTTCCAACTCTCACTCAAGAAGATCAACAATTATCAGAAGATATCAATTCAAAGGATGAAGTGCGAATGGATTTCAGGGCATGGAATTCAAGATGCAAGACCAAGATCAAGAAATTGGAGGACATTCTAGTCCAATCAAGCAGTCAGGAGATCTCAAAGGGAAAGTAAATAGCCCATAAGGTATGGCATCTGTGTATATCACTAAAGAATCTATGACAGAAGAACCTTCTTCATTTGAAGAGGAAAATAAAAAGAAATAATGGAGAGAAGCCATGCAGGAAGAAGTTGAAGCACTAAAGGAGAACAATACTTGGGACTTGGTTCCCAAGAAGCCAAGCATGAAGGTAATAGGATCCAAGTGGATATATAGAATGAAGAAAATTTCAGATGGTTCTATAAACAGGTACAAGGCAAGGTTAGTGGCAAAAGGGTTTGCTCAAACCCATGGAGTGGATTATGACAAAACTCTTTCACCTATGGCTAAGATGCCAACAATTAGGGTTTTGGTAAGTATTGCTACTTCTAAGAATTGGAATCTATATTAGTTAGATGTCAAGAATGCATTTCTAAATTGATGGATCTCAGATGAAGTGTATATGGAACAACCACGAGGGTATGAAGATAGGGACAAACCAAGTTTTCTATGCAAGCTAAGGAAGGCACTCTATGGTCTAAAGCAAGCTCCTAGAGCTTGGAATCATAGGCTTATTACTTATTTGCAAGTTCAAGCATTTGTGGCTAGCAAGGTAGATTCTTCTTTACTTATAAAGAAGACCAACAAAGAGGTAATCTATTTATATGTCTATGTGGATGACATCATCATTATAGGGAATGATGCTAATGGCATCAAGTAGGTTAAAGCTCAACTAATAGAAGAATTTAAAATCAGTGATCTTGGTTTGTTAACATATTTTCTTGGCCTAGAACTTCAAGACTTCAAAAGAAACATGGAATGAACTTGAAGCATTCTTCTCATCAAGCACCAAGGCCAAGAGGAATCGGTTATGGATGTAGTTTACAACACTCAAGCACATACCCAAGTAGAATGTGACTGATTTTGTCACCATGATGAAGGGCATTGTAGCTATGGATCTTCACATGGACATGCAAGTTCCTAACCTTAACACACTCATGGGATGATTCTTCGCTCATGAAGGAAAGCTTATGAAGAATGGAGAAAACCAAAAGGATAATAAATCTTCTACTCTATATATTGATGCAGGATGATTCTAACATCACAATGCAAGAAAGGAAGATGTCCACCCTACACTACATCCATAAGCACTAATATAGGCTCATTGTTCTAAACTTCATTGTACACCTATAGAGCAACATAAAATGAATCTTTGCAGACTTTTAGTATACTAGAAGAGATACCTAAAAAGCCTTAAATCATCCCAAATGAATATTTCATCTCGACAAACCATCCTCTACAAAAAACACTACTTGTTTGCAACATCTCTGGCTATGTGCAGAGATATACCTTTACAAAGTTAGCAATTTCTCACAATTCACTCAGTGAAAGAGCCTAAAAATTTGGTAGAGTTTAGGGAACTATATGAAAGACCCCATGAAGCTTGAAGTCAATGAAAATATGTGCAATGGGAGAGCGAACAATGCTTCACAATGTGGTACAATCAGATTTGGAAAAGCCTAACTACACCTCTAGATGGAGAGGAGCAAAATAATGAAAAAACAAAGTAAGCAAGTAAGCAGGCTGCTTGCTACAGTTCATGAATTCACTAAACTAAGTGGTAAACTTGGAATGCATAGAAATGAAGAAACAAATGTGAGATGATCCTTATATAGAGTTTTAGTTTTCATACACCCTAGCGAACCACCCACCAATCAGTGTAGGTGCACTTTTTGTTGGGTGACTCATGAGATTTCAATATAATTGAGTTTGGTGGAGCTTCTAACTTGATTCCATGATTTTGGGTCCTCCTTTTTTATTGTTCCACTTCCAAAACTTGTGCTTGAGTCCTTTTGCATGATTGAGACTTAATTTTCAACACTCCCCCTGAAGTTGCAATGTCGAGGTCCTTCATTCCAATGCATGCCTTGAAGTGTTATAGCTTTACTCCAATCAAAGCATTGGTAAAAATATCTACATATTGGTCCTTTGTTTTGGCATGCTCCTCCTTCACATCCTTTTATATGATCTTCTCTCTAATAAAGTGGTAATGCACTTCTATATGATTCAACCTTGCATGGAACACTAGATTTTGAGCCAAACATATGTTACTTATAATGTCACCAAAAAATAGGTGCTTGCTTAACCTACAAATCAAGATCAACAAACAACTTCTTGACTCACACAAGCTCAAATGAGACTTATGCTAAGCATCTATACTCAACTTCGATCGATGAGAGAGCCATTGTTGGTTGTTTCTTTAACCCATGATATGGTTTTCTTCCCTAGCATGCTAGCATATCCACTAGTGCTCCTCCTGTCATCTTTGGAACCTGCCCAATCAACATCATAATAAGCTTGTACATTTAATACATCATCAAGTGGATAAGATAAAACTCCATTCACTGATCCTTTGAGGTACCTAAGTACCCTTTTGGGTACAACAAGATGAGCTACTCTTGGTGCCTACAAAAATTGGCATAACACTCTAACAACATGTGCAATATCTAATCTCGTCATAGTATCATACAAAAGAGAACCAATTATTCACCTATACATGGTCACATCCTTCAGTACTTCACCTTAAGAACTTAGTTTAACATTTACTTCTAATGGATCTGAAATGTGCTTGCAACCACACAAGCAAAACTTCTTCAAAAGGTTTAGAATGTATTTCCTTTGCATCAAGTACATACTTTCCTCTTTATATAGTACTTGAATCCCAAGGAAGTACCTTAAAATACCTAAATCAGAGATTTTAAACTCACATCAAAGCCTCCTCTTTGTTTTCATTATGTTGGCTTGTCATCCCCTCTCATGATCAAATCATAAACATATATACCAATGAAAATAGTTTTTCTACCTTCTTCACAAAGAGTGATGGGTCTACCTGAATTTGATTGTATCCACAATTTACCAAGTAGTCCACACGTCTTTGGTTCCAAGCCCTTGGGGCTTTCTTGAGTCCATAAAGAGCCTTTTTAAGCCTACATGCATGATTTGAAAACTTGTTTGACACGTTAATGTGTTGGATTAATTATAACGGGAACCAGACTACTCATTTCGTTACTGTAAGGACTTCTTCATTAACTTAATCTGACAATTCTGATGAATTAATTGCTAATCTCTACAACTAGTACGCAACAAAACATAACACTCATCGTAGTCAAAATATGCAAGTTCTTAATGTGGACTAATGCGCGATCACTATTACCCTTACACTTCACCACTAACTCATCAAATACCACAATTATTCAATACCCAATATGCACAGAACATAATAGTACAACATAAGAGTACAAAATATAGATGAAGTGCGATAGAATCAATCCACAAGCACACTGCCCAGATGCATAATCTGGTGACGCTATGTCTCTCTCTTGCATGTGCCTCTTCTATTATCAAAAGGTTACAAGGATTGCGCTACATCCTTTTGATGTGTGTCTTTTCCCAATTACATTTTCTACTAACTATAATTACATTCCTTTCGAACGGCCTAACACTGGCATGCACGATGGACTCGAACCCAGAAGGTTGGATTACAAAAAGCTCAGAGTCATCAATGATGCCCTGAATATACATGGTTCGTGCTAGTTTAAACATACATGAGATTTTTTGCTTCAATGATTCTAGCATTTCTGGTAAAATCTGGGGTTCTACTAAATGGGCATCAATCCGCACAGAACTAGAAGCTATTACTTGCGACAGCAAAGTTTCACTTTGATTCTGCAAAAATGCTTCTTGCAAATAAAAATCATTTGCCATAGCTCAATCTTTGTGTAACTTTGCTTTTGCTATTTCTACATCAATTTTGGATAATCGATCCTGCTAGATGTCGAGTTGTTTCTCCCTACGTTCAAAATCCTCCTATTGAAATTGTATAGTCCTAAAGAAATCCTGGCGTCCTTTTTTAATAGATTCAATTTCCTTCTTTAACTTTATGGTTCGTCCAATTTCTTCATCCAAAATTTGGCCTTTATGAAATAACTCTTTGATAACCTTCTTGAGCTCTATTTCTACTTGTAAGGCCTTGTCAGCCAGCACTTGATAAGCCTATTCTATAATGAGGAACCCGATATGAGTGGTGTCTAACGCTGAACTTAAAGCTCGCATGGCATCCTCCTTATCCGTCAGTGCTTGTTTGAGTTGAGCAATTTCTACATCTTGAGCTGCAATAATATCATCTTTTTTGCCACCTGTCCTTGTAAAATTGTACTCTGATCTTGTAATAAATTGACATCTACTTTGACGGCTAGAATCTCTTCCTAGAGTGGCACAATGTCTGCTTCCAACAATTCTATCTTGGCTTGATATTCGGTACGAATGGATTGATGAGCATCATGGAGCTGATTAGGGAGTTGCTTAGGTAGATGGATGAGAAAATCACCTATTTGGGCTAACTGGGCAAATGAATCGGGTACTAGAAAGGTTGATATGGGTCAAGATGGATTGACACAAACTATGGCGGAAGAGAAAGGGGGGGAGTAATCAAAAGAAGAAGGAATAGGTTGAGAATGGGAAACGTGTTGGAGCAAGTCTATGACAAGCCTAAGTATTGGCTTGAGTCCCACAAAGTCATAGAAGAAGCCTTAAAATGAAGACTATGTAAAGTTCACTTGTGAACTACCTCTTGTAACTTTGAAGACTTTACTTAATGTAAAAGTGAAAGAATCTTAAGTGGTTGAGTCCACTTGATTAAAAAGGGAAAGAGGAGCCACGAATTTGTAATTTGTGGTACGTAGAGAATCAAATCAATCACTGATTGATTGGAGAGTGATTGAGGGAAGTTAGCCTCCCAAGCTCAACTATAAATAGATGGCACCTTTAGTCATGGTTAGAGAGACCTATGTGAAGACCTCCAAGAGATGAGCTTTATGCCATGTCAAGGTGTGATTCCAAGGCACACATATGTATCAGTAATTCCATTGTATTTTACAATCAGTATACTTTCATTTTCATGATCATTTGAGTTCATATTTCCATGTTCTTGTGAAGCGTACTACTCACTGCCATATCTCTTAGTATTCTCAGTCAGATTGCAGAGATGGTTTCTCTGAGCTTGGTGCATCATTTTCAGTGATTTAACTTGGTAAAGTTATCTCTATAAGTCTAATATATGCTCACTAATTTTCATTTCATTTGGGTGTTTCAATCTTTAGTTATGGTCACTTGAAGTCAACAGTGTCTGTTCATTTTCACTTCTCTGTCAGGTACCAGACTTTTTTACTCATCTTGTCAGAGCTGTTTCTCAGTGTGTACTTATCCAAATTCAATGATTTAAGACTTGTTGCATTCACCATATTGTTTATTATAAGGCTTCAAATTTTCATAATCTAGCAAGTTCTTCACCTCTGAGCTAACTCCAACTTATCTGTTTTGATCTATCTTTTTGAGAGCGATCTTCCAAGGTACATAGGGTGTCTAATACATCCATTGGCAAGCTAAAAGGGCCCACCATATACTCTTGGAGTTCATTTGGTTGGTGTAGATCAAGGATTTTGCAACACCTCTTCATCTTCAAGCACATACCTATCCATCTCTTCACAGTGGTATCAGAGCAAGGTTGGACAACATGGCAGATGGATTTCCTTCATCAATGACAAATTGGACAGAGGTAACTACTCAGCCTGGTCATTAAGAATGGAAGCTTATCTCCAAGGTAGAAGTTTATATGGTTATGTGGCTGGAGATGAAGTTATGCCAAGTTTCAGGAACAAAAGTCAACCAACACAAGAAGAGTAAGAAAGATTGAGCACATGGTGCTCCAAGGATGCACTTGCAAGGTCTTATCTCCTCAACTCTATCTCATATTTTTTGTCGCCTCACATTAGAAGTTGCAAGACATCTCAGGAAGTGTGGGATGCACTTAAAGCTTTCTTCTCTTCAAGTACTAAAGCTAGGAAGCATCAACTATGGCTGGATTTCACAACTCTCAAGAAGGCTCCCAAACAAAATGTGACTGACTTTTTCACCAAGCTCAAGGACATAGCAGATCAGTTGGGAAGCATTGGAGAGGTAATAGATGAAGAGAAAATTGTAAGACAGGTCATCAATGGCTTAAAAGGCAGATGACAAGTGGGAAGCATTCACCACAGCTATGGATTTGTACATGGACATGCATGTACCTGATTTCAATACACTCATTGGACAACTACTTACTCAAGAGGCAAAGCTTATCAAAAATGGAGAAAGCTCTAAAGGTAATCAATCTTCAACTTTATACACTGATAAAAGCAAGTCCAAAGATAACAAAGGAAAGGCAAAAATAGTGGATGATGAAGCAGGTACATATCAAGCTAACTATGCAGGTAGAGGAAGACATGGCAGAGGTAGAGGAAGAGGAGGTAGACAAGGCAGGGGGAGATCCCAAGACTCCAACTCATGTTCTATTTGTGGACTAACTAATCATAGAACTGAAAATTGCTTTAGCAATTCTAGGAATCAAAGAGGCAGAGGATACAATAGAGGAAGTTATGGCTACTCAAGAGGAAGGTTCAACAATTATCATGGCAACTACAACAACTAAAATCATTCAAACTATCAAGGACGCTAAAAAGGAAGGAGAGACTTCAATCACTACACAGAAGACTCAAACAAAGAGGATTCATTATTGATCATGAACATGGCTATGCCACAAGGTAAATCTGATGAGCATGTTTTCTACATGGATTCAGGTTGTTCAAATCAGGTGGCAGGAAATGTGGCACTTCTATCAGATTTAGAAGATCCAAGGAATAAGCATGAGGTACAAATAGGAGATGACACAAAACATCCTGTGGAGAAAATAGGCAATGTCAAAGCACCTGATGGAAACATCAACCTACTCAGTAAGGTACTCTATGTCCCTACCATTACAAAGAATTTGATAAGTGTTGGGCAGATAGTAGAGAAAGGGTTGCAAGTCAACTTCACAAAAGCAGGAGCATTTGTTGAAGATCCAAGTCAAGGATTCAAAAAAATTGCAAAAGGTGAAAAGACAGGTAGATTGTTCACATTTGAATTACAAGACACTAGAAACATTGCTCTCTTTAATTATGGTAGTCAGACACTCACAAAATTGGAAGTATGGCACAAAAAGTTAGCACATATTGGTGAAAGGTCATTAAAGCAAATTTGCAGGGACCAAAGTGTACTTGGACTTCCTAACTTGTCAAAACAACATATGATTTATAAGTGTATTGCATGTGAATTTGGAAAGTCTCACAGGTTACCATTCATGAAGAAAGGTTATATACATGGAGATCTCTTGGAGTTGGTTCATACAGATGTACGGGGACCTAGCAAGGAAGCTTCAATATCTGGATCAAGGTATTATGTCTCGTTTATTGATGATTGCAGCAGATGGACTATCCTATTCTTTATGAAACACAAAGATGAAGGTTTTTCATGTTTCAAAAGATATTTGGCTCTTGTGGAGAGTCAAACAGGTAAATCTCTAAAAAGGCTAAGGTTAGATGGAGGGGGAGAATACTTCTCCCATGAGTTTGATTCTTTTCTTCAAGAAAGAGGAATCCAAAGAGAGGTAACTACAAGGTACACTCCCGAGCAAAATGGAGTGGCAGAAAGGAGGAATAGGACAATTGTTGAAGTTGCAAGGTCCATGTTAAATGAAAAGCATTTGCCTAATTATCTATGGGTTGAGGCTGTATCTACAACCACTTACTTGATTAACGGGTTGCCTTCAAAATCCCTTGATGGGATGACTCCATATGAGGCTTGGAATGGAAGAAGACCAAGCTTAGATCATTGTAAAAATTTTGGATGTATTGCTTTTGCTCATGTTCCTTCACAGGTTAGAGGCAAGATGGATCCAAAGGCAGAAAGGTGTGTATTTCTTGGATATGACAACAATCAAAAGGGCTACATATTATACAACCCTACCAACAAAGGATTCTTGGTAAGCAGAGATGTAGTTTTTGATGAATACAACTCATGGTATGAAGATTCATGCAGGAAGGTCAATTTACCATATGATCTTGAAGAAGATTTTCCAAAGCTTGGTAGAGAACAACCAAAGATTGAAGAACAAGACACCTCAGAGGATGATGAAGAATCTCAGATGGAAAATATCAAAGCATGGAAGTCTAAAGGTAAAGCAAAATTGCAGGAACTTGGACATGAGGCAGAATCATCACATCATGGCCTAAGAAGATCTATGAGGGAAAAGAAAAAACCAGAAAGGTATGGATTTGACACCTCATTAGTAACTAAACATTCTATCTACATAGCACAGGACATAAAACAAGAGGAGCCATCATCCTTTGAAGAGGCCAAAGCAAGATCAGAATGGAAGCATGCAATGAAGGAAGAGATTGAAGCACTTGAGGAAAACAACACTTGGGATTTGGTGCCCAAGACTTCATCCATGAAGGTAATAGGCTCAAGATGGGTCTATAAACTCAAGAAGAATTCTGATGGTTCCATTAACAAGTATAAGGCAAGGCTTGTAGCAAAAGGCTTTGCACAAACTCAAGGAATTGATTATGAGGAGACCTTCTCTCCTGTGGCAAAGATGCCTACTATTAGGGTTTTGCTTAGTATTGCCTCTTCCAAGAATTGGAAGATACTTCAATGAGATGTAAAGAATGCATTCTTGAATGGTTGGATAACACAAGAGGTATATATGGCACAACCACCTGGTTTTGAGAATCAAGTTTATCCTGATTATGTGTGTAAACTTAACAAAGCATTGTATGGTCTCAAGCAAGCCCCATGAGCCTGGAATTTCATACTTGTTTCATTCTTGCAGGACAAAGGCTTTCAACCAAGCAAGGCAGATCCTTCACTCTTTATTAAAAAGAGTAATTCTGAGATCATCTACCTATGTGTATATGTAGATGATATTATATTGATAGGAAATGATGCTGATGGTATGAAGAAGATCAAAGATTAGATGAGAGAAGAGTTCAAGACAAGTGATTTGGGTTCACTTACCTACTTCCTAGGTTTGGAAGTTGTCTACAAAGATCATGGTTTGTTTCTCACCCAAAGAAAGTACATTAAGGACATGTTGGCAAAATTCAAGATGCAAGACTCTAAGATTGCAGGTACTCCAATGGAGGTCAATCACAAATTGAGCTCACATGAAGGCAAACTCATAGAGAACATCACATCATATCAATGTCTAGTGGGTAGTCTCAACTATGCCACATTGACAAGAGTAGATATATGTTACAATGTGAGTGTGCTAAGTCAATTTATGCACACACCAAGGAAACCACATATGGATGTTGCCAAAAGGATTCTCAGGTATCTCAAAGGAACCATAAATGGACTTTATTATCCTATGTATCTGATCTAGGTTTGAAGCTATTTTTTGATGCAGATTGGGCTGGCTCCAAAGAAGATAGAAGGAGCACTTCAGGTTATCTAACCTTTGCAGGTTCAAAGCTTATTTCATGGTCATCCAAGAAGCAACCCACAGTTGCTCTCTCTTCTACTGAAGCTGAATATAGAGGTCTTGCCATAGCTACACAAGAAGCTATGTGGATGAAGACATTATTCAAAGATCTTGGATTAGAGTTTGGAGCTCCAACTATTTATGGTGACAATATGAGTTCTATTCATTTGGCTGCTAATCCTATTTTTCATGCAAGGACTAAAAATATTGAAGTTCATTATCACTATGTAAGAGAGAAGGTTCTAAGCAAAGAGATTTAAATATCATATGTGTCCACTCATCAACAATGTGCAGATATTCTAACCAAAGCATTGGATGGTACAAAGCTCTGCAAGTTCAAAGCCATGATTGGTTTGTAGGTAATCTTGGAAGATTGAAGACCTCAAACATACTTGCCTTGAGGGGGAGTTGTTGGAGCAAGTCTATGACCAGCCTAAGTATTGGCTTGAGTCCCACAAAGTCATAGAAGAAGCCTTAAAATGAAGACTATGTAAAGTTCACTTGTGAACTACCTATTGTAACTTTTGAAGACTTTACTTAATGTAAAAGTGAAAGAATATTAAGTGGTTGAGTGCACTTGATCAAAAAGGGAAAGACGAGCCACGAATTCGTGATTTGTGGTAGGTAGAGAATCAAATCAATCACTAATTGATTGGAGAGTGATTGAGGGAAGTTAGCCTCCCAAGCTCAACTATAAATAGATGGCAATTTTAGTCGTGGTTAGAGAGACCTATGTGAAGACCTCCAAGACCTAAGCTTTATGCCATGTCAAGGTGTGATTCGAAGGCAAACATATGTATCAGTAAGTCCATTGTATTGTACAAGAAATATACTTTCATTTTCATGATCATTTGAGTTGATATTTCCATGTTCTTGTGAAGTGTGCTACTCACTGACATATCTCTCAGTTTTCTCAGTTAGATTGCAGAGATGGTTTCTCTGAGCTTGGTGCATCATTTTCAGTGATTTAACTTGGTAAAGTTAGCTCTATAAGTCTATTATAGGCTCACTAATTTTCATTTCATTTGGGTGTTTCAATCTTTAGTTATGTTCAGTTGAAGTCAACAGTGTCTGTTCATTTTCACTTCTCTATCAGGTACCAGACTTTTTTACTCATCTTGTCAGAGTTGTTTCTCAGTGTGTACTTACCCAAACTCAAGGATTTAAATCTTGTTGGATTCCCCATACTGTCTAGTATAAGCATACAAATGTTCATAATCATTGGATTCTTAAATATGGAGTTATGTTCATTTTTCTGCTCATTGGTTTCATTACTGTAGCATCCCGTGAAAATCGGGATGATGTCATCACTTGTTAAACATCTTTCTCAGTGTGTGGTTCATTATTTTTTATGAGATTACTCTTGAAAGTTAGCTCTTTAAGTTAAATAGACTTCCCCAAGAGGAATTAAGCTAATTGCTGTTGTGCTCAGAGCATTATGCAAATAACTAGACAGGTGTATGAACCAAAATAGCAAGTTCTTCACCTCTAAGCTAACTCCAACTTATCTGTTTTGATCTATCTTTTTGAGAGTGATCTTCCAAGGTACATAGGGTGTCTAATACATCCATTGGAAAGCTAAAAGGGCCCACCATATACTCCTGGAGTTCATTTGGCTAGTGTAGATCAAGGATTTTGTAACACCTCTTCATCTTCAAGCACATACCTATCCATCTCTTCACAAAACGGCCAACCAATGATGAGGTGAGGGAGGAGGACTAGGAGGTAATGGCACCTTAGACGGGGAAAGGGGACATGTCACTATAGGTTCGGTATGGGTACCTTGAGTTGTAGTTTTTGGTGAGGAAGGATGCACAGTATCGGGTTGAGGGTCTGGTTGAACAAGAGACTCCTCATTCTATGTTTGCTCCATTTGGTTACGAGTGTGTCAATAGTCTCCTGTTGTTGTTAATCAACCATGTCAAGAGGTTGAACGTCTTCCAGGACAGAGTCCTTATGAGTTTGACCCTTAGGGGATGATGGGGTGAAAAAGACCTGCACAGAAGAAGTTGTGTAATGTAGAAGTGTTGTAGGGGACGAGGCTTGTGCATGACTCTGTGAGGGACTGATTTTTCTACGTTATCTCCGAAAGAATTGCAGAAGTTTGTCATTACCATCAGCAATGCCCATGACCTGCTGTGATTCTTCGTGGAAGAGGAGGGTGTTCATCGGAGGAGGGTGAACAAGTTGAATAACACGAAGGAGAAAAGAAAGAAGATGAGGAAGATGAGTCCAAGGGATATCATCTTTGGCTATCTATCTTGAAATTTCTTGACATTCACGGTGGATTCACCAGAAGAAGAATAATGCCTAGTTAACTGCTTTGCGGGTAGCAACCTCGATCATGGAATAAAAGGGTCTAGAGATCCCATACATGCGTTTCTGTAGGTTGAGAGCAGCAACCAAAAATTGCAGGGCAGAGCATTCCGATTCAGGTCCACAAAGGATATCGAACTCTTTAGAAGATTGGTGAGGAAATAATTTCTTCATCGTCGCCATAGGCTATAGAGGGACATCCACACTTCCATCTTGAGATAGATGGAATCCCTTAGCCATGGTATTCAGAGTAACGATGATGCGTGGATTGAGGCGGGTGATCGGCCAACATGTCTCCGAGTATCGGCAATAGTGGCAATGAGTTGAGCAAAGAAGGGATTACATTCAACCGAATGCCAAGGAAATTCGGTGAACACGAATAACCCGTGGGCACGCAAGAACTCACTCAAGTCGGGAGATAAACCAGCACGGAAGGTGGTAATATTGGCTAGAGCTTCCATGGCGGTTGACATAAGGTGAATGCACAATAGGATATAGAGAATACGTAGCGCAAGTACACAATAGTGGAAAAGAGGACAAAGATCATGGCTAAGTAAGAACGTAGAATGGGAGCACGGGTAGAAAATGCCATCATCACCACTGGAGGGAAACATGCATGCATAATGATGACATTCGTGCATTAAGGAATTTCCAAACGTGGAGTGCGGCAGCGAATCATGGATAATTAATCCAAACGAGAAGTTTACAGTCAGACGGTCAACCAAAACACACGAAATGTACATAGTGGTCAAGATACAAAACACACATAAGCTAGATAAATAAAAATAGGACCATCACCAAGTTAAGATGAAGTAGATGGTGGACAATACAGACAAAGTTTCAACCCATTGATAGGTTTAGGAAGAAGATTACTAGTTAAAGTGGATAACCGAAAAGTCGCTAGCCCAACCTGATTTGCAATACAGTAGGGACCGAGCCACCGAAGCTTGAACTTGCGAGCTCAACGATTAGACTTAGCATTGTAGAAAAGAACTAATTGGACTTTGGTAAAGAGGGGAGTCCTGAGGAATTGGTAATGAGTCTTAGCTTGCCTTAGTTGCACTTCTTGAAGCACCAGAAAACTTTCAAGATGTTGTTCGTCCAAAGATCGCAACACATCCAACCAGAAAGGGAAGGACTCTTCAGGTAATAACTTATGGGCCAATGCCACCCGTAAACTAGGTACCACCAATTCCATAGACACAATTGCCTCCAGACCATATGCCAACTTAAAAGGTGTACTTCCTCTAGCAACTTTATAAGTAGTACGATAAGCACATAGGACCAAAGGAAGGAATTGATCCCAACGCTCCAGACATTCTAGCACCTATTCCTTTAGCATGTTAAGAAGGGTTTTATTGGTACTTTCAGCTAGTCCATTTGCACGAGGATAGTAAGGGGAGCTAAACTTATGGACAATCTTCATGATACGGGTAAGCACTTGCATTAGGGTATTAGCAAAATGTGTACCCTGATCAAAAACAATCTCCAAGGGGAGACCATAGCAAGGGAAAACATCACTCATCAAACATTTGGTGATCGCCGATGCAGTTGCAGACCGTAAAGCCCAAGCTTCAGCCCACCAAGTAGCATAGTCAGTACAGGTAAGTATATGCCGATGATTGGTAACCATAGCAGGAGGTGTAATGGGATGAATGAAATCCAAGCCCCACTTATGAAAAGGCTCAAGGAGAGGGAGAGGCTGAAGCCGAAAATGATGTTGTTGTAAAGGTTGCCCAGATCGTTGGCAAGCATCACACTAGTGGACATGAGTAGTAATGTCACACTGCATAGTGGGCTATCATAATTCACTCTGCAAAATTTTCCGGTAGGTAAGATCAACAGAAGAATGGCCACCAGGCAGAGCACAATGAGCCATTTCAATGACCGAAGAAACTTCAGGTGCTGGAATACAACATAAAAGCATACCAGATGGATCCATATAATACAACTATCCCACAAATATCCGAAATCGATGACTATACATGGCCAGTTTATGCGAACAGAAGTGGAAGTATTAGTCAGGGAACATCTACTGGTTAGAAAAATAAGGATATCATAGTATGACGGTGCTTCGGGGAGCACCTAGGAATCATTTGAAACGAAATCAGTCCCATAGATAACAAGAGTGGTATCCATCAACACCACCGGGGAGTTCACTGGAATCAAGCCGAGAAAATCAGCAAGAGCATGCGTTGACCCTGGACGATGGACAACCTCATAATCAAATTCTTGCCGCAACAATACCCATCTCGCTAATCTGCCCCCTAAATGTTGCTGGCGTACAAGATAAACCAAAGCCGCATGATCCACATGAAAGGTAAATGGGCGTCCTAGTAAATAGATCCGGAATTCTTTCATCAAATAAACCAAACCCAAACATTCGCGTTCAGTTACAGAGTAATTACGTGCACCAATAGCTAGTCATGGACTAGCATTATAAATAGGTCAAAACCACTTGTCCTATTACTTCATTAACACACTACGGATTGCTATGTCAGATGCATCCACAAAAACATGGAAGAGGAGTTGCAAGTTTGATGCTTGTAGAATAGGAGCCTGTGTTAAGAGTGTTCTTCAGAAGATCAAATGAAAGTTGGCATTCCTCAATCCATGCAAGTTGTCAGGGATTGCTAATAATCAGCCGAGTCAGTGGTATAGCCACATGAGCGAGCCACTGAAGATGTCGTCCATGCCAGGATATTTGTCAAAGGCATCACATTACGGCCTTCGGTGTTGTAGGGGCAAGTGCATTCAATACTGCTTGCACTTTATCAGGGTCCATGTGAATTCCTTGTTGCAAAATAATATAACCAAGCAATTTGCCACACAAAACTAAAAGGACTGATTTGTTGGGATTTAAGCACAAACAAAACTCCTGACACTTAGAAAAGCAACAACATAGGTGATAGAGGTGAGCGGATGCATCACCAGATAATAAAAAATCATCCAAATGCAGCCACATAAATGTAGTTAGGTAGGGAGAAAAGATCTCCTACATGCATAATTGAAAGGTACTAGGAGCATTACAAAGACCAAACCACATCACCGTACAAGCATATACACCCCAACTCATAATAAAAGCAGTCTTTGGAATATCCATTTCAGCCATGCACACTTGATTATAGCCACTATAACAATCCAAGAAGGAATACATTTCTCGTCCAACAACATCATCTAGCATCGTGTCCAAAAAGGGAAGTGGAAAGGGATCAAGTACCATTGCTGCATTCAACTTCTGGTAATCTACGCAAATGCACAATTGCTTGTTTTTCTTTGGGACAATGACAATAGGAGAGATCCATTCAGCATGCTCAATGGGAACAATGAAGCCTACTTTCAACAACCGATCCAATTCAGCTTTCACTTGAGTAGCATAGTTGGGATTCATTCGGTAATTAGGTTGTTTAATTGGCCGTGCATCCAGTTTCAGCATCACATGGTGTTGATAGAGACAATAACTAGGTTGTTTAATTGGCCGTGCATCCCGTTTCAGCATCACACGGTGGTGATAGATCCTTTCATATCCCGATAATCCTACGTGAATACATCAACAAATTCTTTTAGCAACTGTAGTAAATCATTTTGAAAAGTTTTCAGTAGCCCATCCTTAATCTTAATCAGTCACGAATTAGCCTCATCTCCCAAATTACAAGTGATTAGTTGATCTTTCAGTACATAAAACTATCGGTGCATTGAAATATCCTCAGATGGATGGAGTAATTGTTGTAGATTCGTGGCATTCAAGACTTGATCCGGAACTAGATCCACTCCTCGGTAAGCGGAACTATCGTACAAGCAGCCGGAGTCCAATTATCCACAATAGCTTGTAAATCAATTGTACCCAATGCGAGCAAATCCTCGTTAGCATTTAGGAAAGCTTCTTCGTCATCATCTAAAATTCCATCCAACATATGCACTGGTTTGACCACATAAGGTCAAGTGTGAAGGTCACAAGGCTTCATCTCCTCCAAGGGTACCACATATTTCCGATGATTGCTTTTAAAAATAAGTTCATGTGTAGAACAATCCTCTAACACTTTTGCTTGCTTCAACCAGGGCCTCCTAAATAGTAAGTAGTAATCAAGACTTGATTCAGGTAATTCCAAAACAACAAAATTCATTTTGAACAGTGCTCCCTGGAAGGTAATGGGTATATCATGCACCAAACCCACCGGATGTACCCTAGATTGATCAACCATTCTCACAAAAAACTCGACGGGTTCAATCTGAGTCCACCCTAACCTTTTACAAAGTGTGGTTGTAGCAATATTCACACTAGAGCTCCCTCAATTAATACTTGAGTAATTTTATGGTTTTTATACCATACTGTAATTAAAGGAATAGCGTGATCCACCGTAGAATCAAGTTCTGGAGGAATAGTTGCTGTAGTAGGTGTACACGAAGATCCTCGATTGATTTGTTGTTGGAATCACTGGCGTACGCTCGAGACCAAGGCTAACAGTTACCCTTACGACATCGTAATAGATGCTTCCGACAAAATATTCCACACAGAGTCAAGATTCAATGTACCTAGTGCCGAGTCTGGTGGACTCTTGGGTGACAATTTGATCGGATTCATATCTTCTGGTGGCATATTCGGTACTGTTTGGTGGACCACCAGTACCGGATCGGAAAAACAGTTGGTTCTTGACTAGCCCACATACTAGCTTTAGTAAAAATTCTCTATTGTTCTTGAATGCCTGGCTCAAAAATCTCAGAAGCTGGTTGTAACTTCTTGCCGGACCATGTTTGAATTGTTGCTGCTTGGGTATCCACTGCTGAAATATATATCATATTTGCCATTGGATGCTCTCGTTTTCTTCTTCGCTTATCATACTCGGCCGCTTCTTTACAATATCTATGGATATGTCCAATTTTGCCACAAAAATGGCATCTTGGTGGTGGAAGAGATGCACTTTCACCCTATTGACCCGAGTTCCACCGGGTCTGTCCGAAATTGTTTGGTCGTGGTCCCCTCTAGGTTTTGTAACTTTGGTAAGAGGTATTTCTCAAATGCGGTGGTACATAGTGGGTAGCCTCTTGTCCCTGCTCTTGTTGAATCATAAGCTAACATCTTAATAGGGTATTTAACCCAATTGGATGAGCTTACATCACCATAAGGTGTAGGAATCTCCTCCTCCTTGGTTTAGATGCTTTGAATCCTTGAGTTTCTAATTTTTCCATATCTTCATCACTTGTAGATTCTATGTCAACACATCGATGGTCTTCGTCATTTACCTTATCCTTTCCTTTGCTACTTACTTCACTTGAATGAGCTTGATTCCTTATCCTTCCATGGCAAGATGATGTATTACTCTCCTTTGATGGTGTGCTTGAAGTGGTTGGACCACTCATCTCCATGCTTTGTTGTTGCTCTTTGAACTTCTTCTCGGCATCATATGCATTGTCAACCTATAACACATATTTTCTACCATAGCAAGGAAGAAAATCATCAAGTATTACATCGCTAGACACCTTAAGTTCTTTTGAGGAAGGATTATAGAAGTTAAAACCCTTTTTTGTGAAAAATATCCAAGAAATATACACCAATCTGCCTTCAGGTCTATCTTGTGTCTCAATTCTTGAGGTATGTGAACATAACACACACAAACAAATACTTTGAGATGTGAAAGGTTGGGTTTTCTACCACACAAAGCCTCATAAGGTGTAAATGAATGTACTCTTGAGGCTGGACACCTATTCATAATGTATATGGCTCTATTTGTCGCATCAATCCAATAAGAGTTAGGAACATTCATTTCATTTAACAAAGCTCTAGCAACTTCTCCTATGTATCTATTCTTCCTCTCTCCCACCCCATTTTGTTGTGGTTTATACCTGCAATTGAATTTCCTTTTGATCCCATGTTCATGTAAAAAATCTAAAAATCCATTTGAAAAATGCTCTCCCCCTCCATCCGATCTAAGACTCTTTATATACTTCCATGTCTCCTTCTCCACTAGGTTTCTGAACCTCTTGAAGTGATAAAACACCTCCTACGCGACTTCATGCAACACATCCAAAGAAACCTTGAATGATCATCTATAAATGTGATAAAATATATATTACCTCCAATGGATGGCTCCCTTGTAGGTTCTCATACATCAGTGTGTATGATATTCAACACTTCATTGCTCACATGTGTTACCTTCTTGAATAGCAATATGCTTTGCTTCCCTAATTGACAAGAATGGCACAAATGTTACATATTCTAAGATGTTTGATTAGGTAGACTATTCACCAAGTCCATCCTTTGCATGTCCTTCATCCTTTGTAAGTTTATGCACCCCAATTCTTTTATGCCATAAGTCCATTTCTGCAATATGTTTATTTCCAATTGACAAGTAGATAGTGTGAGGGGTTGATGGCTTTACCTCCATGGTGAAGAGTCTTCCTTCCTTCTTTCCTTTTGCTATGAGCTTGTAGTCATGCATGGGGTCTTCAACAAAACATCCTTGGTCATTGAACCTCACCTCATAACCTCTTTCAACCATTTGACCTACCGAAACCAAGTTCTTTGTGATGGTTGGCACATGCAACAGATCCCTCAACACCTTGGAGCTTTGAGATCCATTCAATGCAACATCTCCCACATGTGTAATATTTTTCTCAATGTCATCTTCTATCTCTAAATGTCCTTTAGTGATGGGTGTGTAAATTAAAGAAAACATCTTTATTGCAACTCATATGGTTGCTACAACCACCATCAATGTACCATATAAATTTGGAATGGAATTTTCACTTGATCCATACATCATAAGCAAGTTCTCAATTCGTGAATTTGTTGAAGTAATTGCATATTGCCTTTGTTCCTTTTGTATCCTTGATTGTCTCATCCTTTGGACCAATAATCCCTTGCATAATGTCTCAGTTTTCCGCAATTGTAGCATTCTCAATTGGATGCTTCTCTTGCATGTGATATTCCTCCTCTTCCTCTACTCCCTCCTCTTCCTCTTGATTCATAGATTTGGTTGGAGCCTTCTTGGTTGCTTGAGCTTCAGTTTGACCTTCCTCTCCCTATACCTTGGGAGTTGTGTCCACCTCTTTAGCCTTTGCCTCTAGTTGCATAGAAAACTTGGGCTTGGCTGCTCTTTGATTATGAACCTCCTTGGTTCCTCTGCTTGGTCACCATCAATGTGACTAATTCATCAAAATTTGGTAGGGAATCCGTCACATAAACTGATTTGGTGAATGCTTTCCACCTTTCATCCTCTCTCAAGCCTTTGAGAGTATGCGCGACAAGATCATCATCTTTGATTGGGCTCCTAATTGAGTCTACAACATCTGCAAGCTCCTTAACATTCAAAATGTACTCATTTATGTTAGTACTTGGTGTTTTCCTAAGCTTATTTAGCTCATTCTTGAGCTGAATCTTCCTTTCCTTGTTTGATGACAAAAATAATCTCTCCAAGGTCTCCCAAACCTTCTTGGATGTGTCAAGTCTTGTATATGCCCTATCATGATATTGATTATGTGTAGGGATAGAATGAATAAGATTGTCCTATCCCTTTCTATCCAGTCATTAAGTGCCTTGAACTACCCATGAAGTGGCGGACCATGTACATGAGGCATTGGATTTGTGCCACTCACTAATCCCTACAATCCTTTGCCCATAATGTAGTTGCTAACTTTAAAGTTCCATGGTTGATAATTGCCTTTCTCTAACTTCTTTGTTTGTCCATTATACTTAGACATACTGAGCTCTAGGATGTTCCTCTAGCTTTTCCTCAAGTGTTTGTATGCTTTAGAAGGTTTGGATATGAGCCTTTGATAGCTTCTCCCTTGCTAACCCTCAACTAGCTGAGATCTCGATGGATATAGCCCCCTTTTGATGTCTTCTTTCTTTGATAAGTCCTCCTTTTGCTTCCATGAGTTATCTTGATCCATTCAAGTCTTCAATATGATGCCCAATAATCTTTCCAAGCCTCCAAAATGGCTCTGATACCACTGACGGGGGATGATTCTGACACCCCAATGCAACAAAGGAAGATGGCTGGCCCCCACTAGATCCACAAGCTGTAATATATGCTTATTGTTCTAAACTTTTCTCTACACTTGTACAGACACTTAAAATGAAACTTTGTAGACTTGTAGTAGACTAGAAGAGGTACCAAAAATCTTTAAAGCATCCCAAAAGGATATTCCAAATGGGAGAACCATGTTCTGCAATATAGGCTACCTATTTGCAACACTCTCTACCTATGTACATAGATATATCTTTACAAAGATGGAAATTTCTCACAATTCAATTGATCAAAGAACTTGAACTGTAGAAAAACTTAGGGTGCTATATGAGAGACCAAATGAACCTTGAAATGAATTAAAGTGAATAGAAAACATTCCTCTAAAATCTGGTACAATCAGATTTGGAAAAGTCTATCTACACCTCTAGATAGAGAGGAGAAAAATCAGGAGAAAATGAGGTAAGCAAGCAAGGAGGCTGCTTTTTGGAGTTTATGAGGTCATTTAACTAAGTGGTAAACTGGTGGAATGCATACTCCAAAAAATAACAAACGTAGCTTTAGATTTGAAAATAGTGGCACCATTTCAATTCACCATCAAGACATGTTCCTTATAACTGACTTTGGTATGATTATCTCTTAGTACCAAGTTGCATGTTGAATCTCCTCAAATAATTCAAGATCCATCGGTATTTTATCTTTTATCTTGTAGAGAGAAATAAGAAGGGATCAAGAATTGGGAACCATAGACACTTGGATTCGTTTCTACTCCTAGATAGAAAAAACAAATTACATGTGTACATAATCTATTCTATACCATCAATAGCTTCGAAACAATCAAACAAAAACGAAAATCAACAATCATAGACAATACTCAAAATCATATACCACTAACCATCTTCAATTCAACAATGATACAAGATGAGACCATTCAACAATGCATTGGAACTTCTATCACATTACCATTCAATTTTTATCATTGCTCTTTGTTTTTCAGTAACAATCTTGCTCACCTTTTTTTTCCAATTATGTACATGTTTCCACCATTGCATTGTAGATTAATCTCTACCTTTCTAAAAAGTTCCTTTAAAGTGTCTTATCTATGTAGTGTTCTTCAAACAAATCGTGCCTTTGAGCTTGAGTTTGCGATATATTGTATTCATCCTATATGGTAGATACCTAAACATCAATTTCATGTATATAAATGTTGCTACATACTTATATGGGAGTCTTGTGCAAGAGGTGGAAGTCATAGATCAAGAAGAAGGATGGAAAATGCTTAGCGCATGGGTATCCTCACCTAGAAGTGGGGATTGTGATAGGAAAAAAAAAACTATGAACTGCTATTAGTTTCATAGCCAAAATGATTCTTCCAAGCTGATGCCAAATGGAATCACAAAAGGGAAAATGCTTCATTTGAATCATTCAAGGCATCCAAAAACGCACAATTTTATAATTTTAAATACACAATAAATCTGCATAAATCCACACTTTCTAATACCAAGGATGGTATATCTTCTACAAAAACCTCAATCAAGAGTGTTTATAAACATGATAAAACTTGAATTGCATCACAATGCTAAAAATGATGGTGGAAGACTATGAGGAACATCCACAAATACATTTGAAAGGATACGGGGTGTGAGAGAGTGGTAGAAAAGGGTGGGTGGGAGGGAAAAAGGCATCCAAACTCTATGTGTATAGACTCCTATTGTAAAAGCTATATAAACATGTCCAATGTGTAGCTTTACATAGCATTGCACACTAGTAAGTCCTTTATCTAGAGTCAATCTACATCCCTTTCTAAGCTCCACATTGGGAGCGCAGGAGTGGAAAACACCATATTTGTAGACACATTACTATTGGTAATTTGAGAATTTGAGCTCTCTATCTCTTAGGCTGCATCCCTTTTTGTCTTCATTCTTTTCTCTCAACTCTATTTACTGGTCTATTTTTCTAGCTATTATTTCTTACAATGCAAACATTATTCAAGAAATGAAGGCATGATTGTCACGCATCTAAGGCTCGAGGGGGGGTTGTTGTAGCAAACAAATTCTTGTTGATTTCTAATAGCCATTTTTGATTCATTGGCAACAATATGGTCCTTGTATTTATAATCTAAAGTGATTACACATCTTCGAATGTTATGTCTCATACTTTGTATAGAACTCATAATGTGTTTTGTTATGTATTGGATCATAGATTTGTATGGTCTTGTACAAGGTAAAAGGGGTGGAATCCGTGCATTCTAGGGGAGGAGTCACCAATCAAAAATCTGATTGGTTAAGGACTAAGATATGAACCAAAATGTGGTCAAATCGTTGACAAGAGGTTGTTCATTCAATCAAACCAATCATATGACTATAACTCTTTAGTCCACCGTAGTGAATTCTAGTGTAATTATTTCACTCAAAGTGCGTTATACTCAAACTAAGAGAGATAAAAAACTTCTCAAAGATCTATATTACCAATTTAAGTCACCTTAATGAGTAATTGAGGTCATTTTTGTACTTTTATCTATGATATGTTTACATTTCGTTCATAGTAGTCAACTTTAAGCTTGTATTCTGCCAAGATCAAGGTTCATTTCTATCAAACAATCTTTGAATTCTAAAGAGATATCCATTGTTGAGGTTGACCATATGATTATATTTACAAGTATGTTATGGTTGGGTATACACATGAATTGTAACTTCATTTATCTTTATCGAGGTTTTTCATAAATAAGTTTTTTTGTGCAAGAATGGTCACTTGGCTTCCAATCACGGACATGCAAAGTGGTTAAGATCAATTTTAAAAGTTCTCAAAATAATGTGCATTGCAAGGTGCATGAACATCTAAGAGGAGCAAGTATCTTTTTCATCGTCTTCACATTGACAACTATCTATATAGCTGAAAGCTTTTGAAGCACCTCCAAAAAAGTATCATAGCACCTTTATTGGTTCAATTGCAAGATTTACAAGTCCACTACAATTTCCAAGCATTAGGTCCTAAGAATTTTTTGGATCTGAGCCAACTTTATTCTGATCACCTAAGGTCAACTCTCTATTTATCTTGTTTTGCATCTAAAAAAATAAAGAACATTTGGATTATCAATGAATACTTTTTGCTAAAGTATAGATAGTGACAAATTTAAGAGACGTTGAATCATAAGCAATTATTATATAGAAGAGCATAAGTACAGGGCTTGATACCTATAGTTGATAACTTTGTAAATGCCTTGATGGAATCAAAGATCCCATTAGGGAGCATAAGTTGTACAATTTTCTTCATACATGTCAAAAACGGTTCATATAGATTATAGATTGATTGAGAATTTCCATTCCAAATAATTGTATTTTCAAATAAATATATTCAATTGAGATACATGTGTAGAAAATCACTTGAAACTATTTGTGACCTTGTATTCTTCAATGATTGGGCTCACTTTAATATGTTGTCGAATGAAAATCATATTGCTTGGATTTCAGCAATCTAACCCAAGATTCAAAATTTCCTTCAACATGTAATAGTATGTATTATGTAAACCTTTTCACGATGTAGTTTGATGCATTAAATGAGTCTTTAAATGTAGTTTGATGCATTAAATGATTCTAAAATATGAGTATTTTCCTCTTAGCCATAGAAATGCATTGTGTAGCATGTTTGGTATCCATTTATTGTTGGAACAAGTCCATGGAGAGTCCAAGGGATGGCTTGAGTCATCAAAAGGCTTAGAAAATTAAATCAAATGTCAACGCCTTGTAGAGTTCACTTGTGAACCCCCTCTTGTAATTTTTGAGTACTTAGTTGATGTAAAAGTAAAGGAATCTTAGCGGTTGAGTTCACTTGATGAGTAGGAAGGAGAAAAGCCACGAATTTTTGATTGACTGAGTAGTAGAATCAATCACTAAAAGATTGTATAGTGATTTTAGGTGAGATTCAAATTCAAATTTAGGCTCTGAATATCACTATAAATACATGACCTTCTAGTCGCATTTTGTAGACCTCCATGAGCTGAGCTTTATGCCATATCAAAGTGTGGGTTCAAGGCACACATATGTATCAGTAATACCATTGTACTTTACGGTCAATATACTTTCTTTCTTATGATCATTTGAGTTCATATGTTCATGCTTTTGTGAGTATAATGTTCACTACCATATCTCTCAGTTTTCTTAGTTAGATTGCAGAGATAATTTCTCTAAGCTTGGTGCATCATTTTCAATGCTTTAAGTTGGTAAAATTTTCTCCTTGATTCTACTAAATTCTTGTAAAATATCATGGAAATTGAGGTTTTTAATCGTGAGCTATGTTCATTTGAAATTGCCTATATCTATTCGACTTCAACTTCTTTGTCAGCACTCCATCAGATCAGTGTTTTTCTCAGAGCTGGTTCTTAGTGTGTAGTTCATCATTTCCATTATTTAAAGTTTGATAGAGTTGTCTGGTATATGCCTACAAAGTTTGATAAGCATTGCGTCTTGGAATTTTGAGATATCAACATTTCTCTACTGACGGGCCTCAATACTGCTACAACCCATGAAAATTGGGGTGATGCTACAACTTGCTATCCACTTTTCTCTTTATGTAGACCATCGTTTTTTATGAAACCACTCTTGATTGTTAGCTTACTAAGTTAATAAGACTTCCCCAAAAGGAATCAAATCAATTACTTTTGTGACCAGAGAATTGTTCAAAACACTCGACAAGTGTATGGACATAAATAGCAAGTTTCTTGTTCTTGAATCTACTTCAACTTATCTATTTTGATTCATTGTTTTGAGAGTGATTTTCCAAGGTACATACGGTGTCTAATACATCCTTTGGCAAGCTAAAAGGGCCCACTACATATCCGTGGAGTTTTTTTGGCTGGTGTAGTGCAAAGTTTTAATAGCACCACTTCATCTTCTCCAAGTTCAAATCCATCTCTTCACAATGGTATCAGAGCAAGGTTGGACAACATGGCATATGGATTTACTTCATCAATTGACAAATTGGACAGAGGTAACTACTCATCCTGGTCATTAAGGATGGAAGCTTATCTTCAAGGCAGGAATTTATATCGTTATATAGTTGGAGATGAAGTTATGCCAAGTTTCAAGAACAAAGGTCAACCAACACAAGGAAAGCAAGAAAGATTGAGCACATGGTGCTCCAAGGATGCACTTGCAAGGTCTTATCTCCTCAACTCTATGTCATATTTTTTTTTTGCCTCACATTAGAAGTTGTAAAACATCATAGGAAGTGTGGAATGCACTTGAAGCCTTCTTTTGTTCAAGTACAAAGGCCATGAAGCATCAACTATGGATGGACTTCACAACTCTCAACAAAGCTCCCAAAAAAAATGTGATTGATTTTTTTACAAAACTCAAGGACATAGCATATTAGTTGGGAAGCATTGGAGAGGTAATAGATGAAGAACAAATTCTAAGATAGGTCATCAATGGTTTGAAGGTAAAGGACAAGTGGGAAGCATTCACCACAGCTATGGATCTATACATGGATATGCATATACTAGATTTCAATACACTCATAGGACAACTACTACTCGAGAGACAAAGCTTATGAGGAATGGAGAAAGCTCCAAAAGTAATCAATCTTCCGCTTTGTATACTGATAAAAGTAAGTCAAAAGAAAACAAAGGATGAGAAAAGAAAGTGGACGATGAAGTAGGTACACATCAAGCTAACTATGCAGGTAGAGGAAGATATGATAGAGGTAGAGGTAGAGGAGGAAGGCAAGGCAGGGGGAGATCCCAAGACTCTAATTCATGCTCTATTTGTGGATTAACTAATCATACAACTAAAAATTTCTTTAGGAATTCTAGGAATCAAAGAGGCAGAGGTTACCATAGAGGAAGTTATGGCTACTCAAGAGGACAGTTCAACAGTTATCATGGCAACCACAACAATTACAACCATTCAAACTATCAAGGAGGCAATAGGGGAAGAAGATACTTCAATAACTACACAGAAGACTCAAATCAAGAGGTTAGAAGACTCAAATCAAGAGGACTCATTGCTAATCATGAATATGGCCATGCCATAGGGTAAATTTGATGAGCATGTTTTCTATATAGATTCAGGTTGTTCCAATCATGTGGCAGGAAATGTGGCACTCCTATCAGATTTAGAAGATCCAAGGAACAAGCATGAAGTGTAGACAGGTGGTGATACAAGGAATTTAGTGGAAAAGATAGAAAATGTGAAAGCACGTGATCAAAATATCAACCTACTTAGCAAGGTACTCTATGCCCCTACCATTACAAGGAATTTGATAAGTGTTGGCCAGATAGTAGAGAAAGGGTTGCAAGTCAAGTTCACAAGAGGAGGAGCATTTGTTGAAGATCCAAGTCAATGATTTAGGAGATTTTCAAAAGGTGAAAAGACAGGTAGATTGTTCACATTTGAATTACAAGACACTAGAAACATTGTTATGTTTAACTATGGTAGTCAGACACTCACAGAATTGGAAGTATGGCACAAAAAGTTAGCACATATTGGTGAAAGATCATTAAAGAAAATTTGCAAGGACCAAAGTACTTGGACTCCATAACTTGTCAAAACAACAAATGATTTATAAGTGTAGTGCATGTCAATTTTGAAAGTCTCATAGGTTACCATTCATAAAGAAAGGACATATGCATTGAGATCTCTATGATTTGGTTCATACAGATACAAGGATGTTTCAATATTTGGATCAAGGTATTATGCCTCCGTCATTGATGATTGCAATAGATGGACTCTATTATATTTTATGAAACACAAAGATGAAGTCTTTTCATGCTTCAAAAGATATTTGGCTCTTGTGGAGAATCAAAGAGGTAAGACATTGAAAAAGCTAAGGTTAGATGGAGGGGGAGAGTACTTCTCCCATGAATTTGACTCCTTTCTTCAAGAAAGAGGAATGGAAAGAGAGATCACTACAAGCTACACTCCTAATCAAAATGGAGTGGCAGAAAGAAGGAATAGGACAATTGTTGAAGCTGCAAGGTTTATGCTAAATGAGAAGCACTTACCTAATTACTTATGGCGTGAGGCTGTATCCACAGCCACTTATTTGATTAATAGGTTAACTTCAAGATCACTTGATGGCATGAAACTATATGAGGCTTGGAATGGAAGAAGACCAAGCTTGGATCATTGTAAGATTTTTGGATGTGTTGCTTATGCTCATGTTCCTTCATAGGTTAGAGGCAAGATGGACCCCAAAGCAGAAAGGTGTGTATTCATTGAATATGACAACAATCAAAAGGCCTACAAGTTATACAACCCAACAACCAAACGATTCTTGGTGAGTAGAGATGTAGTATTTGATAAGAATAGTTCTTGGTATGAAGATTCATATAGAAAAGTCAACTTACCTTATGATTTTGAAGAATATTTTCCAAAACTTGTTAACGATAATTCTTCTAAAGTTGAAGAGTAGGATACCTCAGAAGATGATGAAGCAACTCAATATCAAAATCTTAAAATGTGGAAGTCTAAAGGTAAAGCAAAAATGAAAGAACTTGGACAAGAGGTAGAATCATCACATCATGGCCTAATAAAGTCCATGAGGGAGAAAAGAAAACCATAAAGGTATGGGTTTGATACTTCTCTAGTCACTAAACATTCAATCTATCTAGCACGGGACATAAATCAAGAGGAACCTTCAACATTTGAGGAAGCAAAGAAGAAATCAGAATGGAGACATGCAATGGAAGAGGAAATTGAAGCTCTTAAGGAGAACAACACTTGGGAGTTGGTTCCCAAGTCTCCATCAAAGGAAGTGATAGGCTTACGATGGATCTACTAATTGAAGAAGATCTTAGATGGCTCCATTAACAGGTATAAGGCAAGGCCTGTGGCAAAAGGCTCTGCAAAAACTCAGGGAATTCGTTATGAGGAGACCTTCTCTCCTGTGGCAAAGATCCCTACAATTAGGGTTTTGCTTAGTATTGGAAGACACTTCAATTGGATGTAAAAAATGCATTTCGTAATGGATGGATAACAGAAGAGGTATATATGACACAACCACCTAGTTTTGAGAATCACATATATCGTGATTATGTGTGTAAACTTAACAAAGCTTTATATGGACTCAAAGAGGCCCCAAGGGCTTGGAATCACAGGCTTGTCTCATTCTTGTAGGACAAAGGATTTCAACTTAGCAAGGCAGATCCATCACTATTCATAAAAAGGAGTAACTCTGAAGTCATCTATTTGTGTGTGTATGTAGATGATATTATACTTATAGGAAATGATACAGATGGCATTAAGAGAATCAAAGAACAAATGAGAGAAGAATTCAAGATAAGTGATTTGAGTTCACTTACCTACTTCCTAGGATTGGAAGTTGTCTACAGAGATCACAGTTTGTTTCTCACTCAAAGAAAGTACATTAAGGACATGTTGGGAAAATTGAAGATGCAAGATTGCACGATTGTAGGTACTCTAATGGAGGTTAATCACAAATTAAGCTCACATGAAGGTGAACTCATAAAAGATGTGACAGCTTATCAAAGCCTTGTGGGTAGTTTGAACTATGCGACATTGACAAGGGTTGATATATGTTGTAGTGTGAGTGTGCTAAGTCAATTTATGCACACATCTAGGAAACCTCACATGGAGGCTGCGAAGAGGATACTCAAATATCTCAAAGGGACCATGGATGAAGGGTTATACTACCCTTATGTGTCTTTTTTAAGTTTGAAATTGTTTTTTGATGCAGATTGGGCTGGCTCCAAGGAAGACAAAAGGAGCACCCTAGGATATCTTACATTTATAGGTTCAAAACTTGTCTCATGGTCATCCAAGAAGCAACCCACAGTTGCTCTCTCTTCTACTAAAGCTGAATACAAAGGTCTTGTTATAGCTACTCAAGAAGCAATGTGGATGAAGACACTATTCAGAGATCTTGGTTTAGAGACTGGAACTCCAAATACTTTTTATGACAACATGAGCTCCATTCACTTGGCTGTCAATCTAATTTTTCATACAAGGACTAAACATATTGAAGTACATTGTCACTACATAAGAGAGAAGATTGTGAGCAAGGAGATTCAATTAACTTATGTGTCCACTCATCAACAATGTGCAGATCTAAGCAAAGCATTGGATGGTACAAAGATTTGCAAATTCAAGGTTATGATTGGTTTGTAGGTACTTGAGGGGGAGCTATTGGAACAAGTCCATGGCAAGTCCAAGTGATGGCTTGAGTCATCAAAAGGCTTAGAAATTTAAAGGAAATGTCAATTCCTTCTAGAGTTTATTTGTGAACTCCCTCTTGTGATTTTTGAGTACTTACTTGATGTAAAAGTAAAGGAATCTAAGTGGTTGAGTCTACTTGATAAGTAGGAAAGAGAAAAGCCACAAATTTGTGATTGAGTGAGAAGGAGAATCAATCACAAAAAGATTGGAGAGGGATTTTAAATTTGGGCTCCAAATATCACTATAAATACATGACCTTCTAGTCACATTGTTTAGAACTCCATGAGCTGAGCTTTATGCCATATCAAAGTGTGGGTTCAAGGCACACATATGTATTAGTAAGTCAATTGTACTTTACAGTCAATATACTTTCTTTTTTATGATCATTTGAGTTCATATCTTCATGGTTTTGTGAGTATACTGTGCACTGCCATATCTCTTTGTTTTTTCAGTTAGATTGTAGAGATGATTTCTCTAAGCTTAGTGCATCATTTTCAATGATTTAAGTTTGTAAAATGCACTCCTTAAGTCTACTACATGCTCATAAAAGTTCTCTTCAATTTCATTTTTCAGTCATGAGCTATGTTCATTTGAAGGCACCTATATCTCTTCATATTCTACTTCTCTATCAGCACTCCATCAGATCAGTGGTTTTCTCAGAGTTGGTTCTAGTGTGTAACTCATCATTTTCCCTGATTCAAAGCTTCATAGAATCAGCATGCTGTCTAGTATACACTTACAAAATCTCATAAGACTTGCATCTTGGAATCTCGAGATATCAACATTTCTCTGCTCACAGGTTTGAGTAGTGCTACAGCCTGTGAAAATCGGGGTGATGTTACAACTTGCTAAACACTTTTCTCTTTTTGTAGCACATTGTTTTTTATGAAATAAATCTTTATTGCTAGCTTACTAAGTGAACAAGAGTTCCCCAAAAGGAATCAAGTCAGTTGCTTCTGTGGCTCGAGAATTGATCAAAACACTGGATAGTTGTATAAACATAAATAGCAAGTTTTTTGTTCTTGAATCTACTTCAACTTATTTTTTTTTATTCATCTTTTTAAGAGTGATCTTTGATGGTACATAGGGTGTCTAATACATCCTTTGGCAAGCTAAAAGGGCCCACTACATATCCCTGGAGTTTATTTCGATAGTGTAGTGCAAAGTTTCTGGAGCACCACTTCATCTTCTACAAGTTCAAATCCATCTCTTCACATTTATCTCATATTCCCATGTTCAAATCAAAATTCGAATCATTTGGTGAAGTAAGTACTTTTTCACTTAATTTGATCATGAATTCTAACTATACCTACCAGAATACTTGTCAAATTGTGCCTTAAATAAAACACATGTCATTGTGCCTTAAATAAAACACATGTCGTTTGAGACTTCAGGGAATTCTCCTTGGGCACACACATAGGTGTGTTAGATCAAGCACACAGGGGATAATGTACATGTTCTTTATGGAGAGAAAGATGAATTGGTTCTTTAATTCATGAGCTTCAACACTCTCATGAAACGTACACAAGTTGAAGGTGTGCAATGTACATGTTCTTTATGGAGAGAAAGATGAATTGGTTCTTTAATTCATGAGCTTCAACACTCTCATGAAACGTACAAAAGTTGAAGGTGTGCAGACGTGTTTATAAGGAATCTTATTGTGTCCTTTGCCCGAGAATTCCTAGGTGTTTAGACACCTTTAAATGACCAAGAAAATATCCTGTACATGGTATTTACTTGCTCAAACCATTATCTATGTACTAAGCATCTTCATAAGATTAGCTAACTTCATGTCCATATCAAATTGAGATGATTAAATTATTTTCATGAATAATTATTTTTTCAATCAACGTTTCCTCTATATTTACTATCATAGTCTTGCGTTCTTCGTTCTCATTGATCCCTGTGAGAACACTCACATACATAGTTCATTGCTTGTCACACGCACACATAGCATCGAAAGGTTTTTCTTTGGTTTCCTCCTCTAGATCTACCACCTCTTATTCTACTTCTACTTGTTGATAACATATTGGTCTTAAGTTGCTTGATATTTTGAGCCGCATTGCTTAATAAAATTGGTGATGATCTTTTCCTTTCCACTTTATCCATCTCTACCTTGTTTTTGTCTTTTACTAGTTACATAGAACATCTATGTTTGTCCTACGTTTTAGACTTGACTTCCTCTATGGTTCATTTAATTTGTGAATATTAACGCTAATCGTTGAGGCATTTCAGAAAACGAATCTCTTGCACACAATGAACGCGTATGATTCTCTATTTCCCGTCATACATAAGTCCATTTAGGACATGAAAAGTGGGCTCAATATAATATTATCTGCACTGTAGATCTCTTCTTCTCACTATATATGCATGTATAAATAGGGCTGACCTCTGTTTGAGCTTTTTTATTGCGTATTTATATATCAAAACTTCGCCTTTTTGGAGGTTTAATCTACCTTCTTAAAAAAGTCGCAAACCCTGCTTCAGGAGTGTAGCTTCTAGAAGGCTCCCGAGGTTTTGGGGTGAGAATCCCTCCCTATCCGCTCCATGGGGGTTGAACGGAAGACCTTCCTCCTTTTGTGAGTTGGTTTTATGTATTGTTAAGTGTTTGTCGATTGTTTTCATAAACTTCAGTTGAGTGCTCCCTGACATTTTCATACATTAGTTAAATAGCACCTCGAGAATGGTCTCAGGATGAAGTAGAGTCCCTTGTTGAGGCACGATCACTATGAAATTCTTTATGAAGCAATGGGCCACACATATGAAGTCCATGAAATTCTTTATCAAGCAATGGGCCATGCATATGAATTCGTTGAAAGACATGGGCTATGGCTGAAATTTCATTAAGATCATCTCTTCTTTGCTTGGAAATCTAACTTTTGAGATAAACATCAATGGAAAACTCTCTCAAGTGACTAAATTAAAATGTTCTATCAGACAGGGGTGCCCGTTGGCCTCTCTTGTCTTTGCTATTGTGAATGATGGTCTCACCTACCCTCTCAACCATCAAGCTCACTTAGGTTGTATTAAGGGCCTCAGTCTACCTCTCAATCAAAATCAGATTATCATGAGACTTTTTGTTGATGATACTAGTGTCTTTGCACATAATGACATGTTAAGCATTGACACTTTTTGGAGTTGTCTAAATACTTTTTGTGAGGCTTTTGGATCCAAAATAAATCATTCTAAAACCACTTTCAGGGCAATTATCGGACATCCTCCTCAATTGGTTATTGAACATGGTTGTTAGTTGATCCCTAGTCTTCAAATCTTTTGCTTCTTAGGTATTTCGATGGGGCAATGATGGGACTGGGATCCCTCTAAGCTTGAGAGAAAGCTGACGTGCAAAAAAGGTATGCAGATTAATGTGGTTCGATGTGTTATGGTGATTAACACATTCCTTCTCTCCCCGATGCTTTACTTTGTCTCATGCTAGAGACCAAAAGACCAAGAGATCTTCAAACTGGAGAGAATTTGTAGGAACTTCCTCTGGACGGGTAACCCTAAGAGAAGGGGTATCCCCAAAAGTAAATGGAATACTTGCATTAGCCAAAAGGATCAAGATGGTTTGGGCATTCTTGACATCAAAGGAATGGCCAATAAGTTAGTGGAAAATGGTTAATTATAGCATGGTGATGCCTCTTGGGCCAAGCTTATTTTTAGAAATAGGAGTGCTCTTAAGCTTCTGGGTCTCCATAGGTGGAAGGGTCTTGAACTTCTCACCATTTTGTTCTCCCCATTTTTGGTGACCCCTAAAGGCCTAAGCTTGATTTGTTCTCTATGGAAGAGTTCAAACAAGGTTAAAACGTTTATCAAAATCAATGAAGGTTGGAAATGGGCTTTCGGTATTAGATAGAATGATTCGAGCTTATTCCTTATCAAGGGCATCAGAAGTGTGGAATCTTGAAACCTCCAAAAGGCTAGAAAACTTTTGAACAAAGGCTTTCGCTTTTGGAAACACCTCTAGAACCAAGAAACTCGTTAGTGGATTAGATTCAAGGACATTGATCTGACGAAAAGAGTGAACTATGAAGAATGATGTCAATTACAAAGCAAATTCAGTGTTTGTGAATGCTCGACGACAGGCCTCCTCATTGGTCAAGACTCTTCTCACCTTGAGGGTCTGAGATGGCACAATGGCAATAGCCTTGAGAAACTTTTGAGATTAAAGAAGGATGGGGAATTTCATGTCACGCTCAATAGGAAGTGGCATTGTGGTTGGATTGGTTATGTTGGAGGTGGGACTTTAAGTTCCAATCCCTTTAGATAAAAAAGTATGTGATTATGTAGGAAATCCGACAGTGTGGAGTTTTGACCAGTGTTAAAGCTAACAAAATTTGTGGGGTTCCCCTATGGTGCAAAGGATGCCTTTGTAGCATGGAAGAGTTGGGACACTTCTTCTATTTGTGCCCCAAACCAATATTGGTATGGCATACCCTTGAGAGAATCATGTTGTTATAGTGACAAATCAACTGGAAGCAAGTTTTGTTGGGTGAAGCAATCGGATGTTCCTCAGCACAATGGAATGCTATAAGAAGGGAGAATCTACGAAAAATATGGAAAGATAGGTGTGCATCCAACTTTGGAAGCACTCCTAAAGAATGGTCAATTGAAAAATATATTTTCTTTTTAGGAAAAAGAATTTCCAATTGTAAGAAGCCCCCACCCTTTAGACATTATAGAGTGTTCTTCCTAGAGAGCACCAAGATGAAAACCAAGTGGGTCCTTTATGAGAGGATGAGAGGGTTATCAAGCTTCTTTGTAAAATTTTCTAGTACTCTATAAGTAGCCCCTCCTTTGTGGGATATTGAGGATCCATGGGTGCTGGGCTGTTCACTTGTACAATTTTGACTTCTACTAATTAAAGTTTGAAAAAGTAGACTCTGCCGAACTTCCTTTAAATAAAATAAATAAATAAATAGAATTCCATGAATTTTTTCAAGCATCTGGAAGATATAAGATTATGTGAAAGCTTCACGGACAGTTGTATAAAATGTAGGAGACAGTCATGCCCCAAAAAACAAATACTGACCACGTGCACACACGTTGAATAGCGGAGACGTGGAAGAACTCCATACGCGGATATAACGTAGATGAGAACGCGTCAAGTAGTAAGAACTTGACATGGAAAATAAGTACAACGCCGCAAGTAAACAACAGGCTTTGAGTATATCCACGTTAATAAAATCATCCGTTGTCCAATCGGAACGCTCTCTAAAGAGCCAAACACAGAGAGACACCAGAGAGAGAGATCCAAAAGATCTCTAAACTTTGTCCATTCAGCACAAATAGGCTTTTGCTTATATAGGCGTCAACAATGGCTTTAACTTAGGTAGACAAAAGTGTGCGTGTGTGTGTGTGAGGGAGAGAGAGAGATTTTTAATCACATTCTTACGGCTGTGTAGTCACATCTGACGCCATTGAGAGATCGAATTCACACTCCAAGAACATTTAGCAGATGTGCTTTGTATTCATAGGCAGATGGCCAGGGTTTAAGTCTCGTCCGGGCCTGGATTCCTTAGAGTTTTCCAAGATGAGTGCCTCTACCTTAAGAAGTTGGGTGTGTGTTTCTTTCCAAATTCATTGTATTCTCAAAAAAAAAAAAAAATCTAATGTGATGAAAAAAAATCTGATTTGATGTCGAACAAGAATTCGATTATTTTTTTAAGGAATTGAGGGACATGGTTTACTCCTTACACTTTTCAACCTTTGCGGAAGAACTCCTTCACTCCTCAGCTAAAAAAAAACTATAAGAATATTCCATTTTCAACACGAGACTCTAGAGGGTCTTTTTTTTTTTGCATAACAAAGTATACAAAAAGAACAAAAACAAAACGAATCTTGCGTGAAGGGGAAGAAGGGTATTCTCTTAAACTCTTTTGTATTTTTCTCGTTTTCATAACGCAGTGTTGTCTCAAATTTATCGAGAATAAATCGTAAGATCTAACTCTGCAAAGAAAAAAACAAAGTCAAGTGACCGAAAAAGTCAAGGAATAAAAAGTCTGCTTATTTTGCTGAACTCAAATGCTCTCAGTAAATTTGTCTCCTTCGATATGCTTGTGATGTTTATGTACGATTTAACGTCTTCCGAAAAGGAGGAAGTTTATGATTGTGCGTGTTTGGGTGATTGCGATCTTCTGCTTTTCATACGATTGAATGTTTTCTCTAAAAGCAGCAAGATTATGATCGTTCACGTGTCGCCAATTGTGTCCATGGAAAACATGATAGAACGATCAACAGATTTTTCTTTTTTTTTTTTTTTTTTTGAGAAAACGGGAAGAATAAAATTGATGCTAGAAAAAAATTACAAGCTCAGTCGAACTCATCTCAAGAAAGAGGGGGAGACCTCACTTGAGATAGTGACTGACATAATCATCAAGGTAAGTGATCATGTCACACCTGGGTTTTGAATACATAAATAGGAGTTTGTCTTTCCAAACATTGTACCGATTATTCTTCATAATCTTAAAGGGGCACATATGGACAATATTGGATCTCTGACAAGAGGTATGGTAGAATCTAAGGATTTTCTTCAACCCCATAAGACAGGAGTAAAAGTGATCTTTACAATTCTTTCTAAAGATGGCATAATTCCTATTTTTCCAAATAGACCAAAAGAGGTGGTTTCTGATAATCTGCCACAGAAGGATGTCCATGCCACAAGATTCACCAAGCAAAATGTCTTTACAGCTGGGAATTTTGAGCCCCTGAATCTGACAGAAGGACCAGATGCCCTCCCAGTATTTGACAGCAAATTTACACTTGATAAATAAATGATTCAAATCCTCTTCTTTACCACAGAGCTTGCAGAGTCCAGCATCAATTTTAAACTTCCTAGCATGACAACCAGTCCAAACACCCTTGTGGAGGATGAGCCAATTAAGAGTGGAATGCTTGTTGGACTGAGGGAAGGCCCAAGCACACTGAAACCTATACTTCCATTGAAGGTGGGTCCATTGAAGATACCATTTCTTGTTCAGTTTTCCAGAGATCTCCTTAATGCTTCTGACACTTCTCCTGTAGGAGCATAACATATCCTCAGCCAAGACATAGAGAGTGATCTTTTTCTTCCATAAGTTGGCCTCCATCTTTTCCAGCAGCTGCTCTTTCTTGCCCAGGAGAATCTGTTTACACAATACAGACAAACCTTCAGAATCAAGGATATAGTTGTTGGTTACAACTTCACCTTCAACCATCAGGTCCTTCCACTGAGCAAAGCCTTTTTTCCTGCATTTGTTCCATCTGATAGGGAGGGTCTGGAGGGTGGATCTTTCAGACCAACCCAGCCACATGGAATCCTGCTCAATGACAGAAGAATTGTTAGCAAACCAAATAGGGAGAGTATAGTTGGATTTAACTATCATCTAGGCCTTCCAAAAATTACATATAAGTTGGCTACCCTTAGGGATAAAAGCAACAGGGGAAGTGATCACTTCCCAGAGAGAACAATTATCCAAACTCTTATTATTCTTAACACTGAACCTGTAAACATTCCTTTTGATCAAACAAGCCCAATAGTCATTGGAAGAAATAGATCTAACAATCCACTTGGCTGCCATTTGAGTTGCCATCCTGGTAGGACAGATGAGACCAAGGCCTCCTTCCTTCTTCTTCATACAACAGATACTCCAGGCAACTTTGGGTATTTTTGAACCCCCCCATAAAAAATTCCTAGCCAGAGAAATGGCCTGGCCCAATTGCTTTTTATTAGGCTGCCAGCAAGAAAGAAAATAAGTCAGAGAGGGGAGGATATAGTGTTTCAAAATAAAAGTTCTCTGAGACAGACTATTATCCACATAAGCCCATTTATGAGTTTTAGCTCTGAACTTATCAATCATCCAATTCCATCTCTGCTCATTAGAGATGCCAAAACCCATAGGTATACCAAGCAGCCTAAAGATAGTCCCTTTTTTAATAATGTCACAGCCAGCAGCCTCAACACAGTAAGGAATCTTATTATCAGTGGTGTAAAAACCAGTTTTTTTATGATTGACCACAGAACCACTAGCTGTACAGAACATATTCAGGCATTTGAGAAATTGATTAGCAGAATCTTCATTAGCCTGCATTAACATGTTAGTGTCATCTGCAAACATCTGAAGCCCCAGAGGAGAGTGAGCCTGAGGAATGACTAAACCTGTGATGGAACCTTTGGTAATGCAGTCCTTGACCAACCAGCCAAGAGCATCACTGGCAATAGCAAACAGAAGAGGGGCCAGGGGGCAACCTTGCCTGATGGACCTGCACAATTTGAAGGGACTAGACAGACTACCATTAACAGAAACTTTAGAAAAAGCATTACCAAAAAGGATACTAACATGCTTAATGAAGTTTTTACCAAATCCAATGTCATGCAAAGATTGAAGAATGAAGTCCCACTCAATCCTATCATAAGCTTTATCAAAATCAATTTTAAAGAAATAGGTATCAATATTGAGCTCATTGTAATACTCCAGCCCTTCCCAAATAGTAATAATATTGTCAAGAATAAATCTGCCTTTAATGAACCCTTTTTGTTCAGGGAGGATGATGCTATCCATAAGAGGACTCAATCTTCTAGCTAAAATGGAGGCAAAGATTTTATACAGAGAAGTCAGACAGGAGATGGGTCTCCAATTATTCAAATCATCTTTGGGACCTTTTTTATGAATTAATTTGATCACACCGGTGTTGATAAAAGGAGAAAGGGATCCCCTTCTAGAGGCTTCTTGCCAAATCTTTAGAATTATGGGCACCAACTCTTCCTTGAAAACCTGAAAGAATTCATAAGGCAATCCATCATGACCAGGAGTTTTCCCAGGCTTCAATTTGCTAATGGATTCTCTGACCTCACCCTCAGAGAGGGGCATGTCAAGGAGGGAGTCCAATCCCTGAGGAACCATCTTTTTCCTACAAAGGGCAATGGCAGCTCTTGCACTCCAGACAGAGTCCCCTCTCTTGGGAGGCTGGGAGAATACATTGGCAAAGAACCTATGGGCAATCTGAAGATTATCCTTCATGCTAGAAGCAAGATTACCATCATTATTCTTCAACAGGGGGATGAAGTCCCTGGACTTTTTCTTTCTCAACAAATCAAACATATGTTTATTAGGTTTGTCCATTTTTCCTGCCCAAAATTCTCTAGAAGAGGCAAGGGCACCTCTAGCAAGGAGGTAGTCCACTTTCTTGACCTTAGCCTGCAGATCCAAGATTTTAGATCTTTTGGTGTCCACATCAAGATTAGAATTTTCAAGAAGATTCATCTCCTATATAATCATCATCCTCCTCTTATATCTGATATCTTTGGCTTTAAGTTTATAATGTTTAATCAAATTCTGGATACCTTTAACAGTCCTCTCCCAAGCCACAAACGAAGACAAGTCCTTAGTAAAATGCACTTTAATAATATCAGAAATTTTCTCTTTAACCACAGGGATTTGAAACAACGAAGAATCCAAGTGGGGCCATCCAGACCTGTAACTGGGGTTATTGAAAAACAGTTTAATAATCAAGGGCGAGTGATCAGAAAGAGAAAAAGAGTGATCAATAGAGCAACAGAAATTCCACAAATCTTGACTCCTGGCAGCATGCATATAAAACCTGTCCAGTCTAGCAGACAAAAAACAACTCTGATTTCTGTTATTCCAGGTGTGACCAGAGTTAATAGAAAGATCCACCAAGTTGTGCTTATTCAACAAATTATACCAGCAATGTTTTTCACTACCAGAAATCACATTATCACAATTACCAGATCTGTCGCCATTATTGGTGACCATATTAAAATCCCCAGTCAACCAGATGTCCCCATTGATCTTAGAAATTTCTTCCCAGCATCTGGATCTCTGTAAAGCTTGATTAGCAGCATAAACACTCACAATAGTGACATTGAGAGGAATTTTACACTTAATAGCAATCCATTGGTTAGTAGGACTGATCATAACCTCCTCAATTAAATGAACCAACGTATTAGCAATACCTATGGCCGCCCCTCCTTTGCCATTGTGCTCTGTATGAACCCAATGGCAGTTATTAGCAATAGTCTTCAAATTCAACAAAAGAGGGGGCCCACCAAGCTTTAATTCCTGTAAGTAGATAAAGTCAGGCACAATAGAAGCATCTTTGAGCCACTTATTTATCATTTTACCTCTGATCGGATCGGAGAGTCCTTTAGTATTGAGGGAAATCAGTTTAAGACTATCCATGGAGAACAAAAATTGAAAAGGACAAACCAAAAAGACACTGGACAGAAAAGAGCAACCTTACTTTTTAAGGTTCTTACCTGGTTTCACAGCAAAAACAGAGGATCTTATGGTATCTTTCCTCTTAGTATTATACTTCTCTTTACCTTTGGGGCTAGGGGAACTAACATTAGTCATACAAACATCTTCTTTGCTGGTACCTCCAGAAAAATCCTGGTCAGAAGATAACTCATCAAACCTGTTAATTTGTTCAATAAACATATCTTCACAAATACTGTCTTTAACTTCAAGGGAAACCTTCAGAGGGATGGGGTCCGACAAAGACCTGGGAGAAGAATCAGAAACATTTATACAAACATTATTATCACAGCCTGAAGACTTGCCGTCCTGTTTAATTTGCTCCCCCTCAGACTCAATTCCCAAACCATGAAAATCAGAAGTGTTAAGATCTTCGAGAGCCTGAAAGGGATTGCGAATCCCTTTTACAAGAGTCTCAACTCTGCTACCCACATTAGGGTTTTTTTTTTCTGTTTGAAAGTAACTTTTTTGAATCCTTGCTCATCTTTGGATTGAACCGAGTTAACAGGAACAGAGGAAGAGGGAGACTCTTCTCCACCTCCAGCCATTTTGCTCTGCTTTTTAGCCAAAAGGGGGCAATCCTTAATTAAGTGACCTTGATTGAAGCAATTAAAACAGGCATTAGGCAGATTTTTATAGACAATCTTTTGAACATGCAGTTTAAGACCCTCTGAATTCTTAATAACAATTTCAGACTTAACCTTTTTAGAGATGTCAACCTCAATCAACATCTGAGGCTCCCATTTGGGATTGAACTCCTTTTTAGGTTTTTGCCCAAGGATTTTTCCGATTAGAGACCCAAGTTTTTCAAGCCAGGGATAAAACTCCACAGGGAAATCAGGGAAATCTACCCAAATGGGAACTTTAGTAGGTTTATTGGTTCTTGGGTTAAAACCAGGGTACCATTTATAGAATGACAGAGGGGTGTTCCTAATTATCCAGTGACCCTCTGCAATAACTTTCAAAGCATTACTTACATCTTCAAAAAAGAATAGATAAAAGTTATTAGGCAAATACTGAACATGCTTAGCAAAGAGCCCCTTACTTTCCCAATTAGATCTCATCCAAGTTTTAAGGACATCCTGAGCTGGTCTAGGACCATGACAGTGAGCAATAACAACTTTATCCTCAAGGTGATTATTCCATCTAATGAGGGCAGAGCTCTCTATAACCAGAGTACCATCTTCCCTATCCTCCTCTTCTGGGTCAAGCTCTAACGAATGAGACTTATCCTTGCCATAACCTCTTTCCAAATTAGGCTCAACAATTTTATCTTTACCTTTGATATCCGAAACCACAGTTTGAGGAAGTTGGTTACCTGACTTGTCCGGATTAGCAAAGACAGAGAAGAAGTCCTGTTGAGGCCTCTGTACCATTTTAGCATAAGAAATCGAAGCTTCCGTCTGTTGGTACTCCTCCGATCTTGCTCCCATAAGCCCATGAGAAACGACACCTCTGCCAGGAGTTAACCAGACATTTTCACCATTCAGACCGTCAGAGGCTTTATCTCCCTTCTGCGTTGCTACAGGAGGACAGGACGACGAAGCTCCTCCATCGAACATCGGATTGTAAATCGATTTCACCATCTCTGAATCTTCAGAACTCGCGCCACGAAGTCCGTTACGCAGAGCTTCATACAGTGCCATGTCTGGAGCCAAGGAAACCACCGCCCCAAAGCACGGACAAAGTCCCCCCTCGCACCGAGGGGGAGGAGCAAAACAGGAGAACCCCCCTCACGTCGAGGGGGAGGAGAAGAATGAGACGCGCTCCCAGTCCCCAAGGGATGAACATGCAGGCCCTAAACCCAAGGAGGGCATTCACTGCCCACTCCGCGAGCTCAAAACCCTAGACTCTGATGTGACAGATTTTTCTTTTGTTTTTTGAACAGAACACGAAATTTAATATAAGAGTAGGAAAAATAAAGTTACAATGAGCGTGACCAAATCCCCAAATAGTCAGATACAGGCTTCTAAAAATTGGATCATGGACAGCCTGTCAGAGGAATACATAACCATCAGAGTTATCAGCCAAAGTGATCATGTTAGTGTCATTAGCAAACATTTGGAGTCCTAGTTGAGATGAAGCCTCAGGGATAACCAACCCTTTAATTGTACCTTGTTCCATATAGTCTCTCACCAACCAACCAACGGCATCACTAGTAATAGCAAATAAAAGGTGGGCCAGGGGGCAACCTTGCCTTATAGACCTGCTAAGCTGAAAGGAGTTAGAGAGGTGACCATTCATAGCCACTTTGGAGTTAGCATTACCAAAGAGGATACTAGTATACTTGATAAAACTTTTTCCAGCCCCAATGTCATACAAAGATTGAAAATAAACTCCTATTCTACCCTATTATAGACTTTATCAAAATCAACCTTAAAAAAGTAGGTATCAATCTTGTTTTCATTAGCAAACTCTAATCCTTCCCATATAGAGATAATGGCATCCAAGATAAATCTACCCCTTATGAAACCTTTCTGCTCAAGAAGAATGATCTTATCCATAATAGGACTAAGCCTTCTAGCCAAGGAAGAGGCAAATATTTTATACGAAGAAGTCAGACAAGAGATAGGTCTCTAGTTATTCAAGTCATCCTTAGCTCCTTTTTTGTGGACCAATTTGATAACTCCATAATTGATAAAAGTAGAAAGAGAACCTCTCCTCATGGCCTCTTGCCACACCAGAAGAATGTAGGGCACAATGAAATCAATAAGCTCATGGAAAAACTCATTAGGAATACCATCAGGTCCAGGAGACTTACAGGGTTTCAATTTACAGATGGTTTCTCTAACCTCACCAGGAGAGAGGGGCAGGTCCAGGATAGAGGCTAGGTGTTGAGGAATCATTTTCTTCCTTTTAAGAGCAATAGCATCCATAGCCCTTTGAATATCCTCCCCCCTCTTGGCAGGCTTAGAGAAAACATTAGTAAAGAAGCCAATGGCCTCCTACAAATTCTCCTTTATAGAAGAAGCATACCCACCAATACTCTTTTTCAACATAGGAATAAAGTCCTTAGATTTTTTTCTTTTTTATGAGGTCAAACATATGCTTGTTAGGTTATCCACTTTCCCAGCCTAGAATTCTCTAGTAGAGGCAAGAGCACCACTAGCTAAGAGATAGTCTTCGTACCTCAACCTATCCTAAAGATCAAGGAGCTTCTGACCCTTTATATGATCATCATGGTTCCCAGTCCTAATATTTTCTATCTCTCTCAATATCATCATTCTTCATTTAGCTCTAATATCCTTGGCTTGAAGTTTCAACTTTGTAAAAAGGGACTTAATTTCTTTAATGGATCTCTCCCAAGCTAAAAAGGGAGAACACTTAGTATTGAAATGATGCTTGATAATATTTATAATCTTCTCTCTACCACACTTCAACTTAAGGAGAGATCCGAACTTCCTTTATTTAAAGAAAATACTTAAGGAGAGAGGCATCAAGATGAGGCCATCCAGCTTTATACTCATGGGGGTTTTTGAACAGCTTTATCTTTAAAGAAGAATGGTCAGAAAGATTTAAGGCCATATAAATGTCACATTTATGCTGCCAGAGGTCATGCAACTTGTTAATATCCATGTACATTTTATCGAGTCTAGTAGAAAGAGGTTTGTTAATACTCGTATTACTCCAAGTGTGGCAAGTATCCATAGAGCAATCAACAAGGTTAAGAGAATTAGTCATAGCCATCCAACTCTCCTTCTCTTCCCCATGAAGAATATTATCAGGGTTACCAACACAATCTTTATCAAGCAGAACCATATTAAAATCACCAATCAAGTTCACATCATCAGACAAAACAGAAATCTCTCTCCAACACAAACTTCTTTCAGATCTATTATTGGAAGCATACAGGCTAACAATAGTGTAATTTATGGGGTCCTTACATCTAAGGACAATCCATTGATTAGAAGGACTATACAGAACTTCCTCAATGCAGTGAGAGAGATTAGAGACAATACCTATACGAGCACCACCCTTTCTGTTGGTATGCTTGGTAGTAAACCGTTTGTGCTTACTAGAAGCAATCTACAGGTTAGAAAGGAGATCGAAACCACCAATCTTTAACTCTTGAAGACAAATGAAATCAGGCATAAGAGAGCGATCCTTCATGCAATTGTTAAGAACTTTGCTCCTCACAGGATCAATAATACCTTTTATGTTGAGAGAAATGATATTAATCACATCCATGAGAAAAAAACAAAGGGAGAGAAGGACCCAAACACACAACTTATTTTCTACTATTTTTAAGGGGTTTAATAATGGACCCCAAAACTCTGACAGGTTCTTTTCTCTTAGCTTTAGATTTTATATCTTCTCGAGAAACAACAACACCCTGCATCTCTACATCCTCAATATTATTTTTCCTGAATCTTTTGAATGTTTAAGTTATCTTGTTGTTCTAATTGTTCAGAAAATTCATCAAGGTCCTATCTTTCCTTGACTGTAACATCTTCACCAAAAGAAGAATGAGAGGAGAAATTTCCAGCACCCTATTTGTCCTTCTTACTTTTTCTGTTGCCCACAAAGGTCTACTCTCCTTCCATGGCTTGATGAGCAGGTTCTCAAATGTTCACAACATTATCTGGTTCTGGCTAGGGTGAAGTACTTGGAGTCTTACCTTCATCTTTATTGTCCAAAAAGTCAAAGGGATTAGACACATTTTCTAACAGAAGATTATACTTATTATTCCATATATTAGTAGATTTTTTTTTGGCTTTGAAGCTAGTTTTCTTTTGCTGATTATGTTCTTGTTGCATGTTGAGATCTTTCAGGTTACCACTATCAGGGTTGCAATCTTTTTTTATTAAGAAGCAAGGGACAATCTTTTATAAGATGCCCTTGCTTAAAACAATTGAAGTAGACATTGGGAAGGTTTTTATAACTTACCTTTTGCTTATGGAGCTTAAAGCCTTTAGAATCCTTTAATGTGATGACCGTCTTGACTTCTTTGAAAATGTCTACTTCAACAAGTATCTGAGGATCCCATTTGGGATTGAATCCATTTCTAGATTTTTGACCCAGCACCTTACCAATCAGTTTACCTATTTGCTCAACCCAAGGGTAAAATTCCATAGGCAGGTCAGGTAGCTCTACCCAAACAGGAACTTTTGTGCGTTTAGCTCCTCTAGGTTTAAAACCAGTATACCATTTAAACAAGGAGAGAGGCACATTCCTAATCACCCAGTGCCCTTTAGAAATTACTTGCATAGCACTGTTGGCATCCTAAGAAAAAAACAGATAGAAATTATTTGGCACGAATTGAACATGTTTAACAATCATCGCCCTGTTGCTCCAATTGTTCATAATCCAAGCTCTTAAAACTTCTTGAGCTGGCCTAGGACCATGACATAGACCAATGAGAACTTTCTCATATAACATATGATGCCAGTTATTTAAATAGTCCCTATCAATCACTAGAGTGTTGTCTCATTATCCTCAAAATCAGAATCAAGATTTATTCTCTTGGCCTCTACTTCACCATCCAAAGTACCTACTTTACTCATATCATCAGAGATCTTCTGCTTTCCTTTAACATCTACAAGGGGGAAGGGGTTAACAATAAATGACGGATTTTCAAACATATAACAGACCCCTTGATGACTTTGTAGAATAACAACATATGACCCCCTAGGGTTCCGAATGGCTTCACTGTTAATACCGTCCTACCGATTAGGGTAAGCCAATCCATCATACAGTAAGGAATGCACCTTCGTAACGTCATTGAGAGGAGATTTGCTTCCATATCCATTAAAAAGGTCAATCCTAACATTACTATCCTTGCCAACAATGTCACGGGTACTTCCCTCCATTATAGCTTTCCATCATCCCTGTTCATTAACGCGAAAACAATTTTGAGACATATCTGACGTTCCAACTAGCTTTGTACCGTTTGACATGCCATTTTGTAAGGCTTCATTGAGAGCCCCCCAGGGTAGGGCGAAAACCCAATCACAAACGTCAGTCTAGAGCAAGACTCGCTAACTCTCAGAGGTGGCTAAAGGGGCAACCCCCCGCAGGGACTCAAAAGTAAGTCATGACATGCAGGGAGGTCTCGATAAGTAGGAACCCTAGCTGCTCCCACATTTTTTTATGAATGCTCAATTTTAGCGCCACCAACAATTAACAGATTTTAAATTAATGGAAGGAGAAAAATGTAAACGAAAGTCTAGTAGGATATGCACGCATGTTGAGACACATGGTTGAGTCCCTTGCCTCTTCAATTCGGGGTGAGTGTTCGACCCTCCCGACTGGTAGGACATCTAAACCATGTTTTCAAGCATGTGTATTGAGTCTAAAATTAGTTATGATGTCGACTTCAGGTGGTTGTAAGTCTGTGTCAAATCAGTCTTACCCCTGCTCTTGTGGGAGAAGGGGGCTCTTGGGAATACTATGCCCATTCACCCTCTATAGTTGTAATTTCAAAGTTCAATCTCTCAGGGGTAGGCTTTGGCTAAACCTCTATTTCAAAAAAGAAAACTCTAATAGGATGTCCTGCACTTTCTTGAAACCCCTTAATGATGATGAAATTCAGGAAGCAATTGATGCTCTGTTCTAAGGTAAGAGCCCAGATCTTCATGGTCTTGCTAATGATTTTTGTCAAACCTTCAAAGAGGTCCTTGTGGTCCCTCTTTGCTTGGTCTTGCATGAATCGTTTTCTTTTAGTGTGTTCACTAGATGTTATAGTGAATGTGTGATAAATCTTATCCATAAGAAAGACAATAAGAATATAATTGAAATTGGCAGCCTATCACCATTCTCAAGACGTACCACAAGGTTTTTACCAAAGTTATCACCAAGCATATCTTGTGCCATCTCCGTTCATGGATAAATGAAGTTCAGAAAAGCTTCATCAAAGCTAGATCTATTCTCAAAGAGATTATTGATGTTCACGAGGGAGTCCAATATGTTAATGAGTCTACTCATAGCATTTTCTTCCTCAAAATTGATTTATGCAAAGCTTATCATAGACTAGAGTTTACCCTTTAATAACTTAAAGACGTTGGTGTTGGCCTTAAGTCTAGTAAAACCGTTTCCAGACTTCTTGGGAATGCCTTAGCCACGATCGACATTAATAGCCAGCTCTACCCAAATTTATATCTTAAGAGGTCTATCACGCCAGGTTGCATACTCATTCCACTTCTATCAGCATTTGTGGTTGAAGGGTTGAGCTTCTTCATGAATAATTAGGTCCATTTGGGGTATATTCAAGGTATCTCTCTCAACCTAGAGTAGAATGTGTCATTGTTTAGATTTTTGGTAATGATACCGATGGATTTCTAGACATACAAGGAAACAGGGTTTTGTACATCAATAAAGGCAACTTATGAAGAAAGTGCCATGGTTTACTACTCATTGTGAGGGACTTGAGAAAGTAACAAAGAAACCATTGACAATACATTTCAATTAAGGATGACTTTAATTCTTCTATCAAGGGAAGGTTACAATCTGAAGGCATGGTTTCACTCTAGGGCTCTAAGGTGGGGAATTATAAAGCTATGGAAGTATCACTTTGAAGATTGTTGTACTTATTGCAAGGTAGAAAAATGTAATGGTAACAATGAAAGGTAGTGGGTGATCCAAAAGTATCTCATATCCAAAACAAGGCATCCCCTCAACCTCTTTTTGGCACTATCAAAATAGGTTACCACATCCACTAATTGTTTGCACATCCAAAATTGGGATACTCATCTACCTACTTTTGGCATGACTACCTTGGGGATAGTGTGATCACTCATGTTCATATGATGTGGATAAAATCCTTCATGGCTTTTAAATAAATGTAGGGAAAGCCACTGGCAAGGATGGAGGGATGTAAGGAGATCTCATTGGAGGACCTAAAAGTGGTCGGTGACCAATACTAAAATTAGCCCGCTTTTGCTACCTGTCTTGTAAGTTTGGCATGCATGATAGTAAAAGCTTGCAATCAGCAAGGCCAATCCACTTGACCTTTGGAGTCTATGTAATAAGGGGCCTGTCTTTGATTTTGATCATCTCACATCTCCTTAATCTCTGATCTCCATTCTAGTATAATTGCCATTTCTGTACTAGTTGTACTCTTTTCCTGAGCTATCTATTGGCTTCTCATTGTACAGTGTTGGTCGAGGCAACTCTGTGGTGACTATACAAAGTCTTGGCTTCTTATTGTGTGACAGACAACATTATAGTGTGATTGAGCAGTCGTTGTTAATGTATCTCACTACAAAGCCTACGTATCTTGTTGTAAGAACATTTCTTGTTATTGACCTTTGAGTAGTGAAGTTCTAGTCTCTACAGTGTCTACTGGCCTGCTAGTAATTCTCATTTGGTTTACTTTGCCTTGTGGTAATGATTTTATGTTTTTATGAATTGTGCCTTTCTCTTCAATGTTCTTGTTCTTTTTTCCTTCATCGCAATGATTTTACTATAAAGTTATATTCCTACACCTAGGCATGTCACAGGGTATATTTCCCTAAGGAGGAATCCCCCTTGAGTAGATACTAGAATTGCGGGCTTGTTTCTTCTTCTACAAGTAGTTTAGATCTTTTTCTAGTTTATTATCTGCTTGTCAACAAGTACTTATCGAGGGTAAAGGAGCTTTTGGGCAAAACATGAGCTGGTACATAGTCAAAAATCCTAACATACAAAAATTCAAGAAAACTAAGGAGTCCATCTCTAACCTAACTTTTCAAAATCAATAGAAGGTGGAACATGAATTGGTTCAATTCACAATGGAGATACATATTTGATTGTCTATGGGTTTTACTTGTTTATGTAAAACACTCATGTCTTCAATGGTTTGTTTTTCATGATGGACTATGGATAGGGAAGAAGCCCAAGAGACTAAACAAATGAATTTATGTGTCCATAATGTGGGAGGGAAGAAGATTTTCCCCATATTTTTCTAAATTGCTAGAATGCCAAGAGATTTTGGAAGTTATTATAGACCTTCCAAAAAAATGAAAGGGATTCCTGAGTTGGAAACTTTTGAGCTTCTAATTGGATGCTAATACAAAATGGATGTCTTGCTATGGGATACTTGGAGGAGACTTATTCTTTGGAATATCAGATTATTGGGAATCTAAAACTTTTTCATAGTGCAAAAAAGGGCTTCCATTTCTCTCTAAGGTTGTCTCTAAACTCTTCAGCTCTTTAGTGTACTACAACAATTAGAGAAGCCCCTAGGGATAAAGTTCAAATATGTAATTTATAAAGTAAAGATCCTCCGAAAAGATATAAAAAAATGTTACTCCCCTTGTATTCAAAGGATAGATCTCTAATATTGTTGTCCATTAGATGTTGATTAGACATCAGAATCGTTGTAATGTTATCTGATGTGCTTGTAGAGTATCTATATGGACTCTTAACATGCTACGTAGTTGGGGCCTTATATTTGATGCTTGGATCTTGCCCCTACACAATATGTACCATGCCTTTACTTAATTTATTCTCTTTTATTGTTTTCTAAAAAAAAAAGAATCAAGTTTTGAAAGGAGTATTATCTTATATTTAGAAGGTTATTTGAGTCACATTACCAGTTATAGTGCTATAACTCATTTGTTTTTGTGTCAAAATAGAAAATTCTATTTTAATGTCCAATTGATGTACATTCCAACCGTGGTGAGCTGCAAGTGCACAGATGCTACATACAATAATCATTCAGCATGTAAGAACAAAGATCGCAACAAAATCAATGCCTATTTCTTGAGCATAACCTTTTGCAACAAGCCTAGATTTATACCTATAAATTGTTCCATCATGCTTACACTTCAACTTGTATACCCTCTTAGTGCCAATGGCCTTCTTTCCATGAGGAAAATCACATAAATACCACATACCATTCTTCATAATAGCATCACATTTTGATTGCATAGCAGCCATCGAATCTTTTGAATTTTGTCCTTCATCAAACAAAAGAGGCTCATTCTCATCTCAAAGAGTAGCGGTAGCCATAGCATAGCAATCGGATTTTTGAAGTGTTGTAAGAGCCTAAATGAGTATGATATGAAAGAGGTGCATCTAATTTGCTATCTTGTAAAGTTTGCACTAGCAACTTTTGCATAGCTTTGTCCTCCTCTATATCAATCCTCTCATGAACAAGTGCATCATGTAAATCTGCATCAAAAATGAAATGATTTGCATCAGTGCATGTTAGAAATTGCCTCATTTAGACCAACGCTTGACTATCCATGTGTAAAAAGATCCACCAAAGTGTTATACACATTTGTAGAACTAACACAAGTCTCCTTGGTATCTGAAAGCAATGATTGAATTGCATCTTCCACAAAAGCAACATCATGACTAACCAAAATGCATTTAGTTTGTGGTAACACAAATAAAGCATCTAAGAATGTAAAAGAGCTACCATGAACAATAGTCAGAATGGTCTTACCAACTCCCATGACAAGATAAGAGGAGTTGTTGGCACGTGACAGTATTCCCAGTAGGGGAAATCTCAAGTGAAGTGAAGAAAATACACTATAAGGTAAGATGTTTGGTTGCCCCACTATCAAAGTACCAAACATATGAGTCTACTATAGACATACACTATTCATGGGAAGATGGGTCATAATTGCAAACAATAGTGAATGCCCATTCTTCATTCTACACAAGATTAGCAAACTCTATTTTGGGTGTAGAGGCCTCTACAACAACCATTCTAGCCTCTTTCTTCTTTGCCTCTTTCGTAGCTAGTTTTGGAAAACTCTTTATGACATGATCATTTCCTTCACAATATTTGCAAAACATTTTCTACTTTTGTGTTCTCTTCTCACCTTTTTCATCCTTCTTTGATTTTGCAGAATTAGCAAATTTTTGCTTGGTAGTAGATGAGCTCCATTTACCTTTGCCCTTGTAACTAGCTAAGGAAACTTGGTTTGCAACACACATAATGGAGATGTTCTACCTAGAGTGATCTTCGTGCAATAGAATAGAGACTTACTCCTTCAATATTAAGTCTATTTCCTTTCATCATCAATCAAAGAGTAGAAGCAAAAATATAATATGAATTTAGAAGACTGTTCTTACAGTCTGCATAAGTGAACTATCTGGAAAGACTTCATCACAGAAACCAACTACTCCTTCAAATCTTTGATCTTTGTCGAGAATTTGTCCATGGAATCTCCTTCATTCATGTGCTCACTCTCCAACTATTTTTGAGGTATGCAAAACTAGCATCATTCCTTTCCTAGTATAAAGTGGTAGGTCTATCTCAAACATCCTTTGCTATTTTGGAGGAACGAATGTGAGGAATAATGACATATTTGATAGGGAAACCTATCAATGCATGTGCCTCAGCATCTTTGCCATCCCAACAAAGTTGCTCTAGAGTAGGTGCAACATGAATTGTAACATGAACACGAACCTAAAGAACATCATCTTCATTGCCATCCACATCACCTTTGTTAGTCGGCCGCTGGATTGGCAACTGTATAACTGAATCTTGTTTCGCACGCGTGAAAAGTTGTTACAAGGACATTTGTAATCTTTATATAAAGCAATGTAAAAGAGACGCAAGGTGAAGATTCGTGGAATCACCAGACTGTCTGTCTGGGTGATTGTTTGTGTCATTACTGTGTGTTGAGTTGGCTAATTTGGAGTACTGTGTTTCATTTCTGTGTTGTATTATCGACACTTGTTCGGGTTGTTGTAGTGTTTGCTTGTCTAATTTCTAAGTATTCTGAGTATACTCTGCGTATCCGTGTTCGTTGTCTATCGATCTCTGTTGCGGCTATGAGTTTTATTTACATCCAGTGGATCGTCGGATTGTCGTCTGAGAGAGTCGTTCTGCGGGTCTCTGTGGTGATTGTTCTGTTAAGTACGTATATCGTGGTGCCCCTCTTTCTTGAAATGTTTTGCCAATTGTTTGGTGAAGTCTGTGTAACTGTGGTAGTGTCCATAAAAACGCTGTGAAGGATTGTGTTGTCCTCAGTATTGAGATTTGTACTTGTACGGTGAGATTTGGCTACAGTAATGGTTATCTCCAGTGTGTGTTAGTCTTCAACACTGTGTGTCTGAAACTGTTGAGTCCTTTTGTGTTTTCGGTTTGTAGGATTGTGAGCGCTATTCGGGGAAGGTTGAACTACTGTTAAATGTTATAATAGTGTGTATTCGGAAAAAGGGTTCTGAGGTAATTCGGTATTACGATACTGATAGTCTGGTACGGTGTGTTCGGCAGACTCTGATAGAGTCAAAATGATGAACCGTAAAGATCGAGAACGAGATACCAATTCTTGATAAAATCTTGAATGTTGGTATATTGTGTTGTGAAGTAATTTTGGGAAACAAGCATAGGGCCTCTGTCTTTACAGACCCCTTCCACTCCCAAGAACCCAGTACTCGTTTAAACGCGCTTCTGACAGTTAGAACAAGCATTTAACACTGGCACCATCTGTGGGAAGGTGGCACTTAACTATCAGCAAGTGGCACCAACATATTGCAAATCGATTGTGAAAAGTGAATGTAGATTGTAAATCGATAGTAATAGTACGCGATTAGTACAAAAGATGATACATGCCGGTTACTAGATCCGGTGAAACGTATCCGAAGAACCGACAGCCTTGGGTACCTAATTTGCTAAGGACGCCTCTAGGAGGTAGAAGCGTAGATAGGTTTAACCCAGCTGCCAAGAAAGTGAAGAACCTTAGTAGTGATTCCGGCCATATTCCGGTGGAACGCACTACATTTGTGGCAGATTCCGGTGCCATTTCGGCATAGTCTGTTGAAGGTATAGTAACTCCAGAATCTACCGGGACGCAGCATGAAGTTAATTAGTCAAGATTCGAATTTGTATACGAATAGAAACGCCTTAGCCAAAGAAATCTGTGAAGGAGAAAAGGCACCTTGTTTTGGTGAAAAATCAACACCTTCCGGTGTTATTCCGGTACGAGTTGCTGAAAGTTCACAATTTTTCGGTGATGATTTGCCTTTTCTTGGTGAATCTTCAGTCCAGTCACCGTTATTGGGAGTAAGCTGTCCTACATTTGACATCAAGAAGGAAGGTAGCTTGTTCGAAACCGAGATTCGAAACATACTGAACAAGATTATCGAACCAAAAAGTGCACAGGCTGACGATACAGATTTTGACGATCCAGATATTCAGCCTTGGGATACAGAAGATAGTCACAATACAACCATCAGCACAATGAACGGGCAACAACAACAACAACAACAACAGCACCAACAACAGCAACAACAACAACTATGCCCACCAAGGCCGACTCCAACAGGATTAACGTACACTAAATTCGGTGGAGTTCCAAGGGATGACCCAGATGCTCATGTATGCACATTTTAGATAAGCTACGTAGTGCTCAACCATCCACCTGATCTAGCATATAAAGCTATTGTCTTCCAGTCTACATTGGTTAATGAAGCAGCCAGATGGCTTACAGAATATGATATTAACCACTTCGGCACCTATGAAGCAGTAAGGGATGCATTTTTGCAGAGATTCAGGCTAAAGAAAAATCCAGCCAAAATTTTTGACTACCTACAAAACAATAGACAGAAGATAAATCAAACGGTGCAGGAATATGCCACCCTATTGAGGACTCATTTGAGGCAGTTACCACCAGCACATGCCAACCTACCGGATGATGTTATAACTCAATGGTTTATCAATGGATTGACTCCGCAACTCAAACAGACTATGATCATATGCTGTGTAGGAGCTATGACGCTAGATGCAATGATTGCAATGGCTTTGCAGCTGGAAAAGAAGGTTGGAAGATTTACAGAAGACTTGGAATGGTTAAAAGCAAATAAAAATGTTACAGAAGATCCGACCAGACAAATGTTCTATACCACATGCAAGAATTCAGGGCACACTAGTGCTACTTGTGCACTTAATCAGTTGTTTTGTGCTATCTGGAACACGACCGGACATACCACCGAAAACTGTGCATACAACGCCAAAGTGCAGGGAACCGCAACTGTCAATGCTATTATAAAGGAACCAGGACAGCCAACCAATCATTATGTACCTCCGCAAATGAGAAACAACTAGCAACAAGGCTATCGAAATTACAGAGGACAGAGAAATAATTACAATGCAAATCGCTGGCAGGCCGGACCAGCATAGGAAAATACTAATTTGCCACCACCTCGCTGCCATTTTTGTGGTGAATTTGGTCACATTAGAAGATTTTGTAAGGATGTAGCTAAGTATGATCAGAGGAAGAAAGAACGTCAAAACCCAATGACTAATATGGTACAAATCACACAAGTAGAAATGCAAGCTGCAGTAATTCAGACACGATCGGGTAAGCAACTGCAACCAGCAACAGAAGTCTTTGAACCAGGCATACGTGAACAACAACGGATGTATGATAAGGCAAGCCAATGGACCACCGCCGAACCTCCAGTGTTTCCAGATCCTATTCCGGTGACCCAGGCTCCGTTAACCAAGGAAGGAACACAAAAACAAGATTCTAATTCAGTAGCAGGCACATCATCTTCAGCAAAAACATCATCTTCAGCCAGCGCATCATCTTTAGAATCGGCGAAAAAGACAATTCAATCACATAAGGCCTGGGAAATTTTATCTAAAGCGTCCATTACTCTTCCTCTTGGCCAATTACTTGCACTAGTACCAGGAGTTCGACAACAATTCCAACAACAGTTCAGTCCTGTACCTTCTTGCATTCCAGCAACAGTGACAGTGCAACCGGAACCTGATTCTACGATCGATTATTCGGTTCCTTTAATTACGGTATGTTATAAAAATCATAAAATTACACACGTACTAATTGATGGAGAATCTAGTGTCAACATTGCTACTACCGCACTGTGTAAAAAGCTAGGATGGACCGAAATCGAACCAGTTCAGTTTTTTGTCAGAATGGCCGACCAATCAAGAGTCCATCCAGTAGGACTTGTCTGAAACGTGCCAATCACTTTGCAGGGTACAACATTTAAGATGACCTTTGTCGTCCTAGAATTACCGGAATCCACCCTTGATTATAATCTTTTTTTTCGTCGTCCTAGGCTGAAGCAAGCTAAGGTCATACAAGATTGTTCTGCACAGGAACTCACTTTCAAAGATAATAATCGTAAATATGTTGTAAAACTAGATGCTATACAACCTTGCGAATTGCATGCTAGACCGTATTTTGCAGAACCAGTTCATATGTTAGATGGGTTGTCAGATGATGAAGAACAAGAGTTTTTGAGGAATAATATTGATTTGATCTCCCTAGGAACTGTTGATCTACAATCTGTTGTAGATAATTGGAATCCCGCAGTTTGTACGGTGATGCCTGTAACAAAAGAAGATAAGAAAGAAGATACCACTGCTATAGATGACGCTGGTCTACAACAACTTTTTAAGCCAGCTCACGATACGGAGAAGCCCCGACAATTTTATGTCCCAGAGGATCAATTCATCACCTATAATTTAGGAGATGAGGACCATCCGCATCCTGTCAAGATAACGGAAAGCCTACCGGGAGTATTTCAAGCAGACTTAATCCAGCTACTCCGAGAGTTCTCTGACGTCTTTGCATGGGATTACAAAGATATGAAAGGATTGGACCCACGCATCTATCAACACAGGGTCATGCTGAAGCCGGAAGCAAAGCCAATCAAGCAACCTAGCTATCGGATGAATCCGAACTATGCATCACAGGTAAAAGCAGAGATTGATAGGCTACTCAAAGTCAGATTCATTGTACCAGTAGAGCATGCTGAATGGATCTCACCAATTGTTATTGTTCCTAAAAAGATTAAGCAACTACAAATTTGTGTGGACTACCGAAAACTGAACGCAGCTAGAGTGCCTGATCCATTTCTGCTACCTTTTCTTGACACGATGCTTGATAGAGTAGCAGGACATGAAATGTATTCATTCCTAGATGGATACAGTGGGTATAATCAAGTTAGAATGGCTGAGCAGGATATACAGAAGACCGCCTTCATTACCAATTGGGGTGTTTTTGCTTGTACCGTAATGTGCTTTGGGTTAACAAATGCCCAAGTACTTTTCAGAGGTGTATGCAGGAAATATTCTCCCCTTACCTTACCTCGTTTATGCAAGTTTATCTTGATGATTTTTCGTTATTTGGAAAAATGGTAGCACACTTGTTCCATTTACGGTGTTGCTTTGAGAAGTGCAGAGAATACACACTCTTTTTGAACCCAAACAAATACGTGTTTGCGGTTTCCTATGGAAGGCTACTTGGCCACATTGTATCTGCACAAGGTATACAGGTAGATCCAGATAAAATTACAGTCGTGTTAGAAGCACCTGTTCCCACTACAACTAAGGAAGTGATGCGCTTCATGGGCCAAGTAAGATGGCATGGTCGGCACTTACGGCGGCTTGCTCATTTGGCAATACCACTAAACAGGTTAATAACCAAGACTCCTCGACAATTTGAGTGGACTCAAGAATGCCAAATTGCTTTTGATCGTCTAAAGGGATTACTAACACAGGTTCCAATCCTACAACCTCCTGACTGGGATCGTCCATTTCATAGATTTGTTGATGCTTCAGATATTGCCATTGGTAGTGTTGTAATGCAACACACCGATAAGTGGTTTCGGCCTATGTACTATGCCAGCCGAAGGCTTGCTCCTGCTGAGAAGAATTACTCTGTAACCGAAAGGGAATGTCTGGTTTTAGTATACTTAGTCAAAAAATTTAGGCATTATTTACTTGGCCGAAAATTTACTTTTCACATAGATCATGCTGCACTTGTCTACCTGGTACAACAACAACATCTAGGTGGTCGATTAGCGTGATGGGTTCTGCTCTTACAAGAATTTGATTACGAAGTGATTCATAGGCCCGACAGTTCACATGCCTTAGCAGATTTCCTTTCTCGCTTAGATTCCGGTGAAGCTACAGTTGGTGTAGATGAAACGACACCAGCAATTTATGTTTCTGAACCAACTAATGATGAAATTGCAGACCCACCTATGCCATCTACATATTATGATCAGATATTAACTTTTCTTACTGATGGATGCCTTCCTTCTCAGGCTTCTCCTGCAATGCGTAGAAAGATTGCAGTGTACAGTCGCAAATTTCGGTTAATTGCTAGGGAACTATACCATATGGATCACACTGGAATTTTACTTCGTTGTATCCCTCCACACAAAGTTGATTCAGTTATTACTTTGGCTCACTCAATTCCTTCCGGTGGCCATTTTGCTGCAGATTTAACACACTGAAAAATTCTTCAGAGCGGACTTTGGTGGCCTACTATGTACAGGGATGTATTGCAGTTTGTCAAACATTGTGATAATTATCAGAGGTCTGGACAGCCACTACGTCATTTTTTCCCTCTACAACCTATCTCAGGTCTAACACCCTTCAAACTAGCTTATGGATTGGAAGCCATAGCACCCATGGAATTTATTGTGCCAAGCTTACGTGTGGCTCTCACTCAGAAATTAATACGAGAATATTCTTTATCATTTCGGCTAGATACACTCAGAGAACTGGATGAGCACAGATGGCAAAGTTTTCTGACTATGCAGGAAGTACAGCTAAGACAAGCTCGAACACATGATCGCTATCTAAAGACCCCAGTTTTTACAGTAGGACAACTTGTACTATTTTACAATGCAAAGTCGAATCGCTTTGCTGGCAAATTCAAGTTACGATGGTTTGGCCCCTACCGGATTTCTGAACAAGTGGGCCCAGCAACATTTCGGTTGACTACTTTGACCGGAAGTCCTCTTCCGAAAGTCATCAACGGTTCGAAGCTGCGGCCGTATCAACAAACGTCTAACCCGCACTGAAACGTTTCATGGTTGGCCGCTCTTTTGGCGTTCTCTTTTCTTTCCTTCTCTTTTCTTTTCTTTCCTTTTGTTTTTGCGCACTTAAAATAATAAGTATGTAAATATCCGCGTTTTGATACCTAATTATGTCAACAGCCGTCCTGCCCTTTCCAGCTACTCATACATGCACACCGAAGTTAAGAAGTTATCATCTCAACGTCGCACGATGATTAGTGATTTTGATTGCTCCCCACTGCAGTGCATCTACTTAACCTTCTCCGTTTCGCCGAAAATCGCTATTGTGTTTGCGTGATTTGTGTGACTATGTATACCCTGTGCGTTTGCGTTTTGTGCTTGCTGTCATCGTGCGCGCCATGGAAGCTCTAGCAAACTATGCCGCTTTCCGTGACGGACTCCCTACCGAGGTAGGAGAGTTTCTGCGTACCCGTGGGTTATCCAATTTCGCTGAACTACCATGGCATTTAGTGGAATCCCACCCGTTTTTTGCCCAGATTATCGCCGCTATTGCTAAAACACCTGCCAACGAGCAAAGTTGGGCTATCACATCCCTACCCTCCCGAACCGTAATCACGTTCCAGGCCTTTGCTGATGCGTTTCGACTCCCTCGGCAAGGTCGGGAAAATGGCCCGAGTCTGCCAGTAGCAACAATGATAGAATTGTTTCCTAGGTATTCATCAAATGAATACGCGATCCTATGTCGACCGGAACCTGAGAGATCCGCACTGCAATTCCTCGTAGCCATTCTTAACCTCCAGAAGTGAATTTATGGCATCTCTAGGACTTTCTACTCTGCTATTGATTTAGCTGCTCGAGAACCCGTCAATTTTGCATCCTACTTCTTCCACCGCATTCACAAGGATGCGTTTCAATAATCAAACAGGTAAACAAGGGAGGAATGCTAAGGTCGAGACTGCCACACATCATTTCTTTCCTTTTTCCGGCCATACTTGCAGCACAACCACCACCTAGAGGCCCGGTCCTGCACCATGAAGAATCGGCCCAATTATTGGAAGATGATGAAGAAGACAAAGAGGAACTCAATCAACTCTTCCGCCATAAAAGAATTAGAATCAGTTCATATGAAAGTGAAGCACAGGGTTCAGCCAAAGGAAATGACAAAGAAGAAGAAAAACGAGATGAAGAAACCTTCCATGACACCGCAACATCTATGCAGCACGAATCATCAGCACAGTCTTCGTCAGAAGGGCAACAAGAACAGGAGGATCACACCGACTCTGACACAAGCTCGTCACAAGAAACATCCTAGCAGCAATCTGAGTAGGAACGATAAGAGGAAGAAGAACAGGTTATTAAAGAAGTTTTTGAAGAGCTACTGAAAGCAGTTGAGTCCATAGCTGCTGACAATGCTGAAACACAACAAACAACAGAAAAGGTAACAGAACCTCACTCTGTTATCCCCACTCCACCATCGGAACCTCCTCTCAACCCCATTATCCCTACTCCACCCATCCTGACTGAAGAACCCACTGCCTATTCTTCCTCATCCCCAAACTATTCTCCACCGAACTCACAACAGCTTTTCACACAATCCTCTTCTCAACCTCGTCCTCTTCTTTCGCTTCCAACACTCCTGGTATTTTCGGAGCTTGCAAATATGGGACAGATGTTAATCAATTTATCACAACAACTACCTGCACAAATGAAGCAAGTAATAGAGAATATTCGCAATGAATTTCAACATAAAGTAGATGTACTGGAGGCCGATATTAGCCCCCTACAGGATGAATTACTAGTAGCCAAAGCAGAAAATCAAGCCTTACAAGAACAGCTGAAGGAGTTACAAGCCGGAATGGCCAAACAGGTAGAAGTTACAGCACAAAGGGATGCAGCACTGATAGAGCTCCGAAAGAAGAACGAATTGTTAAATAATGCAAATGCGGAAATCAGCCAAATGAAGCAAGAGCTACAGGATAAAGAAGATGCCAGAGTAGCCTTAGGCAATTTGTTAGAGGAAACCAGAGTTCAACTACACGAAGTAGTACAACAAAGCCAAGAACAACATAAGCAAGCTATGAAAACAGAAGAAGAACTCCAAAGAACAAACGAAACTTTATCAGATGTCAACAAAATGCTTAAACACTATTTGACCAAGGAAGCTCAAACAGAGAAGATAATAACAGATCTCCGAAGAGAAAGGGATGCATACTCCAGAACCATAAATTTTCAGAATCAAGAGACCGAAAGAAGGGAGAATCAGCTGGAAAATCAGAAAGAAAGAGTAAGCAAGATGGAGAAACAAGTGGCAGAAATGAAAGTTTCCAGAGATGCGGCCTTATCAAATGATTTCTACCTACAAGAAGCCTTTCTGCAGACGCAAGCAGAAATTTTGCTGACCGAAGCTATTTCATTAAGTTCTGTAAGAATAGATGCACAATTAGTAGAACCGGATACGCTTAAACAGATCTTAGAAACTTTAAAGAAGAAAATTGCCCGAACCTTTAGATTAGCCAGAAACATGTATTTAGAAGGCATTATAGACGAACAATAATTTTGTAAAAACCTGCGGGTTTGAGTCCACCGTGCGTGCCAGAGTGTTAGTCGGCCGCCGGATTGGCAACTGTATAACTGAATCTTGTTTCGCACGCGCGAAAAGTTGTTACAAAGACATTTGTAATCTTTATATAAAGCAATGTAAAAGAGACGCAAGGTAATGATTCGTGCAATCACCAGACTGTCTGTCTGGGTGATTGTTTGTGTCCTTACTGTGTGTCGAGTTGGCTAATTTGGAGTACTGTGTTTCATTTTTGTGTTGTATTATCGACACTTGTTCGGGTTGCTGTAGTGTTTGCTTGTCTAATTTCTGAGTATTCTGAGTATACTGTGCGTATCCGTGTTCGTTGTCTATCGATCTCTGTTGCGGCTGTGAGTTTTATTTACATCCAGTGGACCGTCCGACTGTTGTCTGAGAGAGTCATTTTGCGGGTCTCTATGGTGATTGTTCTGTTAAGTACGTATATCGTGGTGCCCATCTTTCTTGAAATGTTCTGCCAATTGTTTGGTGAAGTCTGTGTAACTATGGTAGTGTCCCTAAAAACGTTGTGCAGGATTGTGTTGTTCTCAGTATTGAGATTTGTACTTGTACGGTGAGATTTGGCTATAGTAATGGTTATCTCCAGTGTGTTAGTCTTCAACACTGTGTGTCTGAAACTGTTGAGTCCTTCTGTGTTTTCGGTTTGTAGGATTGTGAGCGCTATTCGGGGAAGGTTGAACTATTGTTAAATGTTACAATAGTCTGTATTCGGAAAAAGGGTTCTAAGGTAATTCGGTATTACGATACTGATAGTCTGGTACAGTGTGTTGGGCAGACTCTGATAGAGTCAAAATGATGAACCGTAAAGATCGAGAACAAGATACCAATTCTTGATAAAATCTTGAAAGTTGGTATATTGTGTTGTGAAGTAATTTTGGGAAACAAGCATAGGGCCTCTGTCTTTAGAGACCCCTTCCACTCCCAAGAACCCAGTACTCGTTTAAACGCACTTCTGACAGTTAGAACAAGCATTTAACAACCTTGAATAACTATATTTGCAGGTTTAAGAGGACATTTTTCAACACCTTATATAATATTCCACAATACTTTTGCAACCAATACAAAATGTACCCATATCGGGTAATTAATAACATTCAATCTATCCTCAACAACCAACATACAAAATACATCATTTCTTTAAGCCATGGCCACTAAGTAAAGTACCCTTATGCAGGAAAGCAATTGTACTTCAAAACGTCGAACATAACTACCCTATTAGGCTCTACTAAATCTATAGCAGACTTTGTAATGCGGCTTGTACTAGTAAGCCAAAACTTACATATATGTTTTGTACAAAAGGAAAACCTTGCCTACATAGGCACTACGATAATGCATTTGAAGGCCAAAAATAGCTTAGATGGTGATTGCAACACCATGTAGCGAAGATGTTTTGAAGTGCTAATTCACCTGCGTATGCTCATCTCCATGTGATTTAGAGACTGAATGGGGGGTCTCAAGGATGCGCTAGATTAAGCAACGAACAATTCTGATGTCAATTGTTGGAGTTTGAGGTCTACAAAAGAATGCAAATAGCACAAGAAGGAGAGGAAGATGGGAGCACGAAACACAATACTCAATGTATTACCCAAAGAAATCACAAAGACAAGTGACCCATTAGGGTTATAGGCAAATATACAATCCAGGGGGAAAAACACAGACTTACTATCAGCATTAGTGCAGCTATCTATATCATCAAGAAACATTTGAAGCCCTAATTGAGAGAGAGAGAGAGTTGGGAATGAAAATACCTTTAAGGTCCCCTTTCTACATGGCATCTTTGACCAACCAACACAAAGCATCACTAGAAATGGAAAAAAGAAGGGTTGAGTTGATTGGCTATTAATGGAAAGCCTAGAGTAGGCATTTCCAAAGAGGATGCTAACTTATCCAATGAAAGTTCTTTCCAATCAAATGTCATGAAGGGAATGGAGCACAAAGTCCCACTGTATTCTACCATAAGCCTTATCAAAGCTAATTCTTCAAAAACATTCCTAGTTCAACTTAGAGGCACACTCAAACCCTTTTAAAAGAGGGATAATAGCATGTAAAATGAACCTACCTTCAATGAACCCTTTTTGTTCAAGAAGGAGGTTTTGATTTATCAAATTACTCAGTCTCCTAGTAAGAATGGAAGAAAAAATTTTATAAATGGTGGTTATGCAAGTAATTGGCTTCTAATTTTTCAAATTCAATTCATTAGCTTTGTTATGTATCAATCTAATCACTCAAGTGTTTGTATGAATGGGAAGAGAACCTTTCCTAGAAGTCTCATTCTATATCAAGAGAATGTAGGAGGCTAACAAGTTCTTAATGGTTAAGCATTATTCAATCGAAACCCCATAAATACTAGGGGATTTACAGGTTTTTAATTTACTAATGGTTTCTTCAATCTCAGGGATAGTGAGGGGAAGTTCTAGGAAAGAAGCAAAGCTAGCAAAGATCATTTTTTTAACTTTATGGAAATGGAAGCTCTGGCTCTCCAGATCTCCTCTCCCCAATTCGGATAACTAGATAAAACATCACTAAAGAAGCTTAAGGCCTCTTGTAAATTCTCCTCAATGTGAATAGGAGTCACACCATTCCTCTTAGTTAATAAGGGAATATAATCACGTGCTTTCTCTTTTGTTTGAACAAAGGAATACATCCAGTTATTATTTCTATCAGACTTCTCATCCCAAACTTCTCTTGAATAGGAAAGAGTCATACTAGCTTGCAAATATTTCTCATATCTAAGCTTATTTGAAGCTCAATTAAGAAACTAGAGGATCTAGGATCAACAAATCTGGCCAACTCAACCTCAATCCTTTTTCTCCTTTAGGCTCCCATCTTCTTAGTAGGTTTCTATAGTAATTAAAAATCCATTGGATCTCTCTTACAACCTTTTCCCAAAATTAAGAGGGAGAAGGATCAAGGCTAAAACAAAAGGTAATAGTCTCTTTAATCTTCTAGACAAAGCTAGGCATGGACAAGAGATTAGCATCTAGATGGGGCCACCAAGATCTATACAGGGAGGTCCTTTTTTAAGAGTAGTGATAAGGGGCTTATGCTTAGAAACCAAGAGAGTTTTGTTATAATTTGTTTTCACTTCTCATAAGTCTTAGGAAAAAGAGAAACTGATAAAGCACCCATCAGACTTGGTAGCAAGATATTTTTCTACTTTTCTATCTATTGTTCCAAGTAAAACCCGTGCTATGGGACACTAATATCATATTGTGCTTAGTGCTCATGTTCAACCAACAATTTTTCTCAATACCTCTTAAAATAGACCTTCGATTATCAAATCTATAATTCATAGAGGTAACCTTGATGAAATCCGCCACTAGAATAATGTGGCCATCAAGGTCATTCATTTCCTCCCAAACACTCTTTTCTAATACAGATGAAATAAGAAGAGTACACACAAACAATGCTACAACACAAAGGGACAAGAAGTTTAATGGTAGTCCATTGATTAAGTATGCTTATTGAAGAAACCATCTTGAATGCAATGAGAAAAGGATGAATTAACACCAATAACATAGCCATGTTTACCTTTAGAATGATTAGTGTGATACGAGGTATGAATAGTAGAAACTATAGTGAGATGAGAATTAAGCTTATTACCACCAGTCTTAGCCTCATGAAGAAATATAAAGTCAGGAGAGGCTGACTTATTTTTAAGCCATTAGTTAAGGCCTTTAGCTCTAATAGGGTTAGTTAACCTTTTAATATTCAAGGAGAGCATTGTTGATATATTTAGGTAGTGATGTGTGTGAACACACTAGGATCATCTGGGGCACTTTTTTCCCTCTTTAGGGGGTTTTTTCCCCCGGCTTGTATATATGCCTATTGCCCTAATGGGCTACTTATCTTTGTACATTCAAGTGGTAATACATTCAAAATTGTGTGTTGTGCTCCAAGTTTCTTCCTCTTCCTTGTGTTGTTCACGTGCTTTCACAGACATCTAACTCCAATAATTGGTATCAGAGCAGGTCGCCGCTTCATCTAGGGCATCGTCAATACCTCTCCAATTGTAATCCAAAATCACACAAATTTTGGTGAGCATACTCAGGATGTTTTGGAGATCAAAATAGCTTCACTATGTGGTGCCAAAATTGCGATCTAAGCTCGTTTTGACCTCCGAACACACTATCATAGTGCTTGCGTAGGCTATTTCGTCTTTTTCTGCCAAAGATATATACCAGTTTTGGTTCATCAGTATAAGCATCTCGAAGTGTGCTACAGGTTTACTAGAACTCATCTTGGAGTTTTGTTCAACTTTTTGAGATACAACCAATTTTCTGCATCAAGGTATTTTAGTCACTAGCCATGGTTGAAAGCAGTGATGTATTTTGGTTGTTGGCTATTGAGCATAAGTTGGATGGTACCAACTACCTATTGTGGGCTTATATGATGTGACATGTATTGGTTGCAAAAGGACCCTGGAACATTGTGTAGGGTGTTGAAAAACATCCTATCGCATCTCAACTGTTACAACTACAGGTCTTGAAGCTGATGCAGAAGGTGTCGAACACTAGCAGCATGTCATCAACATAGACAACAATGATTAGAAGCACGTCATTTGCACACTTAACATATAAGGTGCTCTCAATAAGACTGCTCTCAAAAGCATGTGCAATCAAGTAGGCATGTATCTTTTCATACTAAGCACGTGGTGCTTGTGTCAAACCATATAACACCTTTTTTATTTTGCACATTTTGTTTTCATGCCCTTTCTTCACAAAACCATAGGGTTGAAAAACATACACTTCTTCATGTAAATCACCATTCAGAAATGCAAATTTAATGTCCAACTATTGTACATTCGAACCATGATGGGCTGTAAGTGCACAGATGCCATGAACGGTAGTCATGCGACATGTGGGTGCAAAGGTCTCATCAAAATCAATGCCTCTTTCTTGAGCATAACCTTTTGCAACAAGCCTAGCCTTACACTTGTCAACTCTTCCATCAGGCTTAGGCTTCATCTTGCATACCCATTTAGTGCCAATTGCCTCCTTACACAATATTCCTGAGTATTTTTGGGATCAATAGATAATGCATCGTATATGCCTGTAATGGGTAATTGGTATCATCCAACTTATCTCAAAAGCCAACATATGGAGTGCATCATTGCTTTCAGCCATGGCCACTCACAAAAATACCTTGATGTAGAAAAATGAATCTATCTCAAAAAGTTGAACACAATTACCCTATCAAGTTCCACTCAACCTATAGCAAACTTCGAGGCACTTGTACTTGCGAACCAAAGCTTGTATATATGTTTCACACAAAAAGAAAAAATTGCATGCACATGCATTGCGATAGTGCATTCGGAGGCTGAAAGGAGCTTAGACGGAAATTTTGACACCACATAGTGAAGTTGTTTTGAATTAGTAATCACTCTGAGTATGTTCAACAAATTTCACGTGATTCTGAGTCTGTGACCTGAGGGATATTGATGATGCCCTAGATGAAGCGATGACATGCTTTAATAACAATTGTTTGAGTTTTAGGTCTGTGAAGGAACATGAATAGTAGAAGGAAGAAGACGAAGGTTAGAGCACAACACACAATACAAAATGCATGACTAACGGAATGTACTAATCTAGGTGATCCATTAGGGTTATAGTCATATATACAAGCTGGTGAAAAAACCTCCTAAAGAGGGAAAAACGTGCCCTAGGGAAATCCCACTTAGAGACCATTGTTTCTACAAAGTCTCATATCTTGGCCCATGGAACTCTATGATAAACCATTTCGTAGTGCCTTGTGCAAAGACATGGTCTCTCTTTCGGGCCAGGAGATGAGAGCCCACAAGGTGAACATAGGGCACACATATAATCACACACTAATAAACTCTTAGGGAGCTTGAGGGATTTTGGATCGACCACTCATGCAGATAGGAGGAACAAGCTACCAAACCCTAGCTCCTCTTCAAGATCTCTACTCATGCGATCTCTACTCCCTGATAGATGGGCATAATGGTTCTCTTTAGAAAGCAAGTTTTGTTTCCTGCACAAAATGTTTTTACGTTCTCCAAGCATGCATAGCTTAGTGGTTGATGCATTGAGTCTTTGGAAGAAATTCTTGAGTTCAAATCCCATGTGAACATATCCATGATTTCCCCTAAAGGGTGTCCCTGAATTCTTAATATTGGTTCGTCTACCTCATGAGGTTGGGTGTGTGTATCTTTCCAGTTCATTGTAATCTTTAAAAGAAAAAAATTCTTATGGTGCTCCAGCTTCACACGCTCACCCCTTTGAATAGGTTATTTCTTCCACATCAGATCTTAATACATTCTTTCATTCTTCCATTGGTCCATATTCTCAAACGATGGCACTAAAAAATCATGCACAACTAATGGATCCGATCACCCAATGATGTCACATGTAATTGAGCACATGTAAGCTCTCTCTCTCTCTCTCAATGCCTATCTCAGTTGCTATTTATCTATATTAAAGCCATGGTGAACTTCTAAGCCTATTTATTCTATTTATTCTGCATTGAGAGAGTTTTAAGATCTTTCAAATTAATCTCTCTCTCTCTCTCTCTCACACACACACACACACATACATAGTGTTTCATTTTGATGGCGGTATTTCTTGTTTTCAAGGTATTGGGCCATAATTAATAGGTGGATTAGTTTTTTAATCTTCAATATTGACGTGCATGATTTTCAACCTCCCAACAATTTTATAGGCAAAACTTTGATCCTTCCATAAAAATGATGGGCAATTCACATATTTGCCCATCATTTATTTTTTTAAATTATATATTATATCCTTAATTTGATCATCATTTGTCTTCTTCTCACTCGACTCCCCATGTTCTGACTAGAATAGTTGCCACTCTCCAGTTTCTTTGACATTCTATCTTTCATTTATAGCCACGGATTCCCCTTGGTGCGGATAATGGACCTATTTTCCCATTGTAGTTTCTTTTTGAATTCCCACCTCTCTCCCCTCCCACCATTGTGTGTTTTTCTCGCATCTCTCTCAACTTTTCCGAATGACCAAACTTCTCCTCGACTTTTCGTTTCTCATTGTATAGTTCTTGGTCACGTCCTTTGTGTCCAAGGATCCAGATGATGCTTTGTGATGGTAACATTATCTAGTAGTGAGAGAGCTGGAATATGTGCTTAAGAGGAGAGGAGTCTCTATTCTTGGATCTCCTTGAATATATTTTTATTGATACGATGTTTTGGAGTTAGCATGGCATGTGTAGAGCATGTTTTGTGCAACACTAGCTCATCTTTTTGGAGAAAAACTATCCATCTCCTCAAAATGGTATCAGAGCAACAACAAATCAACATGGGAGATAGATCTCGTTCATCCAGAGACAAATTGGAACAAGGTAAATACTTAGCTTGGTCACTTGGAATGGAAGCTTATCTTCAAGGGAGAAACTGCTACACTTATGTGTTCCTCGAGTAGCTTTGATGTGAAACTTTTCCCTATACATGGGCACTTTTTACTCTAGTGCTGGCTAGAGAGTATTTCCCCGAGTTACCACATATATGATTCACTCATATGTGTCGGTAGCTTGTACTTAGGGATATTATTCAACTCTTACTTTAGTTCAGTTCATCCTCAATAGAGAGAGCTATTCTAGCCATCTTTATTCTCTGTGTATCTTGCTGCATTTGTGCTCCTTGTGTGTGCTTCTCGTATGACTCTTGTACTTCTACACACACCCAATAGTGGTATCAAAGTAGGCTCAACTCCATCTCAGATTTTGGTTTTCTGCATCATGGCACACGTGCACTTTTAATAATGCAAATCGACTTTGGAGCATAGAATAATGAATTTTAATAGCCAACAATATTTACACCTATTACACTAGGGTTTTACCACCATTTCAAAGCCATTCATGAAATTTTAGCATTCATTGAAGATAAGATTTTGTCACATTCTTGTTCTTTAGTGAAACGACTAGCAACAATGACTTGTTTGGCATGCTTCAATCTGAAGATAACCATGATGGGACTAACTATCCGATGTGCACTTAAATGATAAAGCATGTTCTTGTTGCAAAATAGCTTTGGAACATAGTGGCAGATGTAGATCAAAGACCCACATCTTCTTCAACTTTAGAGTCCACCATCACACATGGAGCTTCTTCTTCAAGTGCACTGGTTTCTCCTTCTCTACCCACATAGGAGCAGCTCAAATGGGATGGAAAAGATGCTCAAGCTCATGCATTGATTGTGCTTTCTGTGAAATGTCATAGTTCTATACATTTGGTCATGTTCTACATCAAGACAGACATGGGAAGCTCTTCCTTCTTTGAATGTCGTCCGTGATGAAGCACTTATTGCATACTTGAGGAAGCAACTTGCAGATGTATGTATGGCTGAAAATGACTCTATGGATGCATATATGACATGCATCAAGGACTTGAAAAAGCAATTGACAAACATAGATGAGATTTTTTCTAGATGCATCATTCATGTCTACATTGTTGAAAGGATTACCAAAATGTTTTCACATCTTTGCCACTACACTCCGTTTGGCTGCAAAAGGGAATCCCAATATGTATGCATTTGATGAGGTTGTATCTCTTCTTTTGCAAGAAGAGCAATCTAGAGGGAATAGGAATGGTTTGACTGAGGGAACAAAAGCACTTGCTATCTCACAAAAGGGAAAAAACAAGTATGATTCAGTTGTGGGATCATCGAAACCAAAGCCTCAACCTTCCTCTTCCACTCATTCATCTAATAATACTGATTTGCAAAAGAATAAGAGACACAAATATTTCCAGAAGGTTGATCTACTATTGATGAGTACAGAAAGCTTGCTAAGTGCAATGAAAAGAAAAAAGAATCCGGCATCTCTATTCCTAAAAATTTAGAAAAGGCAAAGAATGTTGAAGCTAACATGGCTCAAACTTTTTGGGCATGTGTTGTTACATGTCAGTATCATGTATCTTTGCATTCTAAATGTATGGTTGTGAGTGAGGCTGTATTGGATTGGTTCTTTAATACTGGTGCTTCAAAGCACATAAGTTCGTGTAGAATATTTTTTGCATCTCTGAAAGATGCACCCAAAGGAGGACATGTAGTGTGTTTAAACAATGCCTCTTATCCTATCATTGGAGTAAGAGAAATTGAGCTTATGACTGCAAATGAAGATGTGATTCTCTTGAAAAATGCATTGTATATGCCGGATATCAAGAAGAACTTATTTTCAGGTCCATTGATTGCCAAAGCTTGACTTCATGTACACTTTATTAATGATAACTGTATGGTTCATGATTTTCGCAATGGTGATATTATAGTCATGTCCGATACATTATGTAATATTTTCTATCCCATGGATACATACAAGAGGATTGCCTCAAATGCCTTGGTTTCTCATACTTCTTCCATGGTTGAAATGGAGCAACTGAATAGAATGATAATGGGGCTAGAAGTGCCCAAACACGCCTAAGGCTCAAAGAGGATGATAAGTAGTAGATTTGGAAAACATCCAATAGATTCTTCCTAGAAAAATGGATTAATGCATAGTAATGATCAATAAAAAGATTATGTGAGGATAAATGTGTTAACACCAATAAGTGTATCAAGGAATAAATTGACCAATGTATAGTTGAAAACCGTAAATTCTTGAAAAAACATTCTAGAGTCTTCTCTGGAAAATGAGCATATGAATAGTATCAAGATCTCATAAAACTACAAGTACAAACATGTAAACTTCCATAGTGAATGACTGACTCCACTACATATAGTCATTTAACTAAAAGAATCCAACTAGGCTTATCAGGCACCTATGAAGAACTAGCATAGATCTCCTCCGGTAAGGTTGGGTAAGTCTTCCACCTACATCACAGAAGAGACCCCGACATCAATGTAACACATAGTTAAGAAAACCTTACGATGACCCTCTCGATCAATGTTAGAGGCTTTATGCAGAAGTCAAAATGCTATATCAATGACTACATGGACATACATAAGTGGTATCCACAGAAGTGTATAATATGTATGTGCTCAATATATGCAGTAAGATGGCATTGAAGATCTGAATCTATAGCCCAAACACTAGCCAAAAACACCTGCAAATGTTTGTCAACTCTCATCCTCAAGATCAAAGACCTACATAAACTTGTGGTGGCTACTTCCACCATAACTAAACACCGTTCACAAAACTTGTAGATTTGTAGTGTGGCTGAAAACATACCTCAAATCTCAATATTAATTGTTGGAGAAGTAAGAATAACACTCTTCTTAATATTCTTCAACATATGTAAAGAGAACTACGTGTGAAAGTATTGTAAAATTTCTCCAAGAATCACCTAAAAAAGCTTCAAAGTAGGCTTTGAAAGCAATGATTGAAGCTTTAAGGGTCCAAAACATGCTCAAGGTAATGTGAACCTTAGTCTTTACCATTCTTCAAATTGCATAAGATTGTAGCTTAGTGGCAAGAGATTGCTAGTTAAGCAAGCTCCGAGGGAAATAAACTAGGATGGATGACCTCCAAGGAAGTACTGGGAACCTCCATCTTCCTTGATTGTTGAGGTCCTTCCTCACGTGCAACCAATGGCATTAACAATGACTTTGGTGACTGGGATGACAAGGTATGCCAAGGTCTATTCCATTCTAAGTGTGAAACTAACGATTAGTGGATCAAATCAACCACTGGAATTACGACGCACGCCAGGTGCTTGGACCAAGCTCACGTGCCGTAGAGACTCAAAGAAGCCAATTAGTATTTAGTGCTTTAAGTTTGCATGCAATTTTGTTCATCCAGAATAAAGACGTCCGTCGTGCAACATAAGAAAGCGCATTAATCTAATTAAGACCGAAACTTTGTATTATTTTAAGTAAAGCAAAGTAAACAATACAAAACCCATAAAACATCCTTTTTCCACTAGAATTTATTGCCCTTTATAAGTCCAAGACTTTAAGGAAGTTAAAGATCGTTTTGAGCGTAGATAGTTATTGGTCCTGAAACTATGATTCATTTCGACTTCTGATATGCATGTTTGTTCATTCTAAGTTTTATGGAGATCTCTCCTCGAAAACGTAGAGTAAATTGGAATTTGACAATCAAATCCACGTTTATGTGTTTAGTTCACGAATTATCCTTGCGCATATCAAAATATTAACGTGCTAACTCATGACGTGGCTATCGGAATGAAGATCATAGCATCGTCAGCATTATCAGGTGATCTATATTGGGTGAATCAGAGTATGTCAGATATGGCAGAATAGAGCAATGCGCAGCCGAGGGATGGTGGTCAGAATCTGCTCATCATCAATGACGATCTTGCCTTCAATCACATAAGATCAGAGGATAAAACTAAAAGTTCTCACTTGTTATACCAGAAATAATACTCCGATCACAGAACATATGTAACACTCAGTTTAGATATATGCATTCTTCAAATTTAATGATGCGAACAGACGGAGGTTGCAAATTTGGTATGCCTGTGGTAGTTGCGCACTGCTGTGGAGGTTGGCCTGAAGAATGAAAGACGAAACAAACTTACAAAACGCCTTCTGGGTTATAGTTAGTCACTTTGGACAGAATATGACAACACTCAATTGCGAATTCTGCCCATCTTTAATTTAATTACAAATTAAATTGGAAAGCATAGATACATGATGAAGTTCAATAAACCTTTTGATAAAAGCATGGCGTAGATTCAAGGAAACACTTTGACAGATCAATTACTATTTATGTGAGTTGAGTTGCGCATTGTTTCATGAAACATGTAATGGTATCATAAATTCAGATAAAACACTTACAAAGCATTCTGTAGGATCGCATAATTCCATGCATGTTGTCATGATCATGAGCTGCTGCATCAGTTTTAATTACCGTTCACCTTCGATTTATGTAACAATTAAGCGTCGAAGGTATAATGATCAGAAACTGTCTTCAGAGTAGAAAATTAGTTTATCAATCTGCTCTCCTGCTTTACACATAGCTCTTCATTCATCATGTTCCTCTGCCATTAATTTGTCGTCAGCGCATATCATGACAGAAGAAATATAACAGTGACCAATCATCCCTCAGAGATGAAGAACACATGCAAACAAACTCCCTTCGATCCTCAGACTTTGCGCAGGCTCCTCGTCGAATTCCCTTCTCCTCTCTCTATCTCTACTACTTTGATCCACAAGGATGGACACAATGCCTAGCCCTTTATACCTCTCCCTTGCGTGAACAAAGACAGCAACGATATACCCCGGCTATTCTCTCTCACGGAGTTCAAGCACAAACCAACCCCCCTCCGCCCGTTTCCTGTTTCTTTGTTTATAGACGCGACAAGCCAGTTTTTGAACTCTAGTTTTTTCTGCGTCCTGATACTTGCCATCCATTCAGCTGGCTCCGTCCGTCTTTCTCGTAGCATTTGGCCCGACCGTGCCAGATATTCCACCACTTCTGCATGCGCCTAGAACCACTCTCTTGCCACAAAACGAGCTCCGTTCTCTTTAGTTTTCTCCAAGATAACAGAAGAGAGTCCCGTTCACTGTTTAGCTGTGAAAATTGAAGTCTTTAATTACCTTGGTATAATCGCCAAGTGCCTTCGTTATAAAATTAGAAGTGCATTCCTATTTACATATGCAACAATAGTTGTCACCCAAAACAAATCGTAGTCTTGACAAACAAATGGATCATACATCCCGATGACCACATATGCCATACCCAATCCATTCTAAAGGTTCTACACACATCACAACATTCCTCCATAGCTGGGAATATGAATTTATCCACGAGGCATTTTGAGCATCCAAGTGCACCAGATTGACTACCGCCGTTTACTAGGCTCAGAAGCAGCAGCAAGTTCAGAATATGACTCATCATCGGAGACAAACGATAAGCAGAACAACAAGTAGCCCGGACCCATATATTAAGACTGCACTAAGAACGATGAAAATGATACCAAGAATAACAACAAGTTTGAAACACCCTATTAGGCCTTGGTTTCCAAGACAGTATCTGAAGACGAATTGATGCACTTCCGATGATGTGTGACTTTGGTCTTTCCAAAAGAAGTAGAGATCAAATTCTCTATGACACCGTGGTTCTTGGCCATGCAGAAAACACAAAATATATAAGGAGCACAAACATAAGTTACTCAGGTGTTACACTGAAATCAAACTTACATTTTGTGGGTAACAAAGCCACCATATGTTTCATTAAAGAACAATTTTGTGGGTAACAAAGCCACCATATGTTTCATTAAAGAACATATACAAAAGTACCTAACAAACATTCTTCCTTTTACATGGACACTAACGATGACGATGAGGATTTTCTTACACTAAGAACTATCGATTTGTAGAATGCTCTAGATCAATGGTCCTCGAGCATATGCACCGTATAGCTGACCACACTTGTAACAGTGGCCAATCTTTTAGTATGTGAACCAAAAACGAGAGATAAGCAAATATATGTACCAATAGATGAACCCATCATGCCTTAATTAGAACATCATGCCAAAGATAAAAGTTTTAAAATAATTATGATCATAAAACAACCCTTCCAAGATGATCTACTAAAATTACAGACCAAATTTGAGGATATTTTTGCATGGGATTCCACAAACACGAGGGCTATAGATCCCCTGTATGTAGCAACAGTAGGTCCTTCTCAAACTCGATGCATGACTAATCCAACAACCTAGTTATCAAATGAAGCCCCATTATGTAGAGCAAATAAATCATCTGATAGACGACTTATTAAAAGTAGGATTTATTATCCTAGTTGAGCATGGAGAATGGATAACCTCAGTCATTATTGTCCCTAAGAAGAATAAACAATAACAAATACGCGTGGACTATCGAAAATTAAATGAATCCACTATTCTCAAACCATTTCCTTTACCTTTTCTAGATATCATGTTGGATGAAATGGCCGCAAAGGAAATGTATTCATTCCTTGATGGCTATAGTGGGTATGATAAAATATGGATGCCAAAAAAATACATACCAAAAATAGCCTTCATGAAAAACATGGGAGTATATGCTTGTACCATCATGTGGTCCGGGTTATGAAATGCACCTAGCACCTTCCAACGCTACATCTAAGATATCCTCTCCCCTTATTTAAACACACTTATGAAATTCTTCTTGGATGCTTTTTTTGTTTCCACTTAGGCAATTGAGCGCCTGAATCATCTCAAAGTCTTTTTTCTAAATGTCATGAATATCATCTCTCTCTGAGCATGTACAAATATATTTTTGCGATATCTTGTGGGAAATTTTCGGGCCACATTATTTTGGCCGAAGGAGTTCAACTAGATCCCAAAAAGGTTAAAGCAGTTTTACATGCTCCACCTCTTGAAAGACCAAAGGGAGTCATCTACCTTTTGAGGCCAAATCTAGTTGCACGGCCACCATTTATAGTGGCTTGCACATGTCAACTAGCCCTTGAATCGACTCGCCAAGGTTGGCCATTCGTGATTTTGATTGGAGTAACAAATATCAATGTAGGTTTGATCGCCTCAAAGCACATTTGACTCAGACACCCATTCTAGAGCCATCGAATTGGGAACTGTCATTCCACGTTCTTGTTGATGCCTCAGATATTGTAATCTATAGTGTGCAGTATAAGGACAAATGGTGTTGACCTCTCTACTATGGTAGCCGAAAATTGGCATCTCTTGAGCATATTTACTTTGTGACCAAATGAGAATGTCTAGGACTTTTCTACTCTCTAAAGAAATGTCGATATTTTTTTCTAGGATAAAAATTTACCTTCCATGTTGACCATTCAGTCTTAACCTATCGTTCAAGCAAAAAAACCTCCATGGCTAAGTGGCACAATGGTTCTTACTCTTACAAGAATTTGACTTTGATATTATCCATTGACTAGGGTCTTCGCATGTGATTGCGGATCTCATATCATGACTCGATAAGGGTGAAACTACTCAAGGAATTAATGATGCTCCCCATGTATCTACACAATGCATCCCACTGAGCCTACTATTCCTCTAGACCTCACCTAGAATTACTACAATCTATTACTTAAATTTTTAATTAACCACCATAATCGCTTAGGACATTTTACCCTCTATTGTCAAGAAATTCTTGGAACTATATAGTAGATGCTTTAGGATAATAGTTGGACAATTATACTATTATGACCCATTTGGAGCCTTGTTATGCTACGTTCCAAATTATGAAGTAGAACCTATTATTCATTTTTCTCACACCCACCCTTTAGGTGGCCCTTTTTATCAAACTTATCATTTGTAAAATTTTATAGAGTGGCGTATGGTGGCTAGCTTACACAGAGACATCCAAAAGTACATTTTGGCATGTGACCCTTAATGTGCATTCTGGACATTCGATACCCGAACAAGACTTTCTCCTCCAGGCTATAATGCCATTAAAGCCATTCATGAAATGGGGCCTCATTTTATCGATCATAAATGTCCACCTATGGTATCAACTAATAACCAGTATATTCTCATTTGCATAGATTACTCCACATGTAGGATGAGGCCTAAGACTTTGAAAATTGAGACGACTACAGTGATAGCAGGGTGCTTTGCTAGGGAAGTATTTCGAAGGTTCTTTCTCCCCTTTGAAATTATCTCACACTAGGGTAGTCACTTTGCAAAAAACTCATAATGGTATTAATGAGGGACTTTAATATCAATCATAAATATAGCACACTTTACTACCCTTGGACTCATGGATTAACCAAAAGTAGTAACAAAATTATGCTTATGATCCTAAAAAGAAAATTAAAGAGTACTCTTATGAATGATGGGACAAGTTATTTCCATCGGTAATCTAGGTGTACCGTACTTATAGTTAAAAAGGTCATACAAGTTTCATTCCCTTTAAACTCACCTATGACCTATGGGCTTTAAACTCACCTATGACCTATGGGCTAGAAGCCATTGCTCCGATGGAAGTTGTAGCACCTAGCCTACATGTTTTCTTGCATCGCAAATGGCTACCCAAAGATTCGATTTATCACGGACTCGATGTCGTACGAGCAATAGATGAAGAACGACTCGAGATTTTTCTTTTGATGCAGGAATTCCTAATCCCGCAGCCTCGTATCCATGGTAGATTCTTCAGACTCTGTTTCCTTTGAAGACCAATTAGATTTATTATATAATTTGAGAGCGAAATGCAAAGTAGGAATATTTAAAGTATGGTGGTTCAGTTTTTACCACATTTCAACCTCGCTCTGCTCAATAACTTTCGGGTTGTAGATTCTTAGTGGAGAGCCGATTAAAAATCTCATCAATGGATCAAAATTTCACTCTTTTTATTTGCATGCCATGTGCGCAGATAATTAATCCACCACCCAGGTATGCATGATATCACGTGATGATTAATTAAAAATCTCTCGACTCACCCATCATCTTCAATTTTGATTTCTTCAAGTTAGATCGCATTTAGTCTAACCCTTTTTCATTGAAACCATTGATAAATTATAAATGCTTTTGAGGGTCCACTTAGTCCTTGGATTTTTAATTAAAAGAATATCATTTTCAATTAGGTTGGTCTTCGTAGACCGGGGTTTTATCTCTATTTTTCTTGTTTTTTACCTCTTCTTTTTTCTTACTGACAAGAATGCTATGTGAGCGGAATATGCCCTTGACATGGCTCATTCATGAGATATCCTGAAGCAATTGCCCATGAGAGCATGCTCTCTTGGAATAAGATCATAAAATAGTGGATCCAATCATAGAACTCTCACTATAATAATTATCTTCTTTGCTTGTGTTATAATCTTCATATTTTTCCTCCTTGCCAATGGCATAGTTCTTCGGAGCTTCATTCTTATTGGTATCTTCATTTTGATCTATGCCTTTAGGACAGTCCAAGAGGTTAACTTCATTTTCCAATCTAGTGGTCTTTTTTATGTTCAAGTTCGTAGCGAAGCATGAAGACCTAGCACTCAGATGAACAACCAGACTTCTCATGAACAACCAGAATTCTCACGTGTCATGCTTGCACTTCGATAAAGCCGTCAAAGTTTGGCTCAATGAACTGGGTCCCTTTGATCCTCCCCGTTATAGAGAAAGTCTTCTTTGACCTAGGATCTCCTATCTTTAGGATCTATGAAAGCTTTCTAGGTGTCACTCGTGATTATTTAACTTCTCACAATTTAGTTAGCTTATATTTTACTGCTTCTTGCCTCCAAGGGCAATACTTAATTTGTTGATGCTACGCGCCATAATAAAAATTTAAAAGCTCATCGTGGAGAGAGGATGGAATTTGAAACCTCATCGTCGAGAGAGGATGAAAGATCAACTGCAACACTACCACGAACACTACCACGATCTCTATGTCTTCAACCCCGATCTGTATGTCTCTCGGATGAACGAACTAAGACTCGAGGAGGTGCGCGATAAGAGATGCTCTTTGGGTGATGATATGCTCGATTCATCGTGTGATGCACTTTTCACGGATGGTCAACGACGAGCAGATTGCGCATCCAGAAATCCTCCATAACCATCGTGCCATCCACTTCCATCAGATCTTATCGTGATGAGACCGTATCCCGATCACGACGCTTAGAAAGACACACCGCTCACACAGAACAGCTCCACGATGAGGCTTTCTATCGCGATGCGCCTTTAGGCGCTTTGGACAAGCCTACAGAATTATCGCCCACTGTATTGCACGCTTGTTAGAAGGTGCAGAGTGATGGCAAGGCATCCGAGGTGTACAATCCCCGCACGTGCCACCATAGTGAGAGCTTACTACAACCGCTTTGACTCTTGCATGGGTCACCTTCTCCGACAGTCGACTCTCTTTCTCTCTCTTCTCTCTCTCTCTCTGAGTATTTCCTTGAGCAGGTCCAATTCTAGCACCTGACGCAAGAATGAATCCCCAAGTCTAGATGCTGCAAGCGAAACCTCCTACGAGCAAGGACGTCGATGCTTCTTCTTGCTGACAGAAACAAACTTTTTGATGATAAAAATTGTATTCCATTAATGAATATTCTTTTAAAAAGAATGCATACATAAGTATTACATGTAGGGATATGATTATTGAACAGGACTTTGAATGTCCTAGATATACTATGCAGCATGAAACATTTTTCAAAGGCGGTAAAAAAAAAGTGTCCAAAGAAAGAAATAAATTTCCGAATAATAAAAATACATCACAAAATATCGATGCTCAGCGAAGATAAACTAACAAAAGTGTATATGGAGGTATTTCAGGCAAGGAATTTAAACTACAAGACTATGTTATGTCTAAAATAATTAAGGAGTATGACCTCTGAATCACATGTGTCGTTCCAATGAATGTTGTTGTGAATAAGATTATTTTTTCTACTCATATACTCAGAAACAACCTCATATCAAACATTCTTTTATAACTAATATGGTTTTCATGTGTCTACAATATGTTTATTTTTTGGATATGTATGGATATGTGTCTTTATTCAGTATACATGTATGGATATCTTTCTTTATTGAAGATATAGGTCATGAAGGAAAGAAGTATGGATCCATCAAACGGGTGCGTTTCAGGAGGATTTCTTGCATGAAGCCCAAAAGCCAAGAATCCGTAGAAAAATCGAACAATAACAAGCTCAGCACATCTTCTTACTGTTGATAACTGTGTGGGCCACAAATCAGTAAAAACTGCATTCAACATTTTAGCCGAATAGGGAACGTGGAACACTAAATATCAAGGGCGATGCATAATACTATGAACATAAGCAGGAAAAGGTCATAAAAAACACCATTTTTCAAAAAGCTAAACATCAAATACATTAACTAGGTCGAAGTTCCATGATTCCTGTCACATAAAAAAAAAGCTGAAAGTCGAACGCATTAACTATTAGTTCCATGATTTAAGATAGTTTACTCTTGTAGATGCGGGCTAATATAGTTGGTTGGCGACCCTACCTCTTAGGTTGGGGGTGGGTGTTCGACCCTTACTAGCTATGATGGACACCCCTCAACACTCTTGTGTTGGAATGAACGTGTTTGTCTTTAGGTTATTCAAATCCTCAGTGTTGTTCAAAACTATTTGAGCTTTCAAGAGAGTTTAAACCATATTCCTCATTTGCCCTGAGAGGCAATCATTTCAGAGTTCTACCACAATCAGCTTTCACGCTCTATATCCTAGCAGTGTCAAGCATTTAACTCCTACTTTGTGGGATATAGAGAGGCTTTTAGGCTTTATATCCTAGCATCTAACCCACACATGCATACACACATACATACACACACACATATACACATATGCATACACATACATGCATACACACATACATACACACACATATACACACACATACATACACACATATACACAAATGCATGCATACATACACACACATATACACACATGCATGCATACACACACACACGCATACATACACACATACATGTACACACATGCATACATACACACACATATACACACATGCATACATTCACAGACATATACATATACACACATGCATACATACACACATGCATACATACACACATGCATACATACACACACACATACATGCACACACATGTACACACATGCATACATACACACACATGTACACACATGCATACATACACACATATACACACATACTTGCATACATACACACACATATACACACATGTATGCATACACACATGCATACATACACACACATACATACACACATGCATGCACACACACACATACATACACACATGAATGCATACACACAGATGCATACATACACACACACATATACACACATGCATACATACACATACACACACACATACATACATATATATATACACACATGCATACATGCACACGCATACACATATACACATGCATACATTCACACACACATACATACACACATGCACACATATACACACACATATACGATTTGAGTATAGATAAATAAATATGAAAATAGCTAGTGTTTTAATTAAATATATAAAATTACAATTTTAAGGTTTTTTTTACATCAAATATATAAAAATAGGATTAGGGTTTTTGGGCTATTTACGCATGCATACACATGTACTTATACACACACACACACACACACACACACACACATATATATATATATATATATATATATATATATATATATATATATATATATATATATATATATATATATATATATATATATATATATATATATATATATATATATATATATATATATATATATATATATATATATATATATATATATATACATACACATATATATATACACATGCATACACATATATACATGTTTTAGGTCTAGGTCTTTACGATTAGGGTTTTAGGGTTTTTACACATGCATAACATATATACACACATACACATACACATATAGTACATATATACATGTACATACACATGGATACAAAAATTTACATATTCTAGGTCTGGATCTTTAGGATTAGGATTTTAGGGTTTTTACATACATATAATTCAATTAAATTTATATAAAGAAAAAAAATATGAAAAAATCTCCATATATAATTAAATATATATATAAAATAGGATAATTATATAGATAAATAAATATGAAAAGATATAGTGTTTTAAACAAATTAATTAGTTATATATAATAAAATATATAAAAATAGGATTAATTTTAAGGTTTTATATCAAAGTAAATACACACACACACACATATATATATATACCGCACAAATATACATATTTTAGGTCTAGACCTTTAGGATTAGGGTTTGGTGATCAAAGTGTGCATGCAAAAGCTTTGCATTTAAGATATCCTAAGAATCTAGAAGTTAACATGCTCAATCATTCCTAGATATTGCATAGCCTCCGAGCTTATAAAGCCCATGACATAAAATGCTTGAATCAATAATAACATCTCCATTTTTTAGATCATGAATTGTACATCTATCCTCAATAAAATTGACAACCAAGCTCATCTTGGATAATGTTGAATCTCATAATAGATTTTCCTTGATTCCTAGCACAAACAAAGAATTTAACAATCTAAATGAAATACCATTAGCAGTACTCACAATGATATTACCAACTCCAATTAAACGATAAGAGGATTTGTTAGTGCATGTGAATGTATTCCCTACATGACAGACTCAAGTGAACTGAAGAGACTCCGTTGGTGAGGTAATATATTTGGTTGGCCTATTGTTAAAGTACCAAGCATCTAAGTTTGTTGTACATATACACTTTTCATGAGAAGATGGTTCATAGTTGCAAACAGTAGTAAATGTCCATTCTTCATTCTACACAAGATTAGGAGACTTTATTTTAGGTGTAGAGACCTCTACAACAACCATTCTAGCCTCTTTCTTATTTGCCAATTTTATATAGTGATTTCTGGACAACTCTTTCTGATGTGATCATTTCCTTAGAAGTATTTGCATAACTTTTTAATTTAACTATTTTCTTCTTGTCTTTGTCTTCACTTTTTTATTGTCTAGAATTCATAAATTTCTACTTACAAGTAGATCATATTTATTTATCTTTGCCCTTTTGACTAGCTGAGAAAGCTTGATTTGCAACATGCATAATGAACCGGTTATAGCTAGTCTAATCTTCTTGCAATAAAGCACAGAATAATTCCTTAAATGTTAAGGCCTTTGGATTGCCTTTCATCAGCAACCAAAGAGTACAAGTGAAATTGTGATATGAATCAAGAAGATCATTAATAATAGTCTACACAAGTGAAATATTTGGCAAGACTTCATCTACAAAAATCAAGTGCTCTTTCAAATCTTTGACCTTTGCCACACAACTTTCCATAGAATCTCCTTCATTCATATGCTCACTCTCTAAATATTTTCTGAGGTAAGCAACATGAGCCTCATTTCTTGTAAGGTATAAAGTGGTAAGTGTATCCCAAGCATCCTTTGCTATTTTGAATGAGCAAATATGATGGATAATGGCACATTTGATAGAAAAAGTTATCAATGCATGTGCCTGAGCATCTCTACCATCCCATTAAAGTTTATATATAGTAGGTGCAGTAGGAATGACAACATAAACATGAATTTAAAGATTGTCATCTTCAACCCCATCTGCATCATCTTCAATAATTTTATTTTGTAGGTGTAATATGTCATTTTTCAACACCCTACACAATATTCCATAGTCCTTTTGCTAGAAATCCTACTTTTCCTCAACAACCAACATACGAAATGCGTCATTTGTTTCAGCCATGGCCACGGACATAAATACCTTGATGTAAAAAGATGATTATATCTCAAAAACTTGAATAAAACTAGTGTGTTGAGCTGTGCTAAACCTATAGCATACTCGGAGGTTCTTATACTAGTCAACCTAAACTTGTATATATGTTTGGCAAAGAAGGATGAGATTGCCTATATAGGCAGTGCAATACTAAATTTGAAAGCCAAAATGAGCTCATATCAAAGTTGCCTTGAGTACACTATCAGTGCGAAGGGATCAATTGCTGGAACAATTCAACTCCTGATAGTATGGCACACGTAGGGTGCTTTTAAAAAAACTCAAATGGTAGAAAAGATACTCAAAAGCATTAGATGTGACTTTATAAATTTCACTCATTTAAAGATCAGTTCAAGGTAAGGAGTTCTACATATAGTTATATGAACAATAATTACTACACGTATTCTTTTTATCTCTTGAAAAGTATTCGAGGGGTTTCCTGATATCATAATTTGTCTAAACGTATAGGATTAATTACTTCATGCAATTATGAATTCTTATGATGAGCTTCATATGATCTCAAAAAGAAATATATTTCTATGCACATAAAGTCTCTTGTTCATAATCCTTTAAATTAGTGCAAGCATGTCAGTTTACATATTAAAATAATAACAAAATACTCGGTGTATGTAAATTGAGCATAATATAAAAAACGTATGATCCCCTACACGAAGGTTTCAATAATTTTTTCTTTCCATATTTGTTGCGCTCTATGTAGTAGTAATCATAAAGCACAATAGTAATATTTGGGTCACAACATTAACATTGATATCACTTCTCTTCGTAACTGCCCACTAATATTTGTTACAATAAAAACTTTCCCGACATGTCCAAAAAAAGTTCATAAATGGTAAGTAAACCAGCAGAAAAATCAACATATAATGTGGTTTGATTATGCAGGGGTCGCATCAAAACAAAATTAACACATGAGATTGAGAGACAACACGCGTAAATATTAAGATGAATGCATATTATCAGCATAAGTTTGATAAAAGCATTATGAAGCAGGTACACAAAAGAAGGAAAACATACGTTGGGGTATGAAGTATGGTTCCCTGAAGTATAGCTTGTAATTGAAGAGTCCTCAAGGATGGAGAGATGAAATAACATTAAATAGAAAGATACTAAAGCATTAATGTGGAACTTATATTGCACAAACTCATAAAACAAATGTTCTGCGTTGCATTATAAAGAGACAAACTTACAAATTTGTAACATGATCATCCATCTCTGATTGTTTGCCTTCATAGCGGGAGGAGTCATTCCGTTGATGAAGGTAATCACCAGCATGCATTTTTTCCTCATTGGACTTAGTGAATGAAGGCAATGATCAAAATCATAAATTTAGACAATATCAATGAACACACACATGCAATAGCAATGAAGTGAGAGAGAGAAAATCGATTGCCATTAGGAAATTCCTACAACAGGAGAGTGAATGCGTGAAGAAACATGAATGTATGATATATAACTTCTAAAGCATAGATTATCCATGCAGAGTATATGAGACCTAGTAGGGATCATAGAATATTGTAATGCGCACTTTTATGTTATTAATAACTCAGATTCCATAAACTTTAACAACAAACCATTGATCTTCCAATCTCCTCATGTGCTATTGTTGATTGCATAGCAACAATAACCTTCTAGGAGCAAAAAGTGAATCTTCCAATAGCGCGAACTATCGGCTGATCAAAGTTATTGCAAGTGTCCAAATCAGAACCATTCACATCGTCAGTATTTGTTCTTCGGCATTCAACTTGAGTGCTTGTTGGTTATTCTTCCAAGGAACAGAAGCATAGACTTCTCTGCCTTTCCTCTGAGCATTAGTGCCTACCTCTTTCTCCCCTTATTGCTTGTGCATGTAGCTACCCAAAAATATCTCTACGACTCCTCTCGTATGTCTCGTTATCTGTGTTCATACTAGCCAACTTTTGTCTCCTCTTCAGATTCCACAACGATCCTTCTCATCTAATAACTCCTAAGGATTAAATCAAAGATGTGGTGCATAAAGCTCTTTGTCGATTCTTTTTCATCAGAGCATCAATGAGCAGCAAGGCGGTAATGAACACCAAGGCATCAATGCCCTTTTTCTCTATTCACCTCCAAATCTACCCATTTTGTTCCATGCCTCTCTCAAATCTTCCTATTTAGAGCTGATCAATAGCATATTACCCTTCTTCTCACTACAACATATCAGGCGTATACCGAGGCTTCTACCGAGGAAAATGAACGGGCGCGATTTTGCCCCGACATCGGTGTAAGGGTCGATGTAGGCATCGAAACCAAAGCGTCGGTATAAGCATCGGTATATGCGTCGGTATAAGCGACGGTATAAGTGACGGTATAAGCCATGGTATGCCCCTGGGTAAAATAGTCGATATAAGCATCGGTATGTGCCTGGGGATACCGACGCTTATACCGTCGCCTATACCGACGACCATATCTGCAAAATTTTTTGGGTAGAGTGTGTTGTCTCTTGCTACAGCAACATTCCCATGCTGTTGTGTAGAAAAAGACAATCCAGTCTGCCCAAGAAAAACCCAACTACATGTGACATGTATGACAGGCAACAAAAAAATGATTTGATAAAGTAAAACATACTGTCAAATACAAAAGACATGAGCAAAATGAATCATGAATCCTGTACAAAGAAATGGGACACATAGACATGATATTTATAAACAACAACTAGAACACATGTATATGTGTGTCTGCCTATGTATATACATGTGTATGTGTACATGTATTATGTGTGTATATTTCTATATGTGTAAATATTTATCTGCATGTGTAAAAACCATAAAACCCTAATCCTAAAGACCTAAACCTAAAATAGGTGTATGTGTGTATGCTTGTGTATATATATGTGTAGGTGAATATATATATGTGTATGTGTGTGTATGCATATGTGTATCTATGTAAAAATCCTAAAACCCTAATTCTGAAGATCTAGACCTAAAACATGTATATGTGTGTATTTGTGTATGCGTGTGTATATATATGTGTATGTGTATATGTATTATGTTTTTATATGTGTATATGTGTGTATGCATGTGTGTATATATGTAAAATCCAAAAACCCTAATCCTAAAACATGCATATGTGTGTATGTATATGTCACATATGTGTATGTGTGTATGCATGTGTGTGTGTATGTGTGTATGCACGTGTATATATATGTGTGCATGTGTCTATGAATGTATGTGTGTGTGTATGTGTGTATGCATGTGTATATATATGTGTATGTGCATATGTATTTTGTGTTCATATGTGTATATGTGTGTATGCATGTGTGTATATATGTAAAAGCCAAAAACCCTAACCCTAACCCTAAAACATGCATATGTGTGTATGTATATGTCATGTGTGTGTATGTATGCATGTGTGTGCGTGTGACTCTCTCTCTCTCTCTATGTGTATGTGTGTATGTATGTATGTATGTATGTATGTATGTATGTATGTATGTATGTGTGTGTGTCTGTATGCATGTATGCATGTGTGTGTATGTATGTATGTATGTGTATGTGTATGTGTATGTGTATGTGTATGTGTATGTGTATGCGTATGAGTATGTGTATGCGTATGTGTATGTGTATGCATATGTGTATGTGTATGCGTATGCGTATGTGTATGTGTATGCGTATGTGTATGTGTATGTGTATGTGTATGTGTATGTGTATGTGTATGTGTATGTGTATGTGTATGTGTATGTGTATGTGTATGTGTATGTGTATGTGTATGTGTATGTGTATGTGTATGTGTATGTGTATTGTATATGTGTATGTGTATGTGTATGTGTATGTGTATGTGTATGTGTGTATGCATGTGTATATGTGTGCATGTGTGTATGTATTATGTGTGTATATGTGTAAAAGTAAAAAACCCTAATCCTAAAACCCTAACCCTAAAACATGTATATGCGTGTTTGTGTGGATGTATATGTGATGTGTGTGTATGTGTATGTGCATGTATGCATGTGTGTGTACACGTGTGTGCATGTATATGTGTGTGTGTATGTATGCATATGCATATGCATATGCATATGTGTATGTAATATGTATGCCTCTCTGTGTATGTATCTCTATGTCTCTCTCTTTGCATATGCATATGTGTATGTAATATGTATGCATCTGTGTGTATGTATCTCTATGTCTCTCTCTTTCTCTCTATCTATCTCTCTCTCTCTCTCTCTCTTTCATCTCTCTCTCTCCCTCTTTCTCTCTCTCTCTTATTCTCTCTCTCTCTCTATCTCTATTTATAATAAATAACAAAACAATCACTTATATCGATGTAATTCTTTTGAGCGCTCTCATCAAAGCCCAATTGACATCGTCTCTTGTCAAATTCCAAAGAATCAATGCCAAAATTCTCCTGCAAAACAAAAGAAAAGAGAAATTCAAAAACCCTAATCCTAAAATCCTAACCCTAAAACATGTATATGTGTGTATGTGTGTATGTATATGTGATGTGTGTATGTGTATGTGCATGTATGCATGTGTGTGTATAGATATGTGAGTGAGTATACATATGTGAGTGTGTATTAATATGTGCATGTGTATGTAATATGCATGTGTGTATGTATGTATGTGTGTGTACATGCATATATGTGTGTACATGCATATGTGTGTGTATGTATGTATGCATATGCATGTGTGTATGCACATATGTGTGTGTATACATATGTGAGTGTGTATGTAATATGCATGTGTGTATGTATGTATGTGTGTACATGCATATGTGTGTGTATGTATGTATGCATATGCATGTGTATGCACATATGTGTGTGTATACATATGTGAGTGTGTATTTATATGTGTGTGTGTATGTAATATGCATGTGTGTATGCATGTATGTATGTGTGTGTACATGCAAATATGTGCGTATGTATCTCTCTCTTTCTTTCATCTCTCTCTCTCTCTCTATTTCACTCTATATCAATCGAAAACAAAACAAATCACTTACATCGATGTAATTGTTTGGAGCGTTGTCATCAAAGTCCACTTAGTTTTTTCCTTCCTCGAATTCCAAAGAATTGATGCCAAAAATCTCCTGCAAATCAAAAGAAAAGAGAAATTCATAAACCCTAAGCCTAAAACCCTAACCCTAAAACATGTATATGTGTGTATGTGTGTATGTATGTGTGATGTGTGTGTATGTGTATGTGCATGTATGCCTGTGTGTGTATACATATGGGAGTGTGTATATATATGTGTGTTTGTAATATGCATGTGTGTATGTATGTATGTGTGTGTGTACATGCAAATATGTGTGTATGTATGTATGCATATGCATGTGTGTATGTATACATGTGTGTGTGTACAGGTGTGTATGTATATGTGTGTATACATGTATGTATGTATGTGAGTATGAGAATGAATATGTGTGTGTATGTATATGCATGTGTGTATCTAATATGCATGTGTGTATGTAATATGCATGTTTGTATGTAATATGCATGTATGTGTGTATGCATGTGAGTATGTAATATGTATATGTATGTATATGCATGTGTGTATGTAATATGTATGTGAGTGTATATGTAATATGCATGTGTGTATGTAATATGTATGTGAGTATGTGTATGCATATGTGTGTGTGTATGTATGTATGCATCTCTCTCTCTCTATCTCATTCTCTTTCTATTTCATCTCTCTCTCTCTTTCACTCTCTCTCTATCTTTCTCTTTCATCTCTCTCTCTTTCTTTCTCTCTCTCTCTCTCTATGTTTCTCTAGATCTCTCTCTTCCTTTCATCTCTCTCTCTATCTCACTCTATATCAATCGAAAACAAAACAATCACTTACATCGATGTAATTGTTTGGAGCATTGTCATCAAGGTCCACTTAATACTGCCCTTCGTTGAATTCCAAAGATTTGATGCCAAAAAGCTCCTGAAAAATGAAAGAGAAGAGAAATTAGAAAAGGGAAAACACAAAGAAAGAGAAAGGGTGCTACAGTATGTGCAATTCTTGCCAAAATTTCAGATCTAAAGAAACAGAGATGTAGAGAAAGAGAGATGTAGAGAGAGAGAGAGAGAAAGAGAGAGAAAGAGAGAGAAAGAGAGAGAAAGAGAGAGAAAGAGAGAGATGTGTGTACACAATAGGTTCGGAATGTAGTTCGCGCATGCAAACTTGATAGTAAAAAAATTTGGTTCAAAATGCAAGCAGATGTCGAATTTTTGTTCTCGGGCCCGGTTCAAAGTTGCCTCGATATAAGCGTCGGTATGAGCGTCGGTATAAGCGTCGGTAACTTACAGTAAAGTACCGATGCCTATACCGGCACTCATACCGATGCCGTGTACACCGACGATTAAATGACCGTCGGTATTGCATCCGTGGTTTTTCAAGCATTTTCAACGGTCATACCGACGCCGAGGGGTGACCGTCCGTATGGGCAACATCGATATGCCCCTCATATGTTGTAGTGTCTATTGCACTCCGGCCCTTATCTCTCCTACTGATCAAAAGGTGTTCTCTGAAAAATTCCCCCTTTTCAACTTCTATCCCCCATCCGAGAGAGTCCCGGGTCTCTGTGTGTATGTCTTAAAAGAAAAACCCGAGATAGCTTATCAGTTAGCCCCCCCCTCCCCCCAATGCTTCCAGTGGCGACAATGCCCATTGCATGCAAGGACATGATTGCCAAACCGCTAGAGGAAATTCTTTTATCAATGGGGATGGTTTGTAAATAAATATTCAAGACCATAACAATACACTAAAAAAGGGAATTTTGATCATTGAGATCTAGTCTTCCAAATACCACAACACTATTTTTCTTTCTAAACAAAGTTCGATAAGAGGGATTTCCAAATCCAAATATTCATTTAGAAAAATAAAAACTTTTTGATTTCAAGATGGTTAACTGTTATCTCTCTCAAATCTTGTTGATCCATTTATTTGATTTGTCTAATCTTTTCTCTTGAGTACGTGCATGTAAAAAAAGATGAGAATGTGTTCTAAACCCAGGATGATGGAAGAGATATTTGAATCCTCATTTAAACCCTCGATGTTATCTCTATATAAACCCTTATCTTCACCCCTTATAGATATAATCTTTCTTATTCCTCTATGAGCAGTTTGAATAATTTTACATGTGAACCATAGAGATATGTGTGATCTAAGTGTGTGTAACTATGTGTGTGTATATGTATCAACTTACATGCTTAAGTGCCTATGTGCATTGTGCGTTCTATGAGCACATATACGTATGTGAATGTGTTTCTGGGCTGAATA
>CM035431.1:114777745-114807745 GCA_020310875.1 Ceratopteris richardii
AAAATAAGATATAGGGCCTCTGAATTATCAAACCCCTACCATCCCTAAGAACCCGAAAAGAGATTAAAAGTGGACTTAACGGTAGTCTGCACTTTTAGCACTGGCGCCGTCTGTGGGAAGATGGCCATGGATTGAAGAATAATCAATAAGGTGGAGCAGTACATAAGGCAAGCGGTGTAGAGGTCATATATGCCGGCTACTCGATCTGGGGAGTCTTATCCGAAGTATCGGAGAGACAAGCATCCCTGGATAGTACCAAATTTGTTAGGGACACCCCTAGGTGGTAGAAGTGTAGGCCATTTACGCCTAGTTGTCGAAGGATCGGAGCCAGTTATTAGTGATTTTGGTACCAGTTCGGTAACACATGATGAGATTCCAGTGTAATTCTGTTACGTTCTGAAGAAGGTGCAGTAACTTCTGAGTGTATAGGGATGCAGTGTGCAGTTGATTCGATACCATATGGTCAGAATTCGAACCTTTCCGAGGATAAAGTTGTGTTACCCAGAGAGATCGTTGCCGATGGAAGTATACACTGTTTCGGTGAAAGTTCGACAAGTTCCGGTGAAAGTTCGGTACTAGTTGGTGGGAATTTATAGTTTTCCAATGACAGTGTGATACTCCTTGGTGGATCTTTATTACGTACACCGCTGTTCGGGGCAAACTTTCCTACCTTTGATACCAAAGCTGAGGATAGGCTATTTGATTTGGAGATACGTAAGAGACTGAACGCTATTTTCGAGCCGAAAGGTGAGCAATCTGATAATACAGATTCCGAAGGGCAAGAGACACCCACTCAAAACTCAAGAAACAACAACGGTACCAATCATAGCACCATGAGTGGTCAACAACAGCAACAACAACAACAGCAATAGCAACAACCACTTCCACTTCGACCGATTCCAACAGGGGTGACTTACACAAAGTTCGATGGATTTCCAGGGGATGATCCTGATGCATATGTGTGCACCTTTGAAATAAGCTATGCAGTGCTGAACCATCCACCCGACCCGGCGCACAAGGCCATCGTATTTCAGGCCACCTTAGTTAATGAAGCAGCTAGATGGTTGACTGAGTATGATATTAATCATTTCATTAACTATGATGCTGTGAGGGATGTGTTTTTACAGAGGTTCCGGTTGAAGAAGAATCTTGCTGAAATCTTCGACTATTTGCAGAACAACGGCAGAAGCCGCACCAGATTGTTCAGGAATATGCAACATTGTTTAGAACCCACTTACGACAACTACCTCCGGCACATGCTAATCTACCGGATGATGTTATAACCCAGTGGTTCATTAACGGGCTGACCCCACAGTTAAGACAAATCATGATCATCCATTGTGTGGGTGCTATGACACTGGATGTTGTTATTGTGATGGCCCTACAACTAGAGCATAAAGTTGGAGGATTTACAGAAGACTTGGAGTGGCTGAAAGCCAGTAAGAACGTAATAGATGATCCGGCTAAACAGATGTATTGTACCAAGTGCAAAAATCCAGGGCACACCAGTGCTACATATGTCATTAACCAGATGTATTGTGCCATCTGCAACACAACCGGACACTCAACCGAAAATTGTGCGTATAATGCCAAGGTGCAGGGGCGAGCAACTGTAAACGCTATTATCCAAGAACCAGGTCATCTAGCAGCCCATTACGTGCCACCATAGATGCAATCCAACTAGTCGCAAGGATATAGGAATTAACGGAGTCAGCGGAATACCAATTTTAATTCAAATCGATGGGAGGCCGGTACATCAACGGATGGTACTTCTCTGCCACCACCTCGATGCCGTTTTTGTGGCCAGATTGGCCACGTTTGTAGGTTTTGCAAGGATGCCGCAGAGTATGACAAATGGAAGAAGGAGCGATAAAATCCAATGACCAACATGGTCTATATTTCACCAGTTGAATCACAAGTAGAACTGGTTCAGACTAGATCAGATAAGTAGTTACAACCCGCCACTGAGGTGTTCGAGCTTGGTATCCGTGAGCAGCAACGAATCTACACAAAGGCTAGTCAATGGACATCCAAAGAGCCAATGGTGTTTCCCGATCCAATTCCGGTAAAACAGGTTCCCTTGCCTAAGGCAAGAGCGAATGAACAAACTACTGCTCCAGCAATAGTAGAATCATCATCAGAATCAGTGAGAAGTACGATCCAAACAGATCAAGTATGGGATATCCTATCTAAGGGTTCAATTACACTCCCGTTGGGAGAGTTGCTCGCCTTGGTGCCAGGAGTCAGGCAACAATTTCAACAATAGGTTAGTCCTGGATCTTCTTGTACTCCGGCGACTGCCACAATACAACTGGAAGCTGATTCTACGGTGGATCATTCAGTTCCATTGATCACTGTCTGGCATAAAAATCACAAGATTACTCAAGTGTTAATTGATGGTGGTTCGGGTGTGAATATTGCAACTGCAGCTCTCTGCAAGCAATTGGGTTGGACCCAAAACGAGCCCATACAATTTTTTGTACGAATGGCAGATCAATCCCGAGTCCATCCGGTGGGACTAGTACGGAATATTCCGATTACCTTGCAGGGTACCACGTTCAAAATGACTTTTGTAGTCTTAGAACTACCAGAATCTAGCCTTGACTACAATCTACTTTTTGGTCGGCCATGGTTGAAACAAGCCAAAGTTGTCCAGGATTGGTCAGTGCAGGAGTTGACTTTCAAAGATAATCATCGGAAATATGTAGTTAAATAGGATGCCATCAAGCCTTGTGAGCTTCATGCAAGACCATATGTAGCGGAGCCAATCCACATGTTGGAAGGCTTATCTGACGATGAGGAAGAGGCATTTCTGAAGAACAATAAAGATCTGATCTCCTTAGGTACTATCGATCTCCAATCAGTAGCGGACAAGTGGAGTCCAACAGCGTGTACGATTGTCCCAGTGACCGGAGATGTAGACGTAGATGATAGTGTTGCTATGGATGGAGCCACTCTACATCAACTTTTACCGTCAGCTCACGATTTGGTGAAACCTCAATAATTTTATGTCCCGGAAGATCAGTTAGTAACATATAATTTGGGTGATGAGGTTAATCCGTGACCAGTTAAGATTAAGGCAGGATTGTCAGAGATATTTCAAGAGGATTTGATACGACTCTTGCATGAGTTCTTTGATGTTTTTGCTTGGGACTATCGTGATATGAAAGGTCGGGATCCGCAGATCTATCAACATCGGGTAGTGCTCAAACCAGAAGTGAAGCCAATCAAACAGTCCAGTTATCGAATGAACCCCAATTATGCAGCACAGGTCAAAGAAGAACTCGATCGGTTACTGAAGGTGGGATTCATCGTACCAATAGAGCATGCTGAATGGATATCACCAATCGTGATTGTTCCGAAGAAAAATAAACAGCTGCGCATCTGTGTTGATTACCGAAAACTGAATGCTGCTATTGTACCGGATCCATTTCCTATCCCCTTTCTGGACACAATGCTCGACCGGGTGGCAAGGCACGAGATATATTCATTTTTGGATGGTTAGAGTGGTTATAACCAGGTGAGGATGGCCAAACAGGACATACCTAAAACATCCTTTATCACAAACTCGGGTGTTTATGCTTGTACAGTAATGGGGTTTGGGTTAATAAATGCTCCAAGTACGTTTGAACAATGTATGCAAGAAGTCTTTTCACCCTACCTGACCACTTTTATGCAAGTATATTTGGACAAATTTTCCTTATTTGGCGAGATTGCGGCGCACCTGTATCATTCACGGTGCTGCTTTGAAAAATCTCGCGAATACGAATTATGCTTGAATCCGACAAAGTCAATTTTTGCGGTCTCTTGTGGCAAACTACTCGGACATATTATCTCTGCACAAGGAATACAAGTTGATTCGGATCAAGTTGCCGCCGTGTTGCAGGCACCACTCCCTACAAGACGGAAAGAAGTTATGCGCTTCCTGGGTCAAATCCGGTGGCATGGCACACATTTATGGTGGTTAGCTCATTTAGCAACACCACTTAATCGGCTCATGACTAGTACTCCACGGCAGTACGAATGGACTTCAGAATGCCAAACTACCATCGTTTTAAAGGATTATTGACGAAGGTCCCAATTTTGCAACCTCGTGATTGGGAACGCCCGTTCGATGTCTTTGTAGATGCATCGGGCATAGTCATTGGAAGCGTTTTAATGCAGCAAACTGACAAATGGTTTTGGCCTGTATATTATGCAAGTCGCCGATTAGCCCCTGCTGAAAGAAATTATTCAGTGACCGAAAGAGAATGTCTCGGGTTGGTGTACTCTGTGAAGAAATTCCGACATTATTTGTTGGGCCAAAAATTCACCTTCCACGTGGATCATGCTGCACTTGTGTATTTAGTTCGGCAGCAATATTTAGGTGGTCGCTTGGCTCGATGGGTTTTATTACTACAGGAATTTGACTATGAAGTTATTCATTGACCCGGCACAGCACATGCCTTGGCGGATTTTCTATCTTGTTTAGATTCCGGTGAAGCTCCGGTGGGGGTTGATGACACTACATCCGCAATTTACGCTACTGAGCCAATTGTTGAAGAATCTAGAGAACCTCTTGTGCCCCCTACCTACTACGATATGTTACTAACTTTTCTAACTGATGGTTGTCTTCCTCCCCATACTCCTCTTGCTCTGCGGCGGAAGTTTGCAGTTTACAGTTGTAGATTTCGGTTGATTGTAGATCAACTATACTACATGGATCATACTGGTGTTTTACTTCGTTGTATCCCATCACATGAATCCGAATCGGTTATTGCTATGGCTCATTCATTACCCTCGGGTGGACATTTCGCAGCTGATCTTACTCACCGGAAAATTGTGCAAAGTGGGCTCTGGTGGCCTACAATGTACAAAGATATGACCTAGTTTGTGCAGCAGTGTGATACCTGTCAACGGTCTGGACAGCCATTATAGTGACACTTCTTTCCTCTGCAACTTGTCTTACCTTTGGAACCCTTTCAAAAGTGGGGGCTCAATTTTATTGGACCAATATCACCACCAGCAACCCTTAGCAACAATCGATATATACTGACTTGTATGGATTATGCGACCAGGTGGGCGGAAGCTTGGGCTTTACGGTCCGCCACAACTATTTCAGTGGAAAAATGCCTGATGAAGGACGTATTCCCGCGTTATGGATTACCTGTGGAACTTGTGACCGACCAAGGAACACATTTGCCAACAATTTAATGCGAGTACTAACTCACACTTTTCAAATTTTGCATAAATTCAGTTCACATACTACCCGCGTGCTAATGGTTTGGCTGAAAGCACCAACAAGATACTGTTGAATATGCTCCGCAAGTTGATCTTAGAATCTCCAGAACGATGGGACCAGTTACTACCCGCGGTTTTGTGGGCATACCGGACTACATACAAAGTGGCAACCGGAATGATCCCATTCAAGCTTGCTTATGGGTTGGAAGCAATCGCGTCGATGGAGGTAGTAGTGCCAAGCCCACACGTGGCCCTAACTCAGAAATTGTTGCCCGAAGACTCTTTGCCATTTCGGTTGGAAGCACTCCCAGCCTTGGATGAACATCGCTGGGAAAGTTTGCTGGTTCTTCAAGAAGTTTAGTTGCGGCAAGCCCCTACCCATGATTGTTTCCTCAAAACTCCTGTGTTTATGGTGGGCCAGGTTGTGTTATTTTATAATGCTAAAGCAAATCATTCTACTAGAAAATTTAAATTATGGTGGTTTGGTCCTTACCGGATTAGTGAGCAAGTGGGACCAGCTACTTTTCGGTTGACTACCTTGACCAGAGTTCCTCTTCCCAAAGTAAATAATGGTTCAAAGCTACGCCCATATCACCAGCCGCCTCATCACCGCTGACGTGTTCCTCGTTTTCTCGCGTGTCACCTATTTTCTTTTTATTTCCGTAATCGATTGAACAACGATCGTAAATCTCCTCGTTTTGCTATCTAAATATGATTATTTGCCGCCCTATGTTACTGTTTTTGCTCATGCATGCCACCGTAATTATGAAGGTTATCACTTCAATAACGCGCAATGATTAGCGTTTTCAATCGCCTTATGTTGCATGTGTGTCTACTTAATCTTGTTCCTTTTATTGATAATCGCCATTGTGTCTGTGTGTTTTTGCATTCTTTGTTTTCTGTGTTCTTGCGTCGTCGTGCGCGTCATGGAAGCACTAGCCAATGTCGCTACCTTCCCTGAAGGACTCACTCCTGAAGTGAGTCAGTTTTTGCGTATCCGTGGTCTTTTGAGCCTCGCTAAATTGCCTTGGCATTCAGTGGAGTGTCAACCATTTTATGCGCAGATTATTTTGGCTATCGCTGTCACACGTGCTACGGAGCAGAGTTGGCCTATGCTTTGTTTACCGTCAACAGTCGTGATCACTTTGGCATTGTTTGCCAATGCCTTCCAACTTCCTCGGGATGGACTGGAGAATGGTCCTCTACTTCCTAGCTACCATGACCGCATTATTCCCACGGCACTCATCTAATGAGTACGCCATTTTGTGTCGACCTGATCCGGAGCGTACCGTATTGCAATCTTTAGTTGTTATACTGAATTTGCAAAAACGTACCTACGGGATCTCGCGTCCCTTTTACTCAATGATAGACATGGCTTCTCGCGAGCCTGTCAATTTTGCATCTTTTAATTTCCGGCGCATTCACCGTGAATGTGTTATGGTTATTAAACAAGTTATTAAGGGTGATCTTCCACGATCACGTCTTCCCCATATCCTCACTTTCCTCTTTCCACATTCAAGCCGTGCAAACGCAGCCGTATAAGTCCGTCTGAGAGCAAGGTGCAAGGATCCAATGCCGGACATGAAGAAGAGGTCTTCCACAACACCGCCACTTCCATCCATATTGATTTTTTATTTGCAAGAGGCCTTTTCGCAGTCGCAGACTAATACGTTGATAAGCTTATGTATGTATGTATCTATGTATGTATGTATGTATGTATGTATGTATGTATGTATGTATGTATGTATGTATGTATGTATGAATGTATGTATGTATTTATGTATATATGCATGTATGTATGTACGTATGTAGATGTCTGTATGTATGTATGTATGTATGCACATATCTATGTATGTATGTATATATGCATGTACGTCTGTGTATGTATGTATGTATGTATATTTGTGTATGTATGTATATATATTTGTTTCTATGTGGATATATTTATGTTTGTGTATGTATGTATGCATGCGTGTGAACATATGTATGTATGTATATATGCATGCATACATTATTAAGTATGTATGAATGTATGAAAATTTGTCTATGAATGCATGTATGTATGTTCTTCAATGTACATATGTATGCATGTTTGTGAATTTATGTATGTTTGTATGTATGTATGTATGTATGTATGTATGTATGTATGTATGTATGTATGTAAAATGTATGTAGGATTTTTTAGTGCTTAGTTTGATGATGAATTGCTTTATTTCTTTCTAAAGCTTGACTCTCACGATGGTTCGTAAGAAGGCTTTCAAAATTATCTTTTTCTTGTGGTGTTGTAGTCCCCTTTGCCATGTTCTTCAAAGTGGTGCAAATTGAACACTCACCCATTCTAAATTTATGAGGAATAGTCACATTATTAAACTTGTAATAGGCCTCTTTTCTAGTGAAATAATTCATTTTGAACTTTCTGAATTTCATTATGGGGATAATGCTTAGAACGAATAATTAGGTCATTTTATGCATGTAGGAAAAATTTTGGGTTGACAAGTTTCATATTCTCTCTCTAGACCTTAATTGCATCATGTTTTCCAGTGGGATTTTGAAGGTGAAGATGAAACAATTAAGGAAAACTCTGTATGAAGGAAAGGTAGAGCAAGTATAAGAGAATAAAAGTGTCTATGTGAGGTTTTTGTGAATCATGTTCTAAGTACCTCGTTCACGGTCCTATGTTTAGTTCATTGTAAGAAAATGCCTTGATTTTACTCTCTCTCTAGAATTTTAAACCTTGCAGGGCTCAAAAGTGGCATTTGGAGGTGGATTTGGACCTCGGACGTCTCTATCAATATTGTGCAGATCCAAAAATTTAATAAAAGTGTCTCTCACAAGCTTAACCTAATTCGTCATTGTTTTTGAGTTACAGGGCTTTGAAAAGTACCGTTTTTTCCAACACTTCAAAAAAAAAAAAAACCGAGGGCTTGTCTTATTCTATTCGAATCCGTGATTCTCATGCTCACGTGTCACCATGTCTAATTATGTATGTTTTTGGATATATCTTCTTGGTTTTTTTCTGCTATTTTTGACAGGTATGCTAAAAAAAAGGAAGTACACCACGATCACATGGCTTTTTGCGAAAGTTTTGGAGAAGCTCGACTTTTTCTAAATTTGGTGGATCGCACACTTCTTTGGGGGGCACGGCTGCGATCAAACGGAAAAAGATAAGAAGGCCTGCGCATCAACACGGAGGACACACAGAAATCTGAGAATTACCTTGTGATTGAGAGTGTGATTGAGTGTGCTGGTAAGGAAAATAAGGTTGCTGATGCATTGAGTCGGAGACCTTTGTGTAATCTTGTTTCTGTAATAAATTCTGATTTTCTCAGTCAAATTCAAGAAGAGATAAAACAAGATCCTTTTTATGCACCTATTTTGAATGCTTTGAATGCGAACAGGGAATCGATGTATGAGGAAAAATTTCATTTGCAAGATGGAACATTGTATTGTAACAATCGACTATGCTTATCTTCTGAATCTCCACTAAAAGTTAAAATACTGCATGATTGTCATGATGCACCTTTTTTTGCACATCCAGGTTATTAACGGACATATGTTAAAACAAAGTATTCTTACTTTTGGCCGTGTATGAAGCGGCATATTAGAGAATATGTAAATGAATGTTTGAAGTGCCAACAAGTGAAATCTGAGTTTAAGAGGATGCCAGGAATGCTTCAACCTTTGGATGTTCCAAATCAGAAGTGGGAGTCTATTTCTATGGACTTTATCACTAAGCTACCTATGACCAGAAGTAAGCATGATACCATATTTGTTGTAGTCGATCGGCTTACCAAGATGGCACACTTCTTTCCTATGAAAAAGACTGATACTGCTTTGAATGTTGCAAGAATATTTGTAAAAGAAATATTTCGATTGCATGGAATGCCTAAAAGCATAATTTCTGATAGAGGGTCTAGATTTACGTCAAACTTCTGGAAAGCGACATTTGAATCAATTGGAACTCAACTTCGTATGAGTACAGCTTTCCATCCACAAACTGATGGGGAAACCGAGAGGGTTAACAGGGTAGTTGAGGATATGTTGCATATGTATGTGAATGAAAAGCAGGATAATTGGAGTGAATATTTACCCTTGGTTGAGTTTGCATACAATAGTGCATGGCATGCATCTATAAAAATGACTCCGTTTGAAGCTATGTATGGTTATAATTGTTTGACTCCACCTTCATTTTTGGGTTTTCCAAATAAAGTAGAAGTATCCAAAGAAATGCTTGATAAGATGGATGAAGAACTTGGAAAAATTAAAAAACATATAAGAGAAGCTCAGAAAAGACAAAAGAAGTTCTATGATTTAAAGAGAAGACCACTTGAATTCCAAGTTAATGATATGGTATTTCTTAAAGTTAATCCTCACCGATCTAACTTGTTGCTAGGGAAGGATCATAGACTTTCTCCTTGATATGCAGGCCCTTTTAAAGTTTTGAAAAAGATCAGATCTCTTGCTTATTTGCTGGAATTACCTAAATATCTAAATGTGCATCCTGTATTTCATGTCAGCTTACTTAAAAGATATGTGTCTAATGTTGCTCATGTTTTGCAGGACAATTATAAGCTGAAAGATGATGGCTCTTTTGAGCTTCAACCGGAAATAATATTAGATAGGAAAGAAAGATTTCTTAGAAATAGATCTATAGTAGAAATTTTGGTGAAATGGCATTCATACCCAGTAGAAGATTCGAGTTGGGTGAATTTAGATGACTTTCTAACACATTATCCTTCTTTCCAACTCTGAGGACAGAGTTCTTAAAGAGGGGAAGAATTGTAATAGGCCTCTTTTCTAGTGAAATAATTCATTTTGAACTTTCTCAATTTCATTGTGGGGATAATGCTTAGAACGAATAATTAGGTCATTTTATGCATGTAGGAAAAATTTTGGGTTGACAAGTTTCATATTCTCTCTCTAGATCTTAATTGCATCATGTTTTCCAGTGGGATTTTGAAGGTGAAGATGAAAGAATTAAGGAAAACTTTGTATGAGGGAAAGGTAGAGCAAGTATAAGAGAATAAAAGTGCCTGTGTGAGATTTTTGTGAATCATGTTCTAAGTACCTCGTTCAGGGTCCTACGTTTAGTTCATTGTAAGAAAATGCCTTGATTTTACTCTCTCTAGAATTTTAAACCTTGCAGGGCTCAAAAGTGGCATTTGGAGGTGGATTTGGACCTCGGACGTCTCTATCAATATTGTGCAGATTGAAAAATTGAATAAAAGAGTCTCTCACAAGATTAACCTAATTCCTCATTGTTTTTGAGTTACAAGGCTTTGAAAAGTGCCATTTTTTCCAACACTTAAAAAAAAAAACGAGGGCTTGTCTAATTCTATTCGAATCCGTGATTCTCATGCTCACGTATCACCATGTCTAATTATGTCTGTCTTCGGATATGTCTTCTTGGTTTTTTTTTGCTATTTTTGATAGGTATGCTAAAAAAAAGGAAGTACACTACGATCACATAGCTTTTTGCGAAAGTTCTGGAGAAGCTTGACTTTTTCTAAATTTGGTGGATCACACACTTCTTTGGGGGGCACGGCTGCGATCAAACGGAAAAAGATAAGAAGGCCTGCGCATCAACACGGAGGACACAAAGAAATCTGAGAATTACCTTGTGATTGAGAGTGTGATTGAGAGTGTGATTGAGAGTGAGAGTGAGAGTGAGAGTGTGATTGAGAGTGTGAGTGAGAATGCGATTGTGATAGCTCGAGGGTGGTCTGGAGGTAGAGGCTTCGTCAAGAAGCTATTGTCCAAAGCTATTGTAACCATTGATTCACATCTATAATATCAGAATTCTTCCTTCTTTGCGTCATATTTGTTCTACTCTTCCGCATCAGATTTTCTTTTACCTTGTGCAATCTCTGCGTTCTTCTCTCCACTGTTATTTCTGAGTAATCGAAAGATTGTGATTGGGGATAGATTGTGATTGAGGAAACGTTACAAAACTCCTCCTTCCATAATCGAGTAAAGCGATGATATAACACATACTTATCATTTCTACTTTCCATATCGTCTTTATATACTTGAAATACTTCTCGACGAGTAAGGTTATTTGACAAGTGTAACCTTCCAGTTGTATGCATAAACCCAAAATGCAAGCTAAAATACTTCATCATCCAATTCATTGCATGAAGTCCAATAGATATGTTGGTCGCTACATGATATGTATCCAAAATGAGATCTCCATTCATAAGCCCCTATTGAATCTTATGTATTCTAAAATTTCCCACACCCATTGCAATTTTAAATGCAGCCCTACAACACTGCATGCATTGGCTAAAGTAATATTCAAAAGCAACATGTGTTACTGACATGTTATCCTGAATCATTTGCATGTGAGAAACAAGGTATATATCTTGCCTTTTGCTATCTAAGTGTAGGAATTTCTCTCTTAGGTTCTTCAGTTCCTTCATTCCTAATTTATAAAAACATTTCAAACCTCAACAATGCTTCACTATATCCAATGCAATTTGTCTATCTAAAGTACTAACTTAAAATCTTTTTTGACTTGCTTCGCGATGCCTTCTATTAAAATGTAGATTGAGCATGTTTTGTCTTTCTTTCTCTTTGTTAACATCATTTGCTCCACATGCACTTGAATCAAAAGGGAGATCAATGGGTGGATTAGAATGGAGATCAAGAGGTTCATTTAGTTGAGCAATATTGCATTGAGAATCTAACTTAAATGATTCAACTGAAAACAAAGAACCAACACATTCTAAGCCATGGACATCACTCATTAGGAGAGGATCAATTGAAAACAACGAATTCGAACTTCTATCAAGGTGACTAGAGGGACCTAATGCCCAGGCATCTACTGAAAAGATGGAGCTCATCTTCACTTACTTCAAAGATAAATGAAGATGGGATACCTTTTTAAATGGTGGAAGTGTAATGTCCAGTGAAAGTGTCACATCATAGAGATATGAAGATAGATTGCCGAAATTATTATGGGTAGACATGAATATTAAGAAAAATTACAATGTGATGAGACATCACTAACTATGTGATTTATTTTGACCAAGTTTTATGTAACAAAGTTTTGAGATACATAATAAAGTTTTTAGATACAAAATAAAGTTTTTTGATACATAATAAACTACGGTATGTTGATCTCCTAAAAGAAGAAAGGAGACAAGAATGTTTAGAAAAGAGAGCCTAGTCCTCTTGTCTTAAAATTAGTGAGTAGAAAGAAAATATTTGATGACAAAGTGATTAATTAAATTTCTTGAGAGACAACTCACTTTTTGATTTATTTTGGGCCTTTGTTTCTTGTGGGCCTCAAATGTTCTTGCATATACTATGTAATATATTTCCTCATATTTTTTCTACACCATGCTTTCTTGCTAACAGTGATGAATTAAAATGGCCTAATAACAACTCAAGATGTTTGAGTTGATAACAAAATAACATTTGAAGTGTTTTACTAGGCACAAAGAGACTATTTTGTGATGTTTTTCATCTAGGTTCATATTCCTTTAACTCTTGGATTATTAATATTCATATAGCTTTTGGTTTATTGATTGTCCAAGGGTGGATTTGAAACTCTTTCTTAGTCAATTTATGGATTATTGAGTATTTAGCATAGCCAATTGTGGATTTGAAACTGTTTTGTAATTATATTTGTGATCAATTTCAACAACCTCTGATACATATTGCAGCTCTATATCAACTTTTCACTTTTTCTTGTCAAAAGTCATAACCTCTAGTTGTTTTATTCCTTCCAACAGTTGGAATATTCCCAATTTTATCGGAAAAAGACACTAAATAACAAAACTTGGACTAACTCTATTATCAGACCCTAAATTGGCATACCTACTGCTTCCTAAATTGGAATAACCTCTCTTATCAGAACCTAAATTGGCATACCTAGGGGTTCTTGGTTCAACTACTAAGTGGAGTTTGTGAATCTAGTTAGGGTCTAGTCTAATTCAGTTACATCTAGTCAGTTGCTAGTTTAAGCCATGCAAGTGCCCATAAATAGTGGAGGAGGACATTATTATCATTTCTAAAATTTGTGAGCCATGAGAGAGCAATAGAAAGCTGAGAGCTAAAGATCATCGAGCGTAGCAAACAAGCAGAGACAAGCAAATGGAGAAGAAGAGTGTTGTCAAGAATCCTCATAGGTACCCCAAATTCTTGCCTCAAAAAAGATTCCAAAAATATTCCCTCTTACTATTTAAAATGCCTCTATCTTCTAGCTCTGAAATTTTATTACTTGCAAATTTGCTATTTTTCTACCTGCAAGTTGATGCATGTCATCAACTTGGAGGTTTAAGTTGATGCCTGGCATCGACTTGGAGGTACAACTTGATGCCAAGCATCGATGTCGAGGTGCAAGTCAATGCTTAGCATCGACTTAGAGGTGCAAGTCGATGCCTGGGATCGAGTTCTCTATCAAAGTCAATGCCTCCCAATGACCTGCACTACAAAGTTGTCGCCTGGCATCAACTTGGAGGTGCAAGTGGATGCTCGGCATTGACTTCCATGTGCAAGTCGATGCCTGGCATCAACTTGTATCTGACTTGGTATTGATTTCCATGAGGTCTCTACCTATTGTCAAGTTGATGCTAGGCATCAACTTTGAGCTCGATTTGGATGCCTAACATCGACTTTCAACTACAACTCGATGCTATTTGGATGCCAGGCATGGACTTTGTGTTGGAAGTCAATGCTTGACATCAACATCGACTTTGTGCTAGAAGTCGATGCTTGGCATTGACGTTATCCTGCAAGGCGATGTGAGGCATCAAGTTCTATCACAAAGTCGATGCTAGGCATCGACTTGTGGCACAAAGTCGATGCCAGGCATCGACTTGCAACTTAAAGCTGATGCCTAGCATCCACCTATACCTTATCCAAGACATTCAGAGAGAGAGAACCAACATTTTTTTCCCATTTGAGGGACAATGAGGGAAGAGTGGAAAAGACTATCAAGAAGCTCAAGGTGACTGTGAGCACATGAGAACAACCTTGTGACAGGAGCATGGGTTACCCCATGAAAGGAGAGAAAGTATGGCTTCATTATCCTCTAAGAGAGCAAGCAACCCGATTCCCATTTCATCTAGTGGACATAGTGGCATAAAACCTTTGATGATGATCCAATGACTAGGAAGGAGACATCAAAGAAAATTGAGGTTAATAGGAAAGATCGACCACTACACGACATGACAGGTCTGGAGTGGTGTCTTCGGTACATTGAGAAGAAGAACACTACTCTTTTGGTGTTTGCAGGAGCCTATGGGGGGGCGGGGAGGGGGGGGGAAGCTCATGACAACATAGGATTTTCAATATGGCTTGGGGTTCAAAGCAGATTATGAGGATGAGGATTCAGACAACCTTCTATTCCTTGTGAAGACGGCTAAAGGCTTAAGGAATGTAATCTGTAAAATGGAGCTCTTGTGCCTAGAGTGTTGTGTGCCAGAAAAACTTGCAGATATTTGTAGGGACTCTGAGATTCTTATCGTGGATTTGATGCCTTGGAGCTACCAAGGGAACATAATGCCAACACAACAAAAGAAGAAAACCCCAATAAAGGCAAAGGGTAAGTTGTGTGTTCAAAAGAAACCACTCAAAAAGGTGAAAAAACACATAGATGAAGTATCCATTGAGTCAAGTTCTGACTTAGAGGATGTTATCATTGCACCTGGTGGAGAACTTGCATCAAGGATCTTGGGTACTAAACAGAACAGGATGAAGGAAGACATTGATAAGAGAAAACTTCTTTGAAAAGGGCAGTTATTCCACCTTCCTATTAATATTATCCACATATCACCAATTGATCGAGTCACAAGGAAGAGGCCCGTTGAGATAAGGGAGGCACATAATATGCATGTGCAGAACCTAAAGAAAAAGATGAAGATCAATCCTCATGCAACTGTAGTTCCTTTTCTGGTTATGGTGGAGCCAAACGAATGTAGCTCTATAGAAGATTTCAATGAGGCTTTTTTTGAGGATTACATGTACTATGTGATTGGTGGATCACACTTTGCAGAGGCCCGTAGATAGTTGGTGAAGGAGCACCCCACAACATTTTTCTTTAGGTATGTAGAGTGCAAGATATATGTAGGACTTACTACTGAAGAGGATCTCTTGGCTTGGGACCATAATAACAAAAATTATTATAGACAAAAAATATCATCCATTGAGGGGATTCGCTTATTCCACCATGAGTATGAAGATTCTCTAAGGAAAGACATTGCGAGAGTACATCCTAATTTGAGGAAGCAATGTCTTATTGAGGTGTGGATTGCTATCGATAAGAATCTGAAATTAGATGCCTTGTGGAAATTCGACCCTTGGTTTCAACTAGCATTTAGAACATGTGAGATATGGGATCTCCAGGACAAGATTTTTACAATGTGGGAAAAAAAAGAGATTAAGGGCCAAAAATAGAAAAAATGAAGGGTAGGAATGGCTATGATCTGATAGCCAAAGTAAATAAAGAAGGATGTTCACTCTTGACAATGACAAAGGGAAAAACAATAAGGAAATGTTCATCACCTATAGAGACAAGAAGGTTGGAGACTTGGATCTGTGGCAAACGAGGTGTGGCCACATCAACATTGAAATACTAAAAACCAAAGATAGGTGAAATTTTTTAGAGAATTACTACATTTTTCATTATAGATGTTGCATGAGATTTGTGAAGCTTTCCAACTTGACAAGCCTAATATGCAACCTTTCAAAAAGAGTGGATATGTAGCACACAATGTATTAGACCTTGTGCACACAAATATCTGCGGGCAACCTAAGGAGCCCTTTCTTGTAGGCAACATATATTGTGTACCCTTCGTACATGAATATTCAATAAAGTTATGGTTTTATTAAACAAAGTTTGAAGCATTCAAAAGATTCAAGGATCAAGTTGAGAAGGAAACAAGTTGCAACATCAAAACCCTAAGGTTAGATGGAGGGGGGAGAATACTTCTCTCGTGGAATTCGTGATTTCTTGCAAGACAAAGGGATCAAGAGGAAAATCATTTTCATTTATACTCCCCAACAAAATGGGGTGGCAAAAAGGAAGATTATGTACATAAGTAAAATTGCTAGGAGTATGTTAAATGATTTAAATGCTTCATTAAGCTATTGGGAAGATGCTATATCTACGATCATATACTTGATGAATAGGTTTCCCACATGAAGATTGAAGGATATGAAACCTACGGGGGCACGGGATGGAATGAAATCAAACTTTTCATATATCATTAATTTTCAGTGTGTATGCCACATACATATCTCACATGAATTGAGATGTAAGATGGACGTTAGGGAAGAAAGATGTGAGTTTATTGGTTATACTTTGGAAAAAAAGGGTACAAGTGCTACAAATCTAATGTGAAGAAACAAAACGCATCCAAAGATTTAATGTTTGATGAAGTTAAACCAGCGTATGCTTACAAAGTTCCATTGTAGGATAAAGGCATTGAAGAGTCAAAGAAGAGGTGTACATGTAGTAAAACATTTCAAGCATGGATTCATCCCATCAATTAGTGAATTAACACAAGGGAATGTAAGATTTGTGGAGCTTGATGAAGATGGACATGAAGTTGAAAACCTTGAAGAACCAATGATAGAAAGGGGAGAAACATGGAAGGGAAAAAACAGAACACCAAGGTAGAGAATATGTATTCCAACAAAGGGATAATAAATAAGCTATAAAAGGGTATCAAGCTCAATATCAAGCATTATCTATGATCATTGTATTGCTAGGAATTATTCTTTGATGATAGGGTTATCAAAGCCCAAGAGCCCTCCACCTATGAAGAGACCAATGAAACAAATGAATGGGAATAAGCTATGGAGAAAGACCACAAAACACTTTAAGATAAAACACTTGGACCTTAGTTCCAAGACAAGAATGAATGAAGATAATTGAGAAAAAATGGTTTTACAAAGCCCAAAGAAGTCCTCATGGTTCAATTGCTAGATACAAGGCAAGGCTCGTGGCAAAGGGGTTTTCTCAGTCCTATGGCATTGATTGTGAAGAAACATTTAGCCCCATTGGAGAGATGACCACTAGGGATATAATTGGAGTATCAACATCTAGGAGGTTTACAATATATAAATGGACTCTAAAGAGTGCTTTTCTTAATGGTTAATTGCAAGATACAATTTACATATTCATCCTTTAGGGTTTGAAAACCCTAAATATTTAAACTTCTTTTGTAAACTTACAAAAGCATTATATGGTCAAAAGCAAGACCCTATGGCTTGGACCAAAAGGTTTGCAGAGTATTTGTGCAAGTATGGCTACAAGCCAAGTGATACAAATTCTTGATCTCTACATATTATTAAATGTATATGACTTGATCATAACAGAAAGTGATCATGCACAAAATATTCTCTTGGAACTCAGTTTATTTATGTTCTAAATGATGTGTACCTTGCTCAAAGGAAATACTTTCTTGATGTACTTTATAAGTATGATATGAGTGGATTTAAGCAATGAGGGTCGAAAAATGATGGGTCTTTGGCCAGTCAAGGGCCATTTTTCGTGTCAAAAATGGTTTTCTTTTAACTTTGTGCCGAATGACAAGCTAGGATTGGTAATTTCCATGTCATTTTCTCTTAATATATTATATGTAATGCCTTCTATGGACATATCAAAATTTTTTCATATGAGTATAGAAGCAAAATTTTGCATGTCATATGAGATTTTGTCTTGGCCATTAGAATTAGGCCTTATAAGCCATTCACACAACTTATTTATCTAAATACTAAGTTATGTGCAGGTGAACTATAGCCCTTTGAAGTAATTTCATCATATAAAATCATAATTAGAAGCCCAAATTATGTCACAAATACAAGGCTTGATTTATCATATGTTCTAGGAGTACTTTCACAATTTTTGAATGTACCTACCAATGTTCACATGAATGTAGCCAAGAGGGTGTTTAGGTACATCAAATATATAGTCAACCGAAGGTTATATTACCTTTATGGATATGAACTACAACAGAAGGGATTAATATATGGTGATTGGGTTAGCTCAAAGAAGAGGAGAAGGAGCACGTCTAGTTATGTCTTCATGCTAGGTGAAAGATTCATCTGATTGATATCCAACAAGCAACCTACAATAGCACTATCTTCTAGTGAGGCTGATTAGAAAGCCTTGGAGCTAGCTACATGTGAAATCATATTGCTCAAGAACTTATTCAACCAGCTAGCTATATGTGAAATCATATGTCTCGAATGGCTCTTCTCTGATTTCCAATAGGTATGCATGGATCTATGTAGTGCCTCACTTCAATACCACTAAACCCCCATAGACTCTTTCCCATAAGGAAGGTAGAGATTCTAAACTTTCAAGATTCGTATTTGCTCTTCTCAAGCTTATTTATTTGAGTTTTGGAATCTGCCATAGTGTATGAGACTACCTAATGACTCCTAATCCGTCCTTGGGTTGTGATAGATGTAAGAAAGAATGATTTGTTGCCCTACCATAAGAGCATCCACTTTGTCTTGATCCTTTGGTGATGATAGAAGCTCCCCCTTGCTTCAAATCTTCCTCCAAGTCTTCTTAGACTTTGAATCAAACTTTGGATCTCTAGAAATTTCAACGCCTCCTCTTGATGTTATCAATGTTCAAAGTTCAAGTCTAATACCCCTAATGGAGAACGTCCACTCCAAATTGCAATAGAAGAGTGATGGAACTTTTCCTAGGACCACTATGCTACCATAGTTAACTAAAACATTAACTACTCTCTAGAATAGAGAATTGGTTCTCTAATACTTCACACGCTCAAGGTAGAACTTGTAGACTTTGCAACGAGATCTAGATCATTTGAATTTCATAATTTTTAAGGTATAATGACCTCCTTGCACAAGATAGACTAACTATTGTCCAAACACGCATCTTATACCTATGTGTAGTCAACATACACATACAACTTGAAATATGTAGAGAGCAAAAGAGTGATCTTTCATGGTCTATATACTCAATGATGGTGACTATTTGATGATAATATTATGCTAAGAAGAAACCTTTGAAGGCAATAAACAAGAGGAGAGGAGCTAGCTTGGTTATGAATAAAAAAAGTACACAATGAGATATAGGTCGATGCACATGTCTGCATGTGTAGAGAAGAAGCTAGTAGGGGGCTAGCTAAGCTAGGGGGTAGCTCAAACCTCGATCCTACACTTTAATGAGAGCCTACAAGTGTATAGATGATTTTTAGGATTCTCTCCAATCTTCTGTTTATATAATGCTCCAAGTTCAGTGTATATTTGAATTCAAATAAAGCCTCCAAAGAATCCTAAAATTTCTCCATCAAGATAGTTAGGAAATTTCAACCCAAAAACTTGTGGAATGAATGGTTTTTGGAGTTTCACCAAAAAGTGTAAATGATGTGTCACTTTGAAATAAGCATTGTCTCACACACTTTAGATTGCTCGAGATATAGAGTTCTAACATTTTCCATCTTTAATGTTTGGATATATTTTCCTCATGTTTTTCTTAAATCTAGAGATGTTTCTGGTTGTGAAATTTCCTCGCACATAGTTTTTTTACTTTTGGAACCTCCCCAAGATTGAATAGGTTGATTCTTGAGATGGTGAACTAGGTGGATTTTTTTTCCTTCTTCTTTCCACCCATCTCTACTACGTTTTGAGGAAAAATGTGTGCCTCATATTGTCGTGCCCATTCCAATTAATAGAAATTTGAATAAATGTACCTTTAAGGATTCATTTTAGGAGGTAAAGAGAAGAGTAGTGAGTTCATCATTTCTTCACCGATACTTCTTGGTTTTTATATTACTTTCATCATTTACTCATTCATGTTGAGCCACGCCTTGTTCATCTACATGGAAACAAGTTTGTTGTTAGAGCAAGCATGTTGAGAATTCCCAATCCAACCTTATCCTTAAATAGATAGAATGTTGCACTTTTCCTTGGCGATCCCTCTTTTATTCTGATCTCCACTCCAAATGGAATTTCTCAAAGACTCTTGGACCTTGAGTAGTTCTTCATTTCCAGCTCTCTCGCATGAGAGAAAGTAAACATTGGTAGCATTGAGAAATGTGTTAATGACTCTTGCTTTACATCACACATTGAGTTGCATATACTTCCAATAATGGAGTTTTGTATCTAGCTTGTTAGGAACTTAGTTTCATAATTGACGTTTAAATATCTTGAGTCCTATTGGGATATCTAAGAGTCTTAATATTTGAACTATAGCAATATTTTATCATCCTTAGTCTAGAGTGAGATGCAAAGGAGGCCGGACTGAATGAAAGTTTTATATTGTTGATTTTGGAAAGTAAACTGGCACATAAATTTCCCATAAACTTCCAATAATACTTCAAGAGTCTTTTTATGTTAAATGTAACACAATTTGTGCACCCATCGAAGAACAATTTAAGTAGAAAGATAATCTTATGATTAAGATAGGTGACACCCTTTATAGTGTCCAACCAAATCTTTCATCTAGCGTGCCCTAAGGGTAAAAATGGGGTAACAAAGATGAGGAAGAGCAACATGAGGTAAAGTTTGGCTTACCACCTATTGAAGCAAGGACGATGAGAAATCATTTTTTATACCATTGAAGCAAGGAGGATATAGGAAACCAGTTTTAGAGGTCTATTCCCACATCCCATGTCCTTAGCGAATTCAATAATGGAGTCCGAGTCACGCACGTTAAAGACTTGTCCAAATGTACGTTTAAACATAAACGTTCAAGACCACAGTCTTTTGCAAGATTCATTCCTTCCTAGTTATATCGATTATAGACTCAAGGATAGATCCTTTTCGTGTCTTTTTGGATCCCTTGTTCTGGAGGATTTCTAATTTCATTTACCATAGCTTGCAATTCTCGAGGACATCTTGGGAGTCCTGAAATGCAAAATGGTAGGCATGCAATCCCTTCTTCTCATGGGGAAGCACTGCTTTGATATCAAATCAACAAATATTTGCATCACACAAAAATAGGCTTTCAAAATTACAACTATACAGGGTGAATGTGCATAGTACCCAAGGGATCCCCTTATTCCAAAAGAGCAACTGTTAGACTAGTTTGACACAGACTTACAACTACCGAAGGAGATATCACAGCTGGTTTAGACCCAAAGTTAAAGCTCGAGGAACAAATAGAAACAAATAGGCTTTCCAAAATTATCGCCTTCGACTATTTGAGACTTTGTGTGGCATTGTCTGAGCGAGGGATAATCCAATCCTTTAAGTTGTCTACCTTTCTCCCTTGTGTTTTTATCGAGAAGGGACTTTCAATGAGATCTTACAAGCGCATAGATGATTTCTAGGACTCTCTCCAATGTTCTCTTTATATAATGCTCCAAGTTTGGTGTATATTTGAATTCAAATAAAGCCTCCAAAGAATCCTAAATTTTCTCCATCAAGGTATTTAGGAAATTTTATCTCAAAAACCTATGGAATGGTTTTTGGAGTTTCACCAAAAAGTGTAAATGATGTGGCACTTTGAATTACGCATTGTCTCACACACTTGAGATTGCTAGAGATATAGAGTTCTAACATTTTTCATCCATTCTAATGTTTGGATTGATTTTCCTCATGTTTTATTTAGTCATGTTTTTCATCAATCTAGAGATGTTTCTAGTTGTGAAATTGCTTCGCCCATACTTTTTTTAACTTTTGGGACCTCCCCAAGATTGAATAGGTTAATTCTATCATGGACAAAGGAAACCATTTGGAATCTCAGATTCCATGTGAATCCTATATCTCATGATTGGTTCAGAATTAGGAAAAATTAATGCTTCCATTGCGTCCAGAATGTGCCAAAACCCTAAGATTGACTGTCTTCTTGCTCGATTCTGACATCCAGAGACCATGCTTCAAATTGATGACATCATCGATGACATTATCAATTCGCAACCGCCCTTGAACTGCCCTTAGAAAACCTATATAAGAGGGGTTGGCCACATTCATTCTCAGTCTTGCCAAAATGTCATGGGAGCACTAGATTGTGCTATCTGACTATAGTAGACAAGATTTTGGAAATACACTTCTGATTACAAGAACACCCACGAAGGGAAAACAATACAAGAATACGTGAATGATACAAGATGTCCCACAACCCGGGACTGATAGGTATGAATAACTTCACTAGAGATGATACAAGAGATCCCATCTCTAGTCAAGTTATTCATACCTATCAGTCCCGGGTTATGAGACATCTTGTATCAATCACATATTCTTGTATTATTTTCCCTTCGTGGATGTTCTTGTAATCAGAAGTGTATTTCCGAAATCTTGTCTACTGTAGTCAGAGAGCACAATCTAGTGCTCCCCTGACCAATTCTTGAGATGGAAAACTAGGTGGATTCTCTTTTCCTTTGTGTCTCATATTGTCTCGCACTTTCCAAATATAAGTTTAAATAAATGTACCTTTAAGGATTCATTTTAGGAGGTAAAGAGAAGAATAGTGAGCTCATAATTTCTTCACCGATATTTCTTGCTTTTTTTATATTACTTTCATCATTTACTCATTCATGTTGAGCCACGCCTTGTTCATCTACATGGAAACAATTTTGTTGTTAGAGCAATCATGTTGAGAATTCCCAATCCAACCTTATCCTTAAATAGACAGAATGTTTCACTTTTTCTTGGCGATCCCTCTTTTATTTTGATCTCCACAACAAATGGAACTCCTCAAAGACTCTTCGACCTTGAGTAGTTCTTCATTTCTAGCTCTCTAGCATGAGAGAAAGTAAACATTAGTAGGAATGAGAAATGTGTTAATGACTCTAGCTTCACATCACACATTGAGTTTCCAATAATGGAGCTTTGTATCCAGCTTAAGTTAGGAACCTAGTTTCATAATTGATGTATAAATATCTTGAATCCTATTGGGATATCTAAGAGTCTTAATATTTGATTTATAGCAATATTTTAACATCCTTAGTCTAGAGTGAGATGCAAAGGAGGCCGGACTAAAGAAATGAATGAAAGTTTTATATTGTTAATTTTGGAAAGTAAAGTGACAAAGTAGAAAGTGAATGTTATCATTAGGATAGGTGACACCCTTTATAGTGTCCAACCAAATCTTTCATCGAGCGTGCCTTAAGGGCAAAAATGGGGTAACAAAGAGGAGGGAGGGCAACATGACGTAAACTTTGGCTTACCATCTATTGAAGCAAGGAGGATGAGAAATCATTTTTTATACCATTGAAGCAAGGAGGATATTGGAAACCATTTTTAGAGGTCTATTACCACATCCCATGTCCTTAGCGAATTCAAGAATGGAGTCCCAGTCACGCACGTTAAAGACTTGTCCAAATGTACGTTTAAACATAAATGTTCAAGACCACATTCTTTTGCATGATTCATTCCTTCCTAGTTATATCGATTATAGACTCAAGGATAGATCCTTTACGTGTCTTTTTGTATTCCTTGTTGTAGAGGATTTCTAATTTCATTTACCATAGCTTGCTATTCTAAAGGACATCTTGGGAGTCCTGAAATGCAAAATGGTAGGCATGCAATCCCTTCTTCTCATGGGGAAGCACTACTTTGATATTAAATGAACAAATATTGGCATCACAAAAAAATAGGCTTTCAAAATTACAACTATACCGGGTGAATGTGCATACTACCCAAGGGATCCCCCTTATCCCAAAAGAGCAAGGGTTAGATTAGTTTGACACAGACTTACAACTACCCGAAGGAGATATCACAGCTGGTTTAGACCCAAAGTTAAAGCTCAAGAAGTAGGCCTCGGCCGAACCTCCATTTTAGAAACAAATAGGCTTTCCAAAATTATCGCCTTCGACTATTTGAGACTCTGAGTGGCTATACACATTGTCTGAGGAAGGGATAATGGAAGGGTCCTTTAAGTTGTCTACCTTTCACCCTTGTTTTTTTTTGTCGAGAAGGGACTTTCCGTACAATGATTTCTTACCCTCTCCACCTCCCATCTGATTGATTACATCTGACAACTAACCACCAGCTGACATGTAACGACCAAAGCATGTAATCGGTTGTCTTAACACTTCTTTAGGTAGATAGGACTTGCACGTATTGGACTCATTTACAGTGTAATTTTCATTTGGTTAAAGAGCACGAGTAAGTGTAAACTTCGTCATTGACATACTGGTGGCTGTCTCAGTGGTAAATGTCTGTACAGTCGTTTCTCGGAATAAATTAGTTTACGATAGAATGGGTTCTTCGAACTATGTCCTGAAACAATAAACTTAAAACTAAGTGGGCTCCTCACGATGGGGATGCGAGGTTTATCAACCTCCTCTTTAACTTCATGTAAACTTTGCAAAGTCTTCCATGAAGGCTGGGAAAGAAAATTCGACTTCAGAAACATATGAGTTGGAAGCATGCTCTACTGGGAGAAGCCATTGGTTGCTTTGTGACTCTCTGGAATGCTATCAAAGGGAAGGTCCTATGGAAGATCTGGTGGGAAATATGTGCTCGTAACTTGGGTGACTCCCCCAAAGAGTGTTCGATTGCAAAATCACTGTTCCTCCTTGGCAAACGGATTGCTAATTGTAAGAAATCCCCCCCCCCCCTTAGGCTTCATCTAATGTAATTTTCAGGGGAGCACTAGATTGTGCTCTCTGACTACAGTAGACAAGATTTCGGAAATACACTTCTGATTACAAGAACACCCATGAAGGGAAAACAATACAAGAATATGTGATTGATACAAGATGTCTCATAACCCGGGACTAATAGGTATGAATAACGTGACTAGAGATGGGATCTCTTGTATCATCTCTAGTCAAGTTATTCATACCTATCAGTCCCGGGTTGTGGGACATCTTGTATCAGTCACGTATTCTTGTATTGTTTTCCCTTCGTGGGTGTTCTTGTTATCAGAAGTGTATTTCCGAAATCTTGTCTACTATAGTCAGAGAGCACAATCTAGTGCTCCCATGACATTTTGGCAAGACTGAGAATGAATGTGGCCAACCCCTCCTTATATAGGTTTTCTAAGGGCAGTTCAAGGGCGGTTGCGAATTGATAATGTCATTGATGATGTCATCAATTTGAAGCATGGTCTCTGAATTCTGAACCAATCATTAGATATAGGATTCACATGGAATCTTAGATTCCAAATGGTTTCCTTTTTCCATGATAGAATTAACCTATTCAATCTTGGGGAGGTCCCAAAAGTAAAAAAAAAACTATGGGCGAAGTGATTTCACAACTAGAAAACATCTCTAGATCGATGAAAAACATGACTAAATAAAACATGAGGAAAATCAATCCAAACATTAGAATGGATGAAAAATGTTAGAACTCTATATCTCTAGCAATCTCAAGTGTGTGAGACAATGCGTAATTCAAAGTGCCACATCATTTACACTTTTTAGTGAAACTCCAAAAACCATTCCATAAGTTTTTGAGATAAAATTTCCTAAATACCTTGATGGAGAAAATTTAGGATTCTTTGGAGGCTTTATTTGAATTCAAAAATACTCCAAACTTGGAGCATTATATAAAGAGAACATTAGAGAGAGTCCTAGAAATCATCTATGCGCTTGTAAGATCTCATTGAAGTGTAGGATCGAGGTTTGAGCTACCCCCAACTTAGTTAGCCCCCTACTAGCTTGTTCTCTACACATGCAGACATGTGCATCAACCTATATCTCATTGTCTACTTTCTTGATTCATAACCAAGCTAGCTCATCTTGTTGATTGTCTTCAAAGGTTTTATCCTAGCATAATCTTATCATCAAATAACCACAATCATTGAGTATATAGACCTCGAAAGATCGGTCTTTTGCTCTCTACATATTTCAAGTTGTATGTGTATATTGACTACACATAGGTATAAGATGCGTGTTTAGACAATAGTTAATCTATCTTGTGCAACGAGGTCTCTATACCTTAAATTATGAAATTCAAATGATCTAGATCTCGTTGCAAAGTCTACAAGTTCTACCTTGAGTGTGTGAAGTATTCGAGAACCCATTATCTATTCTAGAGAGTAGTTCATGTTTTACCTAACTATGGTAGCATAGTGTTCCTCGGAAGAGGTCCATCATTCTTCTATTGCAATTTGGAGTGGACGTTCTCCATTAGGGGTATTAGAATTCAACTTTGAGCATTGATAACATCAAGAGGAGGCATTGAAATCTAGAGATCCAAAGCTTGATTCAAAGTCCAAGAAGACTTGGAGGAAGATTTGAAGCAAGGGGAGCTTCTATCATCACCAAAGGATCAAGACAAAGTGGATGCTCTTATGGGAGGGCAAAAAATCATTCTTTCTTATATCTATCACAATCCAAGGATGGATTAGGATTCATTAGGTAGTCTCATACACTATAGTAGATTTCAAAACTCAATTTAATAAGCTTGAGAAGAGCAACTACCAATCTTGAAAGTTTAGAATCTCTACCTTCCTTATGGGAAAGAGTCTATGGGGGTTTAGTGCCATTGAAGTGAGGCACTACATAGATCCACGCATACCTATTGGAAATCAGAGAAGATCCATAAGAGACATATGATTTGACATGTAGCTAGTTCCTTGAATAATTATTTGAGCAATATGATCTCACATGTTAGCTAGTTCCAAAGCTTTGTAGTCAGCCTCACTAGAAGATAGTGCTATTGTAGGTTGATTTTTGGATATCAATCAGATGAATCTTTGACCTAGCGTGAAGACATAAGCAGAGGTGCTCCTTCTCCTCTCCTTTGAGCTAACCCAATAACCATAGTTCAATCCCTTTGGTTGTAGTTCATATCCATAAACGTAATATAACCCTTGGTTGACTATATATTTGATGTACGTAAACACCCTCTTGGCTACATTCATGTGAACATTGGTAGGTGCATTCAAAAATTATGAAAGTACTCCTAGAACAGAGATGCAAGTACTCCTAGAACATTTGTAACATAATTTGGGCTTCTAATTATGATCTTATATGATGAACTTTATTCAAAGGGCTATCATTCACCTGCACATAACTTAGTATTTATATAAATAAGTTGTGTGAGTGGCTTATAAGGCTTAAATCTCATGGCCAAGACAAAATCTCATATGACATGCCAAATTTTGCTTCTATTTTCATGTGCAGAAATTTTGATCTGTCCATAGAAGGGATTTACATATAATATACCTTTAGATTTATAGAAAACAAGATGGAAATCAGCAATCTCAGCTTGTCATTCGACACAAAGTAGAAAAAAAACATTTTTGATAGAAAAAATGGCCCTTGACAGGCCAAACACCCATCAATTTTGGACCCTCATGCCTTAAATCCACTCATATCATATTTATAAATTACAGCAAGCAAGTATTTCCTTTGAGAAAGGTACGGATCATTTGGTATATAAATAAACTAAATTCCAAGAAAATATTTCGCGCATGATCACTTTCTGTTATAATCAAGTCATCTACATATTGTTCCATACTTGCGCAAATACTCCGTAAGCCTTTTAGTCCAAGCCATAGGGTCTTGCTTTAGACCATATAATGCTTTTGTAAGTTTACAAAAGAAGTTTGAATATTTAGGGTTTTCAAACCCTAAAGGATGAATATGTAAATTGTCTCTTGAAATTGACCATTGAGAAAAGCACTCTTTACATCCCATCTATATATTGTAAACCTCCTAGATGTGGCTACTCCAATTTTATCCCTAATGGTCATCTCTATTGTTCATCTCTACAATAGGGCTAAATGTTTCTTCACAATGAATGCCATAGGATTGAGAAAACCCCTTTGCCACAAGGCTTGCCTTGTATCTAGCAATTGAACCATGAGAACTTCTTTGGGCTTTGAAAACCCATCTTTTCTCAATTATGTTCATTCCTTCTTGTCTTGAAACTAAGCTCCAAGTGTTTTATCTTAAAGTGTTTTTTACTCTTCATCCATAGCTTATTCCCATTCGTTTGTTTCATTGGCCTCTTCATACGTGGAGGGCTCGTGGGCTTTGATAACCCTAGCATCAAAGAATAATTCCTAGTATTACAATTATCATAGATAATCCTTGATATTTAGATTGTCACCCTCTTATATCTTATTTATTATCCCTTTGGTGGAATATATATTCTCTACCTTGGTGTTCTACTTTTTTACCTTCGATGTTTCTCCCCTTTCTATCATTGGTTCTTCAAGCTTTTCAACTTCATGTCCATCTTCATCAAGCTCTACAAATCTCACATTCCCTTGTGTCAATTCACTAATTGATGGGCTGAGTCCATGCTTGAAATGCATTAATATTTTTGGGCCACTAATTTCCAAGCTTTCTTGTTCCCTACGTGTACACTTCTTCTTTGACTGTTCAATGCCTTTATCCTACAATGGAACTTTTTAAGAATACCATTGTTTAAGTCCATGAAACATTAAATCTTTGGATGCGTTTTGTTCCTTTGCATTAGAGTTGTAGCACTTGTACCCTTTTTGTTCCAAACTATAGCCAATAAACTCACATCTTTCTTCCCTAAAGTCCATAATACATCTCAATTCGTGTGAGACATGTATGTGGCATACACACATTAAATTTATGATATATGAAAGATTTGATTTCATTCTACGCCATTCCCCCTTAGGTGTCATATCCCGCACTCTTGATATGGTAAACCTATTCATCAAGTATATGATAGTAGATATAGCATCTTCTCAATAGCTTAATAAAGCATTCGATTCATTTAACATACTCCTAGCAATTTTACTTCTCTACATAATTTTCCTTTTTGCCAACCCATTTTCTTTATTTCCTTTGGCTATAAGATCATATCCATTCCTTAGTTCTTTAATAAATCATCCTTTGTGGTCGAACTTTTCTTGGTCTCCCATTTCAACCATCTATCCTATAGGTATTAGATTCTTTGTAATAGTGCGAACATGCAATACCTCACATAGATTTCTTGTTTTGTGGTTGTGTTCAAGTTTTAGTTCTTCCTTCTCTTGGATCCAATGATTTTTGTTTTCTCTTGTCTCCACAAAAGGCTCCTTGCTTGGGTGCTTGAAGGTTGCTAAAAAATTCCTCTCTTTCTAATATGTGTTTACTATAAGCACTATCTATACACCACACTTAATCATGTGCATGGGCTTATCTACTATGATTCATACCTAAAAATGCTCATTTTCTCTAGTCTTTCAAGCATTATCATAGTTACCTTGCCCTTTTTCATTTTTCCCATCTTGAATTTTCCAACAATCCTTGGCATAGTGTCATTGATTCCCACAACTGAAGCTTCTACTTTAGTTGGAATAGCCTTTGCCTCCATGGTAGTTAGTTCTACATCTTCCTCTTTATCCACATTTGTAGCCTTTTACTCTTCATCCTTTGATTGCATAGAAGAGTTGTTCTTGGGTAAATTTGGACTTGTTGAGTCCATGATTGAGCTCTTCTATGAAAATAAGAGAGGTGAGTTATTAGAAATTAGATAATGAGTGTTTTACATACACAAAAGTTATGAATTTCATCCATTTATCACATTCATAAGCCCATTAAGTGTGTGGGCAACTAGGTCATTGTCATCTATGGCAGATCCCATTGACGCAAGTGCATTAGAAATGTTTTTGAAATTGAGAATGAAGCCTTTTATAATCTCATTTAATGAATTCCTAAGGATTTTGAGCTCCTTCTTTAGTTAAATCTTTCTAGCCTTTGTAGAGGTAGAGTCCAATATTTTTAGACATTGTAAAACCTTCTTAGATGTATGTAGGTCCTAGATATGACCTACCATGTATTTCCTTATATGTTGTGGTAGAATGAAGATCACACACACACACACACACACACACACACATATATATATATATATATATATATATATATATATATATATATATATATATGTGTATGTATGTATGTATGTATGTATGTATGTATGTATGTA
>CM035431.1:114810245-114857745 GCA_020310875.1 Ceratopteris richardii
TCATTTTCTCAAAAGAGTTAACTCACTAGGACTAGTTATTAAATTTTTTTTCACTATATACATCTATATACATCTATACCGATGAACACATACATACACACATAAGTTAGCATACACATTGATATATACATAATATATACATACCTACATAAATATAGACCTATATATAGGCATGTATTCATAGTCATAGACATACATATAATGCATATGTATATATATAATTTATACATACACACACATACATACATACATAAATAAATAAATAAATAAATAAATAAATACATACATACATACATACACACACATACATACATAGATACATACATACATACATACATACATACATACATACATACATACAAACATACAAACATACATACATACATACATAAATTCATACATACATACATACATACATATGTACGTTTGTACATACATTTACGTATGTACATACATACATACATGCATACATACATACACGCATACATACATACATACATACATACGTGCATGCATACATAAACCTGCATAAATACATACATATATTCCCAAATGTACATACATAAATGACTACATACATACATACATACATACGTACATACATACGTACATACATGCATACATACATACATACATACATACATACATAACACTAGGTCACAACAAAGCAAAGTAAAGACATGTCCTCTTTTTATTTGGACCTAAACATCATGAAATCAAACAAAAAATGGTCCATTTCACAACCTATAGTGAAAACCACTTGTCTCTTGCTCTTAAACAATAGAAAGAATTTTGATTTTATAACCTAAGAAATCTAAAGTAGATAGTATAATTTTTTAGGGCCAGGAAAAGCAACTTCACAATCAAATACCCCACATCATAACCTTCGACTCTAGAAAAACAAAATTCAGGACAAATAATAATAAGTGAAACCTCTTCATTTACTTTTTGAATCTCTAGAAGAGAAGATGATAAGAGTCTATATACTATTCAGAATTTTCATTACATGAGATGGAACAAAACGTTAATGTTTTTCATAGGGTAATTGAGGCAATAATCATGTCATTGTCTAGTAGAGACATTAAGAGTAGGCATTCTGCATACCACATTGAATACCACAATGCATTTTCCAACTAACATTTCAAAATTAAACAACCATAAATGTTAAACAATAGATGTTGAACCATAGGTAAAGATAAGCACAATCTAAAACAAACACTTAGAATTGTTTTTGTATTAAATTGCTCTTTCAGTTTAAGATATTGTTTACAAGAATAAAAAGCTTCTACAATAGAAGCTGATCATATGTTTCCTCAGCTTCATGCATAATATCATCTTCTAGAGCTTTAGAACTCATAGATTGTTTTTCTTACTCCACGATTGGCTCTTCATGGTCAGCCATGTCTCATGGTTCATCTGCTAGTGGTGGAATAGGCTCCCTTGAAGGAGGTTGTAATCTTTCAGTATCTACTATGGGCTTCCTTCCTACCTCTTGGTCCTCATCTAGGCATTCATTCAACCCATTAATCCTCATTCATATAAATCTCACTTTAGCTTCAAATTTCTCTATAGCTATGCAATGTTTGAACATCTTTAATGAACACGCCAGAGTCCTTCCTGAAAATGAAGAAAAATGATTAGAGGAACATCAAGAAACATGGTAAATGAGAACCATTAGATCTACAATTACCTGTGCCAGAGAAAAGTTCGAGAACCCAGTCATCATCATTGGAAAAAAATTGAATTAATTGCATAATTAGTTTTTGTGGCTTCTGATATCAATTAGCCGATTTCTTGGCCCCATCCACATGATGCAGTTTCTTTGTAATGGTAGGGAACATGAGTACATTGGAGATTCCATTCTCATTGCAATGCTCCCTTACTCTTCATTTGCTTACTTCATCATAATACCTGACTGTAATGCATCCACTTAAACTCACAAGCCTATGCAAATGAGTATGATTCACATTTTTCTTTACCATGCCAAAGAAAACCGTAAGTAAAATAGAGTTCATCATGCATAAATTAGAGACCAAGATTACCATGTAAGGTACTCCACACCAATTCATCTTGACTTCAAAGCAGTTGATATAGAAAATGATTGGTCCCTCCTATGGAAAGCCACTATCCTCCATAAAGGTGACATAGTCAAATCTGCAAAATCTATAAGCATCTTGTGAATATGTGGGTGCTTGAATGGCTAGTCAACATTAATAGAGCCCAACCATTCTAAACCCATAGGGTATATCTGCTATAACAAGGGAGTAATGTTTTCTAGGTACAACAACAATACATATATTATTTACATCATTGCAATATACATTATAATATACAGGTCTTAGGGGGTCTAGAGCGTTTGAAAAGACTTCAAATCTGACTCATCATCAACATCAATTTCCTTAGCTTTTAGCCTAGACTTCCTGTGGCTTGCCCTTTGAATGTGAGCTAGGAATGGAGGTGGACAATCATCATTTACATCAGCAGACTTCAACTTTTTTGGCTTCTACAAAAACAAGAGAAGAAGAATGATAATTGTGACACATATAATGGCCTTATTCAATGCCTCATATCAACCTATGGCAAGAAGTCGATGCCTAGCATCGGATTTTGGCAAGAAATGGATGTCTAGCATTGATTCTCTGCTGAAGTTCGATGCATGGCCTCAACCTCTTGTTCACAAGTTGATGCTAGGCATCGAATCTTTGCTGAAATTCGATGCCTAGCATCCACTTCTTGCGAGAGGTTGATCCTAGGCATCAAATTGTAGCAAAGATCTGATACCTAGTATCAACTTGTGAGCAGGAAGTGGATGCGAGCCATCCACTTTCAGTAGAGAATCAATGTTAGGCATCGGCTTCTTGCCAAAATTCGATGCCAGACATCATATCCCAACACAGAGTGGATTACACATTGCAACACCTACCTAGTCATGGAACATTATAAAGTATTCTTACAGTGCTTTGCATGATGAGGTGGTTGGATACTCTGCTTGGACTTCACTCCAACAGAGGCATCCCAGCCTCTTCATCATTACCTCCTGAATATAATTTGTGATTGCATTCCCATATGGATAAAATCTAGTGAGTTCAGTAATGAGAAACACAATGCAAATATGATTTTAGAAACTCTTACTTACTTATTGAGCTTAGTGACCATCTCTTCAAGACTTAAATCCTTGGAAATTACTCTTTGATAAAGTTATTATTATCAATGTATCATTCTTGGTCCCTTGTAGAGCTCTCCATGGTGTCAACTTCATATCCTCAACAACCTCTTCAATGCAAAGGTCAAGCTTCTTTCCTTTTCCTTTTACATCCACCTATAGATTTGGCCTTGATTTCCTCTATTTTTGGCCCTTAATCTCCTTATTTTCCCACATTGTAATAGTCTTGTATCCCATATTTCACCTGTTCTGAATGCAAGTTGAAACCAAGGGTTGAATTTTCGCAAGGCATTTGATTTTAGATTCTCATTGATAGCAATCCCCACCTCAATAAGACATTGCTTCCTTAGATTAGGATGTACTCTCCCAACATCTTTCCTTAGAGAATATTCATACTCATGGTGGACGAAGCGAATCTGCTCAATGGATGACAGTTTTTCCCTGTAATAATTGTCGTTATTATGGTCCCAAGCCAAGAGCTTCGCCTCTTCAGTAGTAAGTCCTACATCTATCTTGCACTCTACATACCGAAAGAAAATGTTTGTGGGGTGCTCCCTCACCAGTTGTCTATGGGCCTCTACAGAATGTGATCCACCAATCACATAGTACGTGTAATCCTCAAAAAAAGCCTCATCGAAGTCTTCTATAGAGCTACATTCATTTGGGTCCACCATAACCAAAAAAGGAACTACAATTGCATGAGGATTGATCTTCATCTTTTCCTTTAGGTTCTACACGTAGTTTATGTGGCCCCTTTATCTCAACGGGCCTCCTCCCTATGACTGGATCAATTAGTGGTTTGTAGGTAATATTAATGGGAAAGTGGAATAGCTACCCTTTTCTAACAAGTTTTCTCTTAGCAATCTATTCCCTCATCCTGTTCTGTTGAGTACCCAAGATCCTGGATCCAAGTTCTCCACTAGGTGCAACGATAACATCCTCTGAGTCCGAACTTCACTCAGTGGATGCTTCATCTATGGGTTTCTTCACCTTTTTGAGTGGTTTCATCTATACACACTGCTTACCCTTTGCCTTTATTGGGCTTGTCATCTTTTGTTGTGTTGGCATTATGTTTCCTTTGATCCAATGCATTAAATCCCTAATACGATTCTTAGAGTCCCTCCAAATATCTGCAAGCTTTTCTGGCACACAACACTCTCGAAACAAGAGCTCCATTTTGTAGATTACATTCCTTAAGCCTTTAGATTTCTGCACGAGGCACAGAAGGTTGTCTGAATCCTCATCCTCATAATCTACTTTGAATACCAAGCCATACTAAAAAGCGTGTGTTTTCATGAGCCTTCCCCTCCCATAGGGTCTTGCAAAACACCAAAAGAGCAGTGTTTTTCTCCTCAATGTACTAAAGACACCACTCCACACCTGTCATGTCCCCTTGTGGTTGATCTTTCCTATTAACCTCAATTTCCTTCAACCTTTCCTTCCTCATTGGATCATCATCAAAAGGTTTTATGCTGCTATGTCCACCAGATGAAATGGGAATTGTATTGTTTGCTCTCTCAGAGGATAATGAAGCCATACTTTTCTTTCCTTTCATGGGATGACCCATGATTCTATCACAAGGCTGTTCTTCTCTGTTCATAGTCACCTTCAGCTTCTTGAGAGTCTTTTCCACTCTTCCCTCCTTGTCCCTGAAATGGGCAAAAATGTTGGTTCTCTCTCTGTGAATGTCCTCGATCAGGTATAGGTTGATACTTCGAGCACAAAGTCGCTACGAAGCATTGACTTGTAGCACAATGTTGATGCTAGACATCCACTTGTAGCACAAAGTCGATGGCTAGCATCAAACTAGCATCGATTTGTAGTTGAAAGTTGATGTCAGGCATCGACTTCTAGCTCAAAGTCGATGGCTCTACGACTTGCAGATAGGTAGAGATCTCATGGAAATCAACACCAAGTCACCTACAAGTCGATGCCAGGCATGGACTTGCACATGGAAGTCGATGCCAGACATCGACTTGCATGAATGCCAATTGAATGCCAGGCATCGAATTTGTAGTGTAGGTCAATGCCAAGCATCCACTTTGATAAACAACTCGATGCAAAGCATTGACTTGCATCTACAAGTCGATGCCTAGAATCAACTTGCACCTCCAAGTCGATGCCAAGCATCAAATTGCACCTTGAAGTCAATGCCTGGCATCGACTTGGAGGTACAACTCGATGCCTTGCATTGCTTTGTACCTCCAAGTCAATGCCATGCATCGACTTATACCTCAAAGTCGATGCCAAGCATTAACTTGCACCTCGAGGTGGATGCCTAGCATCAACTTGCACATAGAAAAATAGCAGATTTGCAAGAAGTAAAATTTCAGAGCTTGAAAATACAAGGGAATCTTTTTGGAATCTTTTTTGAGGGAAGAATTTGGGGTACCTCTAAGGATTCTTGGCAGCACTCTTCTTCTCCATTTGCATGTCTCTACTTGTTTTCTAGGCTCTGTGCTCTTTAGCTCTCAACTCTCTATTGCTCTCTCAAAGCTCATGTATTCTACAAATGAGACTGATGTCCTCCTTGATGATCCATGTGAATCATAGCTTGTAATTTTTTAGTCATTTAGCATTGTAAAGTTTATACCTTGAGAGAATCTTGTAAAACCATATATCTCATGGAGTTAGGAGGAGTATGAGCTACGAGTCAAATTAGATGGAATAACTCCTAGATCAAGGGAATCACTTTTAGTTGGAGCCAAGTTTGAATTCAAATTCAAACTTGGGAAAACTTCTTATAAAAAGCTCTATAAATCTCACAGCCCTGTGGCCTCCTTGAGAGCTTTTCCATTGATCATTTGTAGAAGCTAAGTGACTTACACCGTAGCTCACTTAGACCACTATCATTGTGCATCAATAAAATGCCGATGGTCTTGTACAATAATGTCACATAATCCATAGATCTCATTGATCATCTATGTCTACTTCTTTGCTATGGCTACTCAAAATAGTAAACTTTATCTAGTAATATCTCAATAATTTCTCAACCATTTTGCATGATATATAGCTTGTTGGAACTAGCTTCAAGTCTACTTCATACTACCAAAGTTCAAAGTATTTGATTCAGTCATTTGGGAGAAACCATCATCAAAGTGCTTACTCGTCATCTACTGTTTGGTCCCTTAATAGTCGGGGGTAAGCTTTGGGTTGCTAAAGTGATTTCTCAGAGCATGGTCTATCATTTTAGATTATTCCACTTGTAATCATTAGCTATATAGGCTAATTAAATTCCCTCAAAAGGAGTTTTATCAATTTTTATTGTACTATGAGAGCTCATCAAAAGAACCAGCAGGTGTATAGACTAAAATAACAAGTTTTGTGACACTAACTATTTATGAAGTAATCTATTTTGATTCAATTGTTTCAAAAATCAACTCCAAAGTACATAGGTACTTTTTTGTTGTCATTTTCAAGGTATTAGGGCCTTCTAGATAACTCTCAAATGTATTAGGGCAGGTAGAAAGCAGGCTTTAGCAGTACAACCTCACTTCCTTGAGGTATCCATCCATCTCTTATACAGTGGTATCACAGCAAGTTGTGGTAAAATGGGAGATGGTTTCCCTTATTTCATAGATAAATTGGATAGAAACAAATTATCCAGCATGGTCCTTGAGGATGAAGACTTATCTACAAGGAAGGTTTCTCTATGGATACATATCAGGAGATGAGGAGATGCCCATATTTAGAAGCAAAAGTCAACTTACAAGAGAGGAGCTAGAACGACTCAACTCCTCGTGTGCGAAAGATGCTTTAGCCAGGTCATATCTACTTAACTCTATTTCTAACTTCCTTCTTCCTCACATTAGGAACTGCAAAACTTCCCAAGAGACGTGGGATAATCTATCTTCATATTTTTCCTCCAATAAAAGAGCTAGAAAAAATCAATTGTGGATAGAGTTTACTACTCAAAGGAAGCAACCTCAGCAGAATGTTTCAGAGTTTGTCACTAGGTTGAAGGATGTAGCTGATCAATTGGCAAGCATAAGAGAGGAGATTGAAGAGGAGCAAATAGCACAAGCTCGAAGTTTAGAAAAGTGATGATACCAAGCATTTAGTTATCAAGGTAGGAAATGTCAAAACTTTTGATTGGAATAGGAATCTGTTGAGCAAAGTTCTTTATGTACCTACATTTGATGAGTGTTGGACAAATTGTTGGAACCAGCTAGAAGTCTAACTCATACTCTCAAAGTTTCAAAGTATTTGGTTCAGTCATTTGGGAGATATCTTCATCGAAGTGCTCATTGTTCATCTACTATTCCGTCCCTAAAAAGTCAGGGTAAGCTTTGGATTGCTAAATTTATTTCTCAGAGCATGGTCTATCGTTTTAGATGATTCCAATTGTAATCATTAGCTAGCTAAGGTAATTAAATTTCCTCAAAAGGAATTTTATCAATTGTTACTCTACTGTGAGCACTAAGCAAAAGATCCAGTAGGTGTATAGACTAAAATAGGAAGTTTTGTGACACTAGCTATTTATGAAGTAATCTGTTTTGATTCAATTGTTTCAAACATTTAATGGGCACTCGCATGGCTTGAACTAGCAATTGACTAGATGTAACTGAATCAGACTAGACCCTAACTAGGTTAACAAAGTGGACTGAGTAGTTGAACCAAGAACAACTAGGTATGCCAATTTAGGGTCTGATAAGAGAGGTTATTCCAATTTAGGAAGCAATAGTTATGCCAATTTAGGGTTTGATAAGGGAGTTAGTCAAAGTTTTGTTATTTAGTGTCTTTGTAGTTTGAAATTGGGAATATTGTAACTGTTGGAAGGAATGAAACAACTCGAGGTTATTACTTTTGACAAGAAATAGTGAAAATCTAATATAGAGTTATAATATATGTCAGACATTGTTGAAATTGGTCACAAATATAAATGAGAAAGAGTTTCAAATCCATAATTGCCTATGATAAATAATCAATAATCTTCAAATTGACTAAGAAAGAGTTTCAAATCCACCCTTGGACAATCAATAAACTAACAGCTAAATAAAGATTAATAATCCCACAGGTAAAGGAATATGTGTTGGAGAAAGTCTATGACAAGCCTAAGTATTGGCTTGAGTCCCACAAAGTCATAGAAGAAGCTTTAAAATGAAGACAATGTAAAGTTCACTTGTGAACTACCTCTTGTAACTTTTTGAAGTCTTACTTGATGTAAAAGTGAAAGAATCTTAAGTGGTTGAGTCTAGTTGATCAAAAGAGGAAAGAGAAGCCACGAATTCGTGATTGATGGTAGTTGGAGAATCAAATAAATCACTAATAGATTGGAGAGTGATTGTAGGAAGCTAGGCTCCCAAGATCAACTATAAATACATGGCAGTTTTAGTTGTGGTTATGTGAAGACCTCCAAGAGCTGAGCTTTATGCCATATCAAGGTGTGGTTTCAAGGCACACATATGTATCAGTACGTTGATTGTATTGTACAATCAATATACTTTCATTTTCATGATCATTTGAGTTCATATTTTCATGTTCTTATGAAGTGTACTATTCACTGCCATATCTCTCAGGTTTCTCACTCAAATTGCAGAGATGATTCATCTAAGCTTGGTGCATCATTTTTAGTGCTTCAACTTGGTAAATATAGCTATCTAAGTCTACTGTATGCTCACCAAGTTTCATTGTATTTAAATGTTTCAATCTTCAGTTATGATCATTTGAAGTCAACTATGTCACCTCATTTTCTTCTTCTTTGCCAGCACTCTCTCAAAATAGTCATTTTGTCATAGCTGTTTCTCAATGTGTACTTCACTCTTTTCTATGATTTAAATCTTTTTGGATTCATCATACTTTCTAGTAGTTGCCTACAAAAGTTCATAATCATTGGGTTCTTGAATTATGAGATATTTGCATTTTACTCCTCACGAGTCTCTGTACTATTGCAGCCCGAGAAAATCAAGGTCATTCTATCACTTGCTAAACTTCTTTCTCCTTGTTTAGTCCATCATTTTGGTTGAGATAACTATTGATTGATAGCTTACTAAGCTAGTAAGATTTTCGTAAAAGTAATTAAGTTAATTGCTGCTATGGCGAGAGAATTGTTCAAAACTTTGGACAGGTGTATGAACATAAATAGCATGTTTTTGGCTCTTGAATCTACTCCAACTTATCTGTTTTAATTCAAATTTTTGAGAGTGATCTTCCAAGGTACATAGGGTGTCAAATACATCCTTTGGCAAGCTAAAAGGACCCACCACATATCTCTAGAGTCCATTTGATTGGTGTATTTTCTGCAGCACCACTTCATCTTCATCAACTACAAATCCATCTCTTCACAATATGAACCTAGATGAAAAACATCACAAAATAGTGTTTTCGTGCCTAGTAAAACACTTCAAATGTTATTTTGTTATCAACTCAAACATCTTGAGTTGATAGGAGTCCATTTTAATTCATCATTGTTAGCAAGAAAGCATGGTGTATAGAAAATATGAGGAAATAAATTATATAGTATATGCAAGAACATTTGAGGCCCAAAGGAAATAAAAGCCCAAAATAAATCAAAAATTTAGTTGTGTCTCTCAAGGAAGTGAATTTATCACTTTGTCATCAAATATTTTCTTTGTGCTCACCAATTTTTAGATAGGAGGATTGGCTCTCTTTTCTGAACATTCTTGTCTCCTTTTCCTCTTTTAGGAGATCAACATACCATACTTTATTATGTATCTAAGAACTTTATTCTGTATCTCAAAACTTTATTATGTATCTCAAAGCTTTGTCAAGTCAAACTTGGTCAAAATAAATCACATAGTTAATGATGTTTGATCAGATTGTAGTTTTCTCCTAATCTTCATATCTACCCATAATAATTTGGGCAATTTATCTTCATATATCTATGATGTGACACTTTCACTGGATGTTACACTTCCACCATTTAAAAAGGTATCCCATCTCTATTTGTCTTTGAAGTAAGTGAAGATGAGCTCCATCTTTTCAGTAGATGCCTGGGCATTAGGCTCCTCTAGTCACCTTGATAGAATTTTGAATTCTAGTCAGTTGATCCTCTCCCCATGAGTGATGTCCATGGCTTATGATGTGTTGGTTCTATGTTTTGGGTTGACTCATTTAAGTTAGATTCTCAATGCAATGTTGCTCAACTAAATGAACCTCTTGATCTCCTTTCTGATCAAGCCATTGATCTCCCTTCTGATTCAAGTGCATGTGGAGCAAAGGATGTTAGCAAAGAGAAAGAAAGAGAAAGCATGCTCAATCTACATTTTAGGATAAGGCCTCATGAAGTAAGTCAAGAAAGATTTCAATTTCTTACTTTAGATAGACAAATTGCATAGGATATTGTGAAGCATTGTTGTGGTTAGAAATGTTTGTATAACTTAGGAATGAAGAAACTAAAGCACCTAAGAGAGAAATTCCTGCACTTAGATAGTGAAAGGCAAGATATATACCTTATTTCCCACATGCAAATGATTTGAGGATAACATGTCAGTAACGTGTGTTGGTTTTAAATATTACTTTAGTCAAGGGATGTAGTGTTGTAGGGCTGCATTCAAAATTGCAATGGTTGTGGGAAATTTTAGAATAAATAAGGTTCAACAGGGGCTTATGAATGGAGATCTCATTTGGATACATATCATGTAGGGACCAAAGGATCTATTGGACTTCATGTAATGAATTGGATTATGAACTATTTTAGCTTGCATTGTGAGGTTATGCCTTCAACTCCAAGGTTACACTTGTTAGATAGCTTTAATCGTCGAGAAGTATTTCAAGTATATAAAGAATATATCAAAAGTAGAAATGAGAAGTATGTGTTGTATCATAAATGTACTCGATTATGGAAGGAGGAGTTTAATAATGGGACTATTCCTTGTAAAGTTAGCATGGGTGAGTGTTCAATTTGCACCACTTTGAAGAACATGGCAAAGAGTTCTACAACACCACAATAAAAAGATAATTTTAATAGCCTTCTTAGGAGCCATCCTGAGAGTCTAGGTTTAGAAAGAAAGAAAACAATTCATCATCAAAGTAAAGCACTAAAAAATCTAGAGCGTGATATGTGTTTGTTGATTGATGGTATGGATAATAGAACATGTTTGCCTCATTTTTAGCACGTCCCTAAGGAAATTGGAGATGAAGCTCTCGTGCAAATGCATTTGGTTGGTGCTTTGGTATACAATGGATCTCTAAAGTCCAAGGTTTTCTTCACATATCCGAATGTGCATGATGATCCAAACCTTACGGTTACTATCACTCATCGGGTTTTGCAATCATGGAAGGTTTTTTTGCCACCAACTTTATATTTGCAGCTCAATAATACTGCAAGAGAGAATAAAAATTCTACAATTTTTGGATATTTAAGCATGCTTGTTGATAGACAAATGTTTCAAAAGGTTAAGGTTAGTTTCCTTTTGGTTGGGCACACTCATGATCACATTGATCAAATGTTCAGTACGTTGTCTAAGAGGTTGACACGTAATAATACTTTTACTCTACCAATATTATCTGAGTTGATTTCAGAAGCATATACTCCAAAACCTGATGTTCAACACCTTACACAAATTTATGAATTTAAGCACTTTTGCTCAATAGGCCTCGATAAGAGTGCCAAGGTTTTGGTTCCATTGCACAATATTATTTTCAACCATGTATTCTTGATGAGGAGGGTTGATGACATAACCCTTTTATTTGCAAAGCACTATTCATGTTCTCCTCAATGGGAGCCTAAAGATGGATGCAGATTCTTATTGCAAGTGCCTAATTTGTTTGTGTATGGTGTAGAACAAACACCATATGAAGATAAAAACAATATGGAAAGATGTGGAAATGTGTTTGATCAAAGTAAACGGTGGATGCATGTACTTATTGAAAAGAAGAGACATAATGAGTATGTGAAAAATAAGATGGAGATCAAGATGTATCTTGATGGGATGACTTTTTCAATCATCAAGAAGAGATTATAAAGAATACAATTGCAGGTCATTGGCCAATTGATGTTCCATTCACATGGGATTTTTGTACACAAAGGTTAGTGAATGTGGTCCAAGCATGTAATGCAAATGCACTTCAAAGTTTTATCAATCCGCATAAAAGGAATATTTATGTAGACCCAAGGATGAAAAAATAGGCCTCCAAAAGATGGCAAGAAAGTTTTAAAGAAATAAATGTTGGAACAGTTATTGCAATCCTTGCTGATAGTGATGAGGCTACCAGACCATTTTGGATTGTGAAAGTTTTAGAGGTCAATAAAGATATTGATCAAAGAAGAATAGAGGCTTTCATAGTGCATTGCTATTACACTAAAAGTAGTAATGCATTCACAGGTAAATATAACTTAGAAATGGTATGTGACACCAAATGAACAGGCTGAAGAAAGAAAAAGAATATTCAAAGCAAATCCACTCTTAAAATGGATGATGTAGATATTCTTGTTTATGATTTTGCCTTGACACAAACAAGGCACTTTAGGAAAGCAACCATCATTATGATAAAGTAAAAGCTTCCAGATGTATGTGGTACAGGTAATCATACAAAAACAAGAAGATCTATGCATGATCCTTGAGAATTCGGTATGTACTTGGATGAAGATAGAGCTCTTGTGAATATAGAAGAGGAAGAAGAGAGCTCTAAATAGTCTCAGACTGAATCAAGTGCATCAGATGATGTGAGTGTGGACATAGATCAAGAAAGTTGTGAATTGAGTTGAAAATCAAAACATCTTTAGTGCTTATATAAATACTCCTAAGTATTTTGCTTAACGAAACCATGTTCTATAGAAAATTTGAATAACTATTCGATATCCACCATTGAAAACATGTTCAATGTTTAATTTTTGTATAAGCTTTTTTATCACTTTTATATTTTTTATGTAGATTTTGGACATGTCAATATTAAATTGAGTGAAATTAGGGCCACATTTTGAGCTCTTTTTTTTAAGAAATGACAAAAAATATAAAAAAATCACATGTTTTCACTTGATTTTTGAAATATGTCTATACTGGTATAAATGGTTTTCAAACAGAAGATGCAATTGTCTTGATTTTCGACGAGGGTGTTCTCTTTTTACAACATAGTTCTTGTTTTTTATGGCTCCTTGTTACATACATACGTACATACATACATACAAATAAACATACATACATACATACATACGTATGTACGTATGTACGCACATACATGTATACATACAAACAAACACATACATACATACATACATACAAAACATACATACATACAAACATACATATATTCACAAACATGCAAAAATATGTACATTAAAGAACTTACATATATACATACATACATTCATACACAAAGTTTCATACATGCATACATACTTAATAATGTATGCATGCATATATACATACATACATTCACAAACATGCATACATACATACACAAACATAGATATATACACATAGAAACAAAGATATATACATACATACACAAATATACGTACATACATACACACATAATACATACATACATACATACATACATACATACATACATACATACAAACATACATACATGCATCCACATAAATACATGCATACATACATACATCCATACATACATACATACATATGCACACAAATATTCACACACAAAGATTTATACATATACAAACATGCATACATAGATACACAAGCATATATATATATATATATATATATATATATATATATATATATATATATATATATATATATATATATATATATTTATATATGAACATATATGTATAAATTTATACATACATACACATGTATATGCATAATACACTATCAATATTAATCACATGAAAAAATAATCTACAAAGAAGTCATAAATAAATTTCAACCGTCTTAACATTTTGCAAACTAAGTTAGATTGAGAGTCTAAAATTATAGAAAACACAAGATAGATTGAATTAAATGCGCATTTGATATATGAACACACGCTCAGACACACATTTACACACACACACACACACACACACATATATATATATATATATATATATATATATATATATATATATATATATATATATATATATATATATATATATATATATATATATATATATATATATATATATATATATATATGAAAAAAATAGATAAATATCAATGTATATAGTACGTTGAGTGTATGATATTAATGACAGGTGAAGACATGATCACTATCATGTGATGTATACTGACTAAAAAGTCCAGGATTGGAGGGATCAATAGTGTGCAATGATTGACATCATCCTAGTTGTGTCTATCTATCCACGTCCATCATATCTTCCTCACCATAATCCTCTTGTATTATGTGTAATAAATAAAGAAAATGAAAATTATATCAGACATCACTCAAAAATTATGTAAAGTGGGAAAAATCAGCTAGAATTGATCACAAAATTATCAAGGTAATTTGGCAGGCTCTAATTCAAGATGCGATATCCAGAATAAGTTGCATCTTCTATATTATCCTACATAGGAGGACAACTATAATTTGTATAGTGATTTGAAAAAAATGAAAATAGTGATTGGTTTTTTTGTTAGATAAAGTAGAAAATAATATTTCAATGACAGGTATACTTAAAAATTGGGCAAGATAACCAGTATGAGTGTACAACCTAATCATGAAGTATGACCCAATTCAATTGTCTGTTTTTGCACCTACCTATGTTTAATTTATGAAATAAAATTCCATGGATTCAATATAAATACTGAGGATACATATGAAAGTCATAATTCACATTAATAGAGCATTTGATTTGTAGGAGAGAGGAAGAAGATATTGAATTAGTGATCATAATGATGAAAAGACTGATTTTATTAAGGATTGGTATTAGAATGAAAGTGAGAGCATTGATATTTCTAAGCAGTAAGATAATATTTGAAAAGAAGGTCTGAAGCACGTCTATGAAGGAAGTCATTTGACATAATTAAGTGCAATAATACTTTCTTTAAATATTTAAAACCATTTTTCATGGAGGAACATATATATTTTGACACTATGAATGCATGTTATTTAAATGGTATGCTTTTTCTCTATCTATATTTAGACATTTTTTTTATAATAGTTTTACTTTTCATGAACTCATAAGCTTACATCTGAAACATTTTTACCAAATAATAACCCTCTTCCTACATCACATGATCAAATGAAGAAGAGAATTAATAGTCTTGGACTTTATTATCATCCTATATATGTTTGTCCCAACAATTGTATTTTGTATAAAGATTAATATGCGAACAGTAGGACATGTCCCTTATCTCCATGGATGTATTTGAAACCTTAGCATTCTCCATCTTGAACTCGACTAGCATTCCCTTTATGTATTTTTTTCGAGTGAGACACATACCCTTTTGTGTATATACAACTTCCTATCCAAGGAAGTAAGTGAGTTGCCCTAGGTTAGTGATCTTCAATTCCTCCTTCATCTATAACTTGATCCTCTTGATACGTTCAACATCATTACTTGTGAGTATTATATCATATACATATAAAAAAGGTATATTACTTTTCTGCGATTCTTCTTGATGAAAAGTGAAGGATCTAATTTGCTAACAATGAAGCCCTTGTCTTGCAAACAAGTCATAAGACTATGGTTCCAAGCCCTTCGAGATTGCTTTAGACCATATAGAGCTTTCCTTAGCCTACATACATATTCAAGAAAATGTGAATCTTCAAATGCTAGGGGTTGGGCCATATATACCTCTTCAAAAGTCCATCCATTCATAAATGGATTCTTCACATCCATTTGATAGATCTTCCAATTTGTGGGAGTTGTAATGCTCATAAGTATTCTAATTGTTGGCATCTTTTCCATATGTGAGAAGGTCTCCTCATAGTCAATTCCTTGGGTCTGAGCATACCCTTTAGCCACAAGTTTAGATTTCTACCTATTGATGGTTCCATTAGAGTTCCTCTTCAATTTGAATATCCCTCTAGATAATGACCTTCATGATTAGAGTCTTGGGTAACGATTCCCAAGTGTGTTTCTCTTGCAAGGCTTCAATTTTCTCTTCCATAGCATTCATCCATTGTCATTTCTTCTTTGCCTCCTCATGAGATGAGGACTCGACAATTTAAGCCATGTGGTAAATATATAAACTATTTAATAACTTGAGATATATCATAGTCGTACCTCTCTAGTTCTTCTTCTCCCTAGTAGATGTTTTGATGGTTTGTTGAGAGGACTCTCCAACAACCCTCAACTCTTGTACCTTGGCCTTGTCCTCAGAGTCCCATGAGTTGATTTCCCACTTGGGAGTCTTCTTATCATCTTTAGAATCACTTCATGCTTCAAGTGTATGTGTGTTGTTGTTTGATAGTGCTGGGAAGTCTTCCTCTAAATCATATGGTAGCTTAATCTTATTGCAATCATCTTCAAACCATGATTTTTTCTCATCCAACACAATATCTTAACTCACTTTAAACTATTTTCCTTTAGGATTATATAGTCTATAACATGTTTATTAAGTTCATAGCATATAAATGCAAACTTCTCTCCCTTAGGGTCTAGTTTACCTATGATTTCTAATGGTATGTGTGCATATGCAATGCACCCAAATATCCTTTAATGGTCCAACTTAATCTCCTTCCATCCAGAGAAATAGTTTGGTAGCTTCTTCTCATTCAACATGTACCTGGTCCTATTCCTCCTCTCTACTACTCTATTCTATTTAGGTGTGTAACTCATAGTAATTTCTCTCTTCATTTCACTATATTGCACGTAAGAATCAAATTCGTGGGAGAAGTACTCTCCCCTCCATTAGGCCTTAGTATTTTTAGGGTTTTACCTATTTGATTCTCCACAAGAGCTAAATACTTCTTAAAACATGAGAACACTTCATCCTTATGCTTCCTAAAGTACACAATACTCCATCTACTACAATCATCTATCGATTTGATCTTGAGATTGATGGTTCTTTGCTTTTTCCCCAAAAATCTATGGACACGCTCCAGAAGATCTCCATGTATGTATCCCTTCTTGGTGAATGGTTGAATTTGTGTTTTTCGAAATTGACATGCACTACATTTATATATCATGTGTTTCTTTGAGCTCTTGGATACTCCAATCACAATCTAATCTCTATTGATTTGATTAGGGCTTATTCTCGAATCTGAGCTAACCTTTTATGCCAAGCCTCTAGCTCTGATAAGGTTTGGCTACAATATTCTTGGTTTCGTGGAACTCAAACATGAACAATATTCTTGTATTCTCTCCCTTTTCTATCTTCTTCAACCCTTGATATGGGTCCTCATGCTTTACAAATCTCACCTACAACCCTTTCTCCAAAATCTTTCCTAAACTTATTAGAATTTTTTTAACACTTAGCACATCAAAAAATCTGCTCAATAGATTCATATTACCATTGGATGTCCACATTTCATATCTTCTTCAAATGGTGCCTTGTGTCATCACGTGTGTGGAATTTATGCTTATTCTTTTGATATTCCAAGCATAAGACCAAGGTTACATTACCTTCCACATGGTTTGAGCATCTAGAATTGATCTAGAACACATGCTTATCAGACTCACCTTCCTTCATTGTCATGTTCTTAAGTAGAAGTGAGTCCTCATTTACTTGATCATCTCTGTAATTTTTGTAGTCTTCATTCTTTATATCCTCCTTGATAGTTGTTATTGTGGGAGTTGTTGTATATATGCCTCTTGAAGCTCCATATCCACCTCTATCATATTCTCTTCCTCTCTAATTCCTTGCATTTATGAAGCAATGCTCTATGATGTGATTTGATAGACCACATATAGTATAGGGTGAGGACATTTGATCTCTCTCCTTGCCTTTTCTACCTCATCTGCCTCTTCCTATTGAGCTTATACCTCTACCTACAATGTTAGCTTGGGAGGTGTTTCCATTAGCATCAGACTTTTTACTTATTCCTTTGTTATCTTTGCCTTTGATTCTATCTATATAAAGGGTCAAGGAATGGTTAAATTTCTAGTTCTCACCATTCTTTATGAATTCAGCCTCATGCGTGAAGAGTTGTCCTATGAGAATGTTGAAGTCTTGCACTTTCATATCCATGTAGAGATCCATGGTTGTGGTGAAAGCTTCACACTTGTCATGAACCTTAATTCCATTGTTGACTCGTCTCTGATATCCTCTTCATCAATGATTTCTCCATTGCTCCTAATTTTTTTTGCGATTTCCTCGTCTTGGTAACAAAATAATTCACACTTTTCTAGGGCATCTTTTTGAGTCTTGTGAACTCCATCAACAACTTGTTCTTCCTAGCTTTAGCGCTCGAGGAGAAGAATGCTTCCAAATGATTCCATGCCTATTGAGAGGTCTTTCTATTCCTAATATGAGGGAGTAAGAAATCCGATATAGAGTTTAGAATATATGACCTTGCTAAGGCACCCCTTGCACACCACGTGTTTAACTTTTCAAGCTCTTCTTGTGTTGATTGACCTTTGTTTTTGAGTTTAGGCATCAATGCATCTCTTGAGATGTATCCATAGAAGTTTCTCCCTTGCAAGTAAGCCTCCATCCTAAGAGAACATGCTAATTAGTTGCTTCAATCCAATTTTTCAATTGATGAAGGGAATCCATCATCCATAATGTCTAATCTATCACTATATGTGATACTACTACGATGAATGACAATTAATGCAAAGACATGAGAGGGTCTTGGCAAAAAAACTGCTCTAGAAGAGCCTATTTAACTCCAAAGAACCTTTGTTGGCTTTTTAAGCTTACAACACATACACTTAGATCCCCATAGAACTTTGGAACATCATTGTCAAAACTCTTTGTCAAACTAATAGCTTTTGTGTACAAAACTAGGATTTCTCTTGACAATTGAGGCTTAAAAATGTTCATAGGTCATTATAAAATGGATGAAGTTCTAACGTTAATATAAGGTTTTATCTTGGCCAAACGTAAATGAGATAATTGGAGAGACTCATGTAATCATTGGGACCACATACCATGAATTCATTTGAGTTCGAAATTAAAATCAAGTCCTAAAACTTTGGATCAGTTTTAGGTGGAATGAATCAAGAGTTATGAAGCAAGAGTGTATATATACACTAGTCATATTAGTCATGGGTTATGAGCTTCTAATCACACTCATTCAGAGTGATTTTTGTCTTTCCATGAAGCTAGAGAAGTCCTTCACTCATTCACTCTATCATATCTTAGTGAGCAATACATTTACACTTCATTTTCATATTTACATTGATCTCTATCTACTATTACACTACATTGAGTAAAGTTTTCCATGTTCTCTGAGTCATTTCTCTTTGTGCATGATTTATCCAAGTTAGGTATTTGAATACAAAGCAAAATTGTGCTAAGCATTAGTACAAAGTTCTCTAGTCATTAGTTTCATAAATCTTGAGTTATGGGTAGATCAAAGTGACTATGTCTCTGTACCTTCATCTTCTTAAAAAGTCGAGATTACTCCTTAACTTCTTAAACATATTGCTCTGATCATAGTCCTCCTAAATTCATGAAATATCTTGGTAAAGCTCATTTAGCATTTCATTTAAAAGTTTTCAAAAGGTCTCGGGTCAATTGTTACTACATTGTGAGCTCTGAGTGAAATATTGATTGTTGCTTGGTTCATGCACCAACAATCTCCTGCTAATTTGAGATTCCATATCAACAAGTCAATAGGCACTATTTTGTGTTGTCTATAGACTAAGTTAAAAGGACTAGCTCCTAGTGTGATTTTATAAGAAACACGATAAGCCCAAAGTGCATGGTGCATTTGCTTAAACCCAATCTCAACAGCTCAAGCTAACTAGTTCTATCAAAATATTGCATAACACTTTCCTGGAATTCTCAACCTAATTGTTTGCCTTTGGAGGATATGAAGCTGATTTTCTATGGGAAAGAGAAATTTTTTTCAGTAAAGCTTCTATGAATTCATTGACAATTACAAATGTTTGAGCATCATTATTTGTAATGGAGCGTGCCTCTACCCAACTAGTAAGATAATCTCTTACCATTATTGAACATAAGATCATTTGGTAAGAGGGATAATAGGAGCAATAAAGTCTATTACCCATTTTGCAAATGGACATCCTATTGTCATAGGTCTTAGTGGCATTTGATCTCAATTAAATGGGTTCCTTGGTCTTTGACATGTATCGTACCTACTCACGAGTGTTTTAGCATCCATCCATAAGCTAAGCCACCAAAAACTAGCAAATACAATCATATAAATTGTTCAGTCTATAAACAAATGTCTATCTCCAACAACAGAGTGTGGAGCTTCCAAAAGTGGCAAATAATCATCATCATAAACACAAAGGTGTTTATAGTGATCCTTTCCTATCTTGTATAAAGTATTGGCAATAAGAACATAGACTTGGACCTCTTCTTGCAATGCTCTTTGTTTTGGTATGGTCATATCCAAATGATAAGTGTCAAATGCTTAAGAATCTACTATGTTCATGCTCCATGAGGGGCATTTAGATACATTGTATAAAGTTGCATGCTCATTGGTTGAATTAAACTAGTAGGTGGAATAAGCATTGATGTACTCATGCACCATTTGATCCATGTGTCGCCAATATATGGCTTTTCTTTACACGTTGTACAAAGTCGTTGATTTTGAAGATGCCTAAAAATATAATCCACATGAGCCTCAACTACTAGCATTAGATGCTTATGTTCTAGCATGCAATAATGAAGGACTCCATTGACATATCAATCATATAAGAAACCATCATTGATATGCAAGTTCCTAGAATGTATTAACTTGAGCTTAGTCAATTGCATGTAAAAAATGTATTTGCCCAAATGATAAAATTCATAATTTTCGCTCATCCCATTTTGGTGCCATTTAAGTTTTAAACAAGTGTCTAATAAGTTGTCATTGTAATGCTTCTTTAGAGATAACACTTTTGATTTTTGACAAATGGTTGAATCTTATGTGACACCTGCCCTTTTTTTTACCACTTAATAATCATATTCCAAAAGCAGAAGGAATACCTTGCTAACCTACCGGTTGCACAAGGATTCTTCAGAAGGTATAGTAGAGCTTGGTGGTCTACAAGGATTTTGAATTTGTGTGCCAATAGATAATGCCAAAGCTTCTTTATTATGTAAAACATGTCCATTCCTTCTCTTTTGGTGTTCATATTTTTCCCCTTAGGATGCACTTGCATATGCAATTGGAAATTCCGAATTTCCCTCCTCAATGGGTTTTGTTAAGATGCATCCGTTTGCAAAATTTTGAGTATCTATGTTCAATAGCCTATAACTAGGTTTAGAAATGGTTGCATACATTTGCATGAACCGTCAATAAACACAACAATTTTCCATAAAAGCTTAAAATTGTTTCATATTCTACGGTGATCGTAATGTGGTTGGGTCCTCTTCAGCAAATAGATACATTATTGTAGCCTCAAAATCCAACTTATAAAACCATATAATTTGTGAACGTCTATGCACTCTAGAAAATTATCTTTTTTTTTTTCTGAAATGGATAGCTATCCCATATAGTGGCAACATTAAGCTTTTTAAGATTAAATGCTAGCTCTTAGTTTTCCTCTCTTCTTTGATACAACCACTATAGGTGAGACCCATTCTATATGTTTGATTTATTAAATTAAACCCACTACTAACAACGTATCCATTTCCTCCTTGATTATATCATACTAAGTCTCATTATAAGTATATGTCTCTTTTTGGATGGTTGAGTATCTACTGCAATAGCTCGTGTTGGCTCATCCATGCTAGAAGGATCAGTTAGGGTTGCCATAGTGTTTATTTCATCCTCACTAGGATAGTTCATACTGTTGATCCTGCATCGATCGGGGGATGGGTATCACTTCACATGGTTGTACCATATTCCAATCAGAGTCTTCTTCCATGAGATCCATCTGTTCCACCAAAAAATAAATCAAAGTCACAGCCATCTTCATCACAGTGATGGGTCAATCTTTGTTTATCTAGCACCACCTTGATGGGTCCTCGTTTGGGAGTCCAAGCAAATGGATTGAATTTTTCCTCTTGTAGGATAGAGGTTAGTATATAATTTGGATCCTTAATTGATCTTTCCGTTGGTTGCCTTGGATCTACATTTTGTGCTTGAAAGAACCAAGCACTAGTGTTTTCATGTATCCATGATGGATAACTTGAATTTTTTATTTTTATAAAGCTCTTGCCCTCATCATTATGATTTCTCACCATTGGAGAGGTGGCATATCTTGGTAAGCATGGGTCTACAAATTTGCCTTTGGTAGTTGTGTTGTTATGCTTGACATAGATTGCATTGCCTCCCCAGTCTTAAACCACTTTCAACTACCTTAGAAACAAGCTTCCTAAGATCGTCTCATAATTTACCTTTTCAAATTCACAAATTGTAGTAGTGTGCTCAAATTCGACCCAGCACACGGTCAAGGCAATGTTTTCCAAGGGATCTAAGGGTCTTTCCATATGTCCATCAGCTAATTCTAACATTCTACTTGGAAATAAGACTATCTTACCCCACTTTTCCATAGTTTTTGGGTTCCAATGGCTACTCGTGTGCATGCATCTTATAGGTTGGTAGTCACACCATTATATTTGATAAAAATATATTACTCTCAGCCCCCCTCACTATGGTCACAAGCGTTATGAAGAGGGATATCATGAATGCATGACTTTATACATTGTCCTTTGCGTTCGTGATCTAGGTTTTAAGGATTTACCTATCTTGGATTCGGAAGCTACTTTGTCATCTCCAATATATGAAGGAAAATATTAGAAGCGTGAGGCGACATTAGCCGGGGGATTGTGGAATTAAGCACTTGTTAAGTGGTAAGTCACTTACTTACTAAAAATTTGCATGTTTGGTACAACAGTATTTCTCCTGAGAAAGTGGATCATTGGTTGAAATGGGTTTTGGTTCCATTTTAGCCGCTTGAGGTTCAAGGAATGGATCATTGGGTTGTGCACTTGCAATACTTCTTGATGGATGCAAGTTTTTCTTCTTGTGGGAAGAATAATATTGTAAATTTTTGCGGAAAGAACAATATTGTAAATTATTGTGGAAAGACCAATATTGTAAATTTTTTCTAGAGTTTTTTGAGCAACTTCTATCGTTTCCTATCATACAGCTACCTGTTCCTTTTCAAATGCCCTTATGGGTAACATTTATCATAATGCTCAATTGATGGTTCTGCTTGAAGAGTGTCATGATATGCTCTGAGTAATCCTTTTAAATAACTAGTTAGAAGTTTAGTGAGGATTGATCCGTGTTAAAGCCATGGATTCTAGTATGTACGTGAATGTAATTGGTGTTGGACAACTATAGTGCTACCTTCTCATTAGTTGAGTTTTTGCTTGGTCCGTGATGAAATCATCCTTCTTTTTCATGAGAGATCTGCAATCTTATCCACCTTTTTTTTTACACCTCATTGAGTCTTCTAAATACCCTTTCTAGGTAGAGAATCCCAGGGAGGGTCTCTTCACTTTTTGATCTCAATGGATCAGGTATCTTCTCTCCATTATCCTTCTTTTAAGCCTTTGATAGTGTCCTTGTGAGTCCTTGCATTGATGTTATCATTTTCTTCTCCCCTTCACCACTAGAGTTGGAGGAAAGAGTTGTTACCATATTGAGAGGTGCTCGCTTTCTCTTCTTCACATTTTGAGAACAATATTAGTACAAATGATTCTCGCCACATTCATTACAAAAAGCATTCTGACCATATTGAGAGGTGTTGGCTTGATGCTCTCCAGATTTTGAGGACAATATTTGTACAAATGATTCTTGCAACATTTTATGATATGGGTGGTTATTGGGGGAAATTATAAATTTGGGTAATCTCTTGTAAAGTGTCCTCTTACACCTATAGCATGCAACTCTTTGTGGAGGAGGACTCAACTAAGGTCTAACTATGCTCTCTTATAAAACATTTGCGTAATATATCTGGCTGTTTTTAAGCTTGGTATATCCGTAAGTTTGATTATAATAGTCATCATATCCACTAGAATGATCTTGACAGCTTAGAAAACTAGTGGAGAAGCTTTGCTCTAAAGGATTCTGCCCATGGAAAACATCTTAGGAACGAAGCTAAATGGGACTAGATCAACTTTGCGGAAATTGATTCTAGCCGTAGAGTGAGTTATGATATTGGTGTGTTTTAAGGAATAGAATCAATGTGTGAGGTGGGTTAGATTGTCAATTCTTTTGAGATGGGAATTTGCATACCAATGGGGCTTAAGAAGAGCAATGGGGAAAAAATAGAAGACATTCTAAAATTGAAGAGAAAAACTCGAGTCTCACCAAAATCGCAACAAAAAATGGTGCAGAAATGGATCTTGGATTAGACGAGAGTTGAAGAAGAGATTATCCAATTATAAAGCCAAAAGATAAATTTTTCTATGGCGAATCCTTTATGAAGTATCGCGAAAAATGCTAGAGGCAACAAAATTTACAATGGCCTCCATGGTTTAAAAGGTTTTATAGTGGAAGAGAAGATATTCTTCCTCTCCCTAGATACCTATTTTTGCAAGGGTGTTTGTGCAAGCCTCATGTTCATCAACCAATGAACTAGAAAAAAGCTCTTCTTAGCAAGGAAATACGATGTTCTTTAGCTGTTTAGAGTTTGAACAAAAGTAAAGGCATCAAGAAAATTTGGAAGGAATGATCCGCTTACACCTTTGTTGGGTCCTCCAAAAAGTGGTCCATACAATATCCCCTAGGCTTCCTTGGTAGAAAAATCAAGATCGAAAGTTAGCCGATCCCGTAGGAAGGGGATCAAAGGATCATCGGCCTCCTTTGCACCTCAATTTGACTCTCTTGTGTTTATCCTTCTCAATTTAAAGCTTTGTTGTAAACAAAATATAGGTGGTAAAAAAGAGGCTTTATAAACTTAAACATGAAGAGGAAACGATGGAAACAAAGAAGACCAAAGTTTCTCAGAATCCTCAAATGAGATATCGAAACATCATCCCAAAAATCCCGTGTAAAAATATTTTTCCAAAAAGATAAAGGAAAATGGTCATGAAAGAAATTTCCGCCCGTCCACATCATGTCTTCAATTGTTCAACTAAGAGACTTGAAGATAGATCGCGAGGTATTTTAGAGACATCCTCATTTCCCATCCCTTTAAGCAAGGAAAAACAAAGGCATATCTCTATGTTGATTGATAATGTGAAGGTCGTAGAGATTCTCCCTTTACACATCTCGCTCAACGCACATTATGGGGAGATGGTCTTGCGAAGACTTAAGTTTATCTACCTAGAGAGGTCAGACATTATGATTGAACATAAAATAAAAAATTTAGCAACTATAAAAGAAATGGACAGCTAGGATTGTGCTTGAACTTTTGAATGTCTTGACTGAAATATGTTTTGGAGGTCATCTGAGAATTAAAATATTTCTGTAACTCTATTCTGAAACTTTTGTTGAAGCTGCGCAGGCCATTGTACATGGAAGTAACCACACATAAAATCCCAAACGTCTACAAAATTTGGCACATATGCAAACAGACTTTCCACTCAGAGGGCAAAATCTATTGCAAAAGCAATGTATAAGAATGGCGCAAAGTTGTTGATGTTCGAATGAAGACATGTCACAATCAACCATAATGTGTTCCTTAAGAGCAATAAAGCATGAAATCCATCCCAACAGATGTTCAAACAATTGAGGAGTCAGTCGTGACCACCGGAACACCAGAAGGTAGAGGAGACCCACCCCAACCCTAGCCTATAGGAGGTCCAAGGAAGCTAGAGGAGAGGCTAGAGGGAAGAGGTCTATGCATGAGAACACATAACCCCCGGCCTAGAGGGTTGTGTCGTCCACCTCCTAGCCCACAAGGGGCACGCGTTCACAAGACCAACCTTGCATTAGGCAAAACATAGATTTGGAAGGCCTGAGTACTCGACCTTCTGATTCATCCATCCATATAAAAGTAGAGGAAGGTCCATCTCTCGAATCATCCATCCATATAAAAGTAGAGGAAGGTCCATCTCTTGAGGCAACTATGTGGGATTAGAGATGAGAAACCTCACCGAGGGAATGCTAGTTGTCATGGCCATAACCAAGGCTATGATCCTAGGGATCACCAAGAATGTGCCTAAAGATCTACCAATATGAGGCAACAAGGGGAGATACTCGCACCGAAGGCTGGGAAAACAAGCTTTCATTGGAAACTCCCATGTTTCACTCACGATGTCTATTGAAGAAGAGGCCACCGTAGGATCAAATCCATGTGTCCAGGATCAAATCCATGTGCCCAGGTAAATTTCAATGAAAAGAAAAGGAAACGTTCGTCCAAAATCACATGCCATAACTTCGACTACTTCTAAAGACCGTAAAGGGCATGTGATGTCTGGCAATTCTCTGCGTCTAAACCTAACGATCCTCCTAGGGAGCTCTGAATCAAAAGAAAAAGCACGATTCTTGCAGAATCACAAGCCATAACATTGAGTACTTCTAAAGAACATGGAGCTAATCAGCAATACTCTAATCTACATGAAAATGGTGGATAACATAATTTAGAGCTCCGTATACCTTGGCGCACATTTGGAATGTTTGAGGGACCATTTTGTACAAGGTATAGTGTTTGACAATGTGATTATTTTGGACGCTACTAAAATGTTTGAAGTGTCAATGTCAAGCTCATTGACAAACGGCGTCTATGGTTGCGCAATGGGTCTCTCGTTCTATCTTTTAGAAAGAGAAACGTTGCGTCGAGCGAGATTGCTGTGGGCTCTGATAAGACGCTATCAGCGAGGCAATTAATGAAACACTCCAAAACGCTGAAATAATGAGCACGTTACTCAGACATTATGAGCAGCGCAATTATGAAAAGATATGTGAGAGTACTGTGCAATTATGAACTTGCTCTGCCTCTCGACATAACCATCGAGCTTGGCGAACAGATACTTCGAGCTCGGACGAGTGACGAAACTATGCGGCCATGTCTCTTTCATAATGCGACAGCAGCTAAGCTCACGCCTCCGCTAATGGCGTTGACGTTGGATTATATGAATTAACCTTTCAAACAGTCATATCCGAATCAGATCGTTTATACTTAAAGCACAATAATTTAGGGTCCATCTAAGAGATTAGTGTCGAAGAGCGTAACGAAAGCAACGAGAGCAAAGATATGTGACCCTTCATGTCCATATGAGACAGCGCGCATCATAAATAATCTTACATACAAATACAGAATAATGTGAGTCAATCAAAGCGGCATAAATAATCTTACATACAAATACAGAATAATGTGAGTCAATCAAAGTGGCATATCTTGGTGAGGCCGTGGGGTACATGCACCGTCAACTTTAGTAATATGCCCAAGAAAATCTCTCGAGGAAAGTCTTTTGCACTCCTAAGCGAGAGAATCAAGACCCACAAAAATTTTCCCATATATTCAGACTAACTGATCTTTTTAATCCATGGAGGTAAGTTGGAAAGGAAACTGATATCTCATGAAGATAAGTTGGAAAGGATAAGCATATCTCATTAACGGAACATCACATTTGTCAACCTGCTTTGCAACTCCCTCGCATTTTTTCCTTGTTTTTATTCCTTTAACATAATTAAATCTTTCGCTTGTAAAGGCCCCCCCCCGGGCGCACACACACATACATACACACACATATATATATATATATATATATATATATATATATATATATATATATATATATATATATATATATATATATATATATACACTCCGACTTCAAAAGAATCAAATATATGGTTCATTATCAAAAACATTTGGTCTAATGGGTAAGATACTTGAAAATCTACTGGAGTTTTTGAGCTCATGTCCAACTTTTACGATATTGGGAAGGCAAAAAATGTGGGTGTAAAAATCTTCGAACTAAAAATTTAAAAAGAAAAATAATATTTTGATTCACGAATACCAAACAAAGATGTATCCTCATTTCAAAGCACCCATAATTTGTAATTACGTTAGTTTATTTGAGTGAACCATCGAATGAGTTTTCATAGCATCAAAATATGTTTCAAGCTAACTATCTATGAGAAAATTAAAAATAATATGTTTTGATATGAGAAAGTTAAAACATGGAATGTTGTGCATTGAAAAGGGAGGTATATTATATTCTCTCCAATTCAACCAATACAATCCAATCGTATTTCAAGCCTACAAAGTCCAAGTGCAAAACTTACCCATCACATGGTTAGGGTAGGTAGATTTACATCGAAGGACACATCAAAGTTCCTTGAAAATCGCAAAGTTGCTTTCTTACTCGCGTCTATATAAATATAAGATGGAAGCATGAAGAAAACATTTGAACTTAATCCCAATTTGAGCGCATCATTTATGAAAGTGACAAAGTAAAGAGAACCACCTAATGCGCTTTTGGACATAGGACCATACACATCTATATGAACGAAATCTAAACGCTGAATTGAAGAGTCAATGTGCATTTTAAACATATTCCTAGTTTCCTTTCCTTATTGAAAATGCTCATAGAATGGAAAAAAAAGAAAAGATAAGATAGGTAAGTAATTAAAAGGATAAATATTTTCCATTCCACTATGAGATATGTGGCCCAACCGGCCATGCCAAATACAATCCATAGGCTATTAAAAAAGAGCTAACAAGTGTTCTTTTTGTGATACAAATAAAGGATAAAGTGAGCCAACTTTGTTTCATTTTGCTATAACCATATTGCCCTTTGGTATGAAAAAAGGTTGAGCATAGAAAACCACCTTATAAGGAAGGTCATCAAGTTGACCAACTGACATCAAAATATGTGATAACTGAGGTACATGGTATACATTATGCATAGTAAATTTTGAACCATTAGTGAACTACACAACTACATCTCCAATCCCCACAATGTCATAGGTAAGAGTCACCAGGTCTCACAATACCAAGAGAATTTGCTCCTTAATTAAAGAACCATTCTCTATGTGGTGTCACATGGAAAGAAGGACTAGAATCTAGCAGCCACGTGTGGGAAAGGGAATCAGCCATAAGAGCCTCACTTGCCATAGTAGTGTCAAGTGTCAACACATCAACATCATCAGAAATAGCAATAATTTCCTCAATCTTCATAGTCGAAGAAGATGGTGTTGTTTAACATGCCCATCAATATTTTTTCCTTTACCTTTAGCATTCTTCAATGCATATTAGCCTTTCTTCATGTGTCCTTTCTTGTAACAATAGTGGCATTCAATATCCCTCTTCCTTGATTTACTCCTACTCTTATTCCATTGACTATTCTTTTCCTTCTCCTTGCTCCTACCACATTGCTGATTCTTTCCTTGGTAAGAATTATGAACATTATATGCATCTCCACTCTGATTGCCAACAATATATTTTCTAACGCCATGAGATCACTAACGCGTGGCTTGAGGCCTTTGCTGTCTGCACCGCTCCAGCCAAGTGTTGAAGAAACACGGTGGAAAAGTCTCGGCAGATCTTGATTAGGACTACGAAAGCTCTCAAAACCATCTGCCGAAGACGTAGAGAAAACCTATACCGCCGGCTCCGGAAACTCGACGAAAGAAGTTAATAAAGGGAAGATTCAATCTCAGAAGGGACTCCAAAATATCAGAGGAAGATTAAGAAACGAGGAGGAGATCAAAAGGAGAAATCTTCAAATTTATATTAAGGAATGGTGGGCTAGTAAGGCAGACACACCTTCCAAAGAGATGTGCAATATTCTCAGAAGAAAACAAAGTAGAGAGGAGATCCCGCTACTGCTTGATAAGGACGGGGCAGAATGTAAAACAGCGGAAGAAAACATTGGCATAATAGAAGCACACTTCACGAGTCTCCTCAGTAGTGCCTGTCCCCTCTCCCCCCATAGGCAGGATTGCATGGCTACCATCTCTCGGACTTCCCCACATAGAATCCCATGCAACCTGAGTGCTCTGCTTGACGCCTCCATTTCTGAACAAGAGATCCTAGAAGTTATCAATTCGCTTCCAAATAGCAAGAGCCCGGGGCCTGATGGGCTCACCAATGAGTTCTTTAAATCATTCAAATATGTGGTGGCCACCCCCTTGCATCTTGTTTGGCTTGAGGCACTCAAGTTCGGCGCCCTTCCCACTTGTCTCAACAACGGCATCATCAAACTTATACATAAAAAAGGGGAGAGGAACAGAATTGGGAACTCGAGACCTATCACAATGCTTCAAACCGGATACAAGATTCTTGCTAAAGTCATTGCCAACAGGATATCCTGTCATTTAGATCAGTGGCTTAGCAAAGACCAAAAAGGCTTCATTAAGGGAAGGTCAATTTTGGAAGCCATCATTGATATCTGGGAAGGTATGGAATACACTGAAGAATCTAATCAAGACATCGTCTTCCTCAAGATTGACTTTGACAAAGCCTACAACAGATTGGAATGGGACTATATTTTTCAATCGCTAAAAGATCTTGGGTGTAGTCGGAGATTCCTCAAGATGATCGCCACTCTCCTTGGCAATGCTTCGACCAAAGTCAATGTCAATGGACAACTTTCAAAGGCTATCAAACTGAAACGATCCATCAAGCAAGGTTGCCCGTTGGCCCCGCTGCTCTTTGCCATCGCCACTGAAGGGCTGAGCCGACTTGTGGAGCAACAGATGGAGCTTGGTCACATAAGAGGCATCACTTTGCCACAAAACTCAGGGCAAATGACCATGCGGCTATTTGAGGATGACACAAATGCCTTTGTTCACAATGATGAAACCAGCTTAGAAACCTTTTGGTGGTGCCTCGACACGTTTTGTGAGGCCTCTGGTTCCAGAATTAACCATACCAAGACTGCATTTAGGGCCATCAACGGGAATCAACCCAATCTCCTCACTGTGCAAGGATGCCAAATCATTCAATCTGGTCATGTAGTACTCCTTTTTTTTCTCTCTCTGTTTGTGTCATGTGCTAGAGGTCAGAGCTTCTTAATTTCTCAGATAAGACAGCTTCATCACTGTCGTAACATCGGTTGCCGAGATTGAGAGGAAAAATGCCGTGGGCTGCAGCTTCAGGAAGTGTTCAAGTGCTCCTTTCCATTACATGGACATATTTGAGTTCTGAGCAGTCGTTGCTGTCATCTTTTCTTTGCTACCTCGGTTGTTTTGATACCTATCTCTCTCTATCCCCTTCTCTCTTTCCCCTTTCTCTCTCTTTTCCTCCCTCTCTCTCGGTCTCTCATTCTATCTCTCTCTCTCGGTCTCTCATTCTATCCCTCTCTCTCTCTCTCTCTCTCTCTCTCTCTCTCTCTCTCTCTCTCTCTCTCTCTCTCTCTCTCTCTCTCTCTCTCTCTCTCTCTCTCTCTCTCTCTCTCTCTCTCTCTCTCTCTCTCTCTCTCTCTCTCTCTCTCTCTCTCTCTCTCTCTCTCTAACTTCCTCTCTCTCTCTCTCTCTCTCTCTCTCTCTCTCTCTCTCTCTCTCTCTCTCTCTCTCTCTCTCTCTCTCTCTCTCTCTCTCTCTCTCTCTCTCTCTCTCTCTCTCTCTCTCTCTCTCTCTCTCTCTCTCTCTCTCTCTCTCTCTCTCTCTCTCTCTCTCTCTCTCTCTCTCTCTCTCTCTCTCTCTCTCTCTCTCTCTCTCTCTCTCTCTCTCTCTCTCTCTCTCTCTCTCTCTCTCTCTCTCTCTCTCTCCTTCCCCGCTACCTCCGCTACCCCCCCGCTATCCTCCGCAAGTCCCCCCCCCCTACCCTCCGCTGCCCTCCGCCACCTCCCCCCGCTATCCTCCTAGTTCCCCCCCCGCCCAGTTCCGCCTAGTTCCCCCCCGCCCAGTTCCGCCTAGTTCCCCCCGCCCAGTTCCGCCTAGTCCCCCCCCCGCCCAGTTCCTCCTAGTTTGCCCCTTGCACTCCGCCTAGTTCCTCCTAGTAGCCTCCCCGCCACCCCTCCCACTCACCTCTGCCGCCCCTCTCTGCCCCCTCACCCCGCCACCTCACACTCCTGCCACCTACACACACACACACCCGCATACAAACACACACACACACGCACCCTCACATACACACACACCCTCATGTACATACATGCACACCCACACATACATACACACCTACACATTCTCACTCACACCCACACACCCACACACACACACCCCCACACCTGCACATCCTCACATACACACACACACCCACACATGCGCATAAGCACATACACTCACACTCACACATACACACACACGCCCATACATAGGCACACTCCCCCACTCATACACACACTCCCACACACCCACACATGCAACCCACACACACACACACACACTCACATACACACACGCCCACAATTACACACATGTACAAATTACATATGCCACCATTTTGAAAGCATGTGGCTATATGAGAGCTGATTTGAGGGGACATTATATTCAAGCTCAACCTGTCGGCAATAACTTGTTGGAAACAGCTACTTTTGTTGTCAATGCAATCATTGAAAATTTCTCGCCAGATGCAGCTATCTTGACTTGTATATTGAGAGCATGTAGTAATGAGGAACTCTTGGACAGAGGTTGTGAAATACAAGTTCAAATTGTTGGAGCTGATTTATTAGTCACCAATCCTATGATGGTATGGGATAAAGGTATGCAGGTAAAAAGTAAAAGTGGATGAACAAATGTTGCCGCCAACCATTCACGGCGACTACCTATCTTTGTGGATCTAATTCAAATCAAGTGGAATATTTGACCTACCCCCCAATTTTGGGTGATCAACCGGCGCGTGATCAGTGGACGTGAAGAATTGGCAAGGCCCTCTTGGCCTATTGAGACCTATAAAATCAAGGGATTTGTGCTCATTTGGGTACACTGGGGTTACATGTACATGTACGACAATTTAGAGATACAGAGGTTCGTGTATACGTGCAGAAGTCCTCTCTCACACTTGGTGGTTTCAAGTCTATTGTAGAAGCTACTCTTTAGTGTGTATACAGAGGGTAGGCTTCTCAGTGGAGGGCTATGAGCACTATAGTGTAAGAGAGTAGCTTGGATTTATTTTCTTTTCTGTGAGTCAGTGTGTTGATTAATCTCTATTCTCTTGAGAAATTCTACCATTTGTATTGCTCTGAGTTAGCCTGCATATCAGTGGCCCCTTACGCTGATCTGTTGTATTGGAGTTAATACTTTTAGGGTGGCTTGACAGCCCTAAGCTTGCATTTTTGAGCATCACTCTACCCAACCTTGTAATCGTCTGATTCGAATCAAGAAGTGTATGGTCTTCCTTGGTCATTGGTTGTCCATATTTTTTGAAGTATTTACCACTCTGTGCAATCCGTGTTATCTACCTGCTCACAGAAATGTTAAAGGGTATACGTCCCTAAAGAGAACCCCCCTTGAGTAGGTGATGTACTGGACGTGTTTAATTTTCATTCTCTACTTTTGTTAAAATCGGATACCCCAGTACCTCCTCTACAGGTCAGGTCGTTTACATTCTTGGTATCCCATTGGGATTCACTCTTACTCTGGAACAAAGGTGGGCTTGGGTCCTCGCTAGACTTAATAATAAACTTAACTACTGGAGGGGTCTGCAAATAAATCTTGCTGGTCGGGCCATGGTGATCAACACTTTCCTCATATCCTCAATCATATACTTTCTTTCTTGTTGGAGACCAAAGAATCAAGATTTAGCCAAATTAGAAAGTACTTGCAGGAACTTTCTCTGGACCGGTGACCAGAACAGGAGGGGAGTGCCTAAAACCAAATGGTCCATATGCACTGCCGAAAGGAGAATGGAGGTCTGGGTATTATGGACATTGGTAGTATGGCCAATAAGCTTGCGGCTAAGTGGATGATTAAGGCGTGGTGTAACAGAGATTCCTCTTGGGCCACATTAATTTTCAGAAACACAAACGCGATTACTTTAGTAGGATACCCGGGATGGAAAAACCTTGACATCCTCACCCTCCTATTCTCTCCGATTCCGGTCTCACCCAAAGGATCCATCCTGGTTAGGTCCTTGTGGTCTAGCTGGAACACATTCAAACCTCACATTAGAATCAATGAAGATTGGAAGTGGGTTGCAGGTATAAGACAAAATGACTCTATTTGGTTCTCGATCCAAGGCATGAGAAACGTGGAGCCTTGGAATGTCTTGAGTGCCAAGAGACTCTGGAACAAGGGATTCAAACAATGGAAGCACCTCTGGAAACAGGACATGAACAAATGGGTGGACTTTGAGGACCTTGACCCTACTACTGTGGTCACATACAAGGAATGGAATTTTTTACTGAGCAGACGCCATGCTTGGGACCGATCAAAAATCCGACTACTTATGGGACAGGACTCTCCGAACCCAAAGGGCCTTAAATGGTATAATGGTAATCACCTCTCCAAGCTTCCATACATCGAAGCTTGCAACGACATTCACATCAGTCTCAACAAGAAATGGTGTCTCAACTGGACGCGACTCCGATGGGATATGAAATTTATGTCTATCTGGCATCCTCTCATTGAAAACAAAAAGTCGGTTCTCCTATGGCAAATCCTACATCGTGGAATATGGACCAATGCAAAAGCTAACAAGATCTGTGGGGTCCCACCCTGGTGCAAGCGATGCTGCCATAGCAAAGAGGATATAGGTCACTTGTTCTTTGCTTGCCCTAAATCCCTACGGTTATGGAGGGTCCTTGGTCGTTCTTTGGGACTCCAAGAACAAGTCAATTGGAAGCAAGCCCTCATTGGTGAAGTGATCGGTTGCTCTGCGATGTTGTGGAATGCGATTAGGGGAGAGCTCCTTTGGAAGATTTGGCGAGAAAGATGTGCTCAAAACTTTGGCAATAGCCCCAAGGAGTGGTCGATCGAGAAGTCCCTTTTCCTTCTAGGTAGAAGAATTGCTAACTGTAAGAAACCCCCCCCCCCCCTTCAGGCATCACAAAGAGCTACAATATGTCAACAATAAGCTTAAAATCAAGTGGGCTCCACATGATGGGGATGCAAGGTTTATCAACCTCCTCAATAACACTATGTAATGATTGCAAGGCCTACCACAAAGACTTTGGCAGATCACCAGAATGAAATTTAGTCATCAAAAATACTTCAATTGGAAGCCGGCTCTGCGGCGTGAGGCGTGTGGTTTCTCTGCGACTCTCCGAAATGCTCGAAGCTCTAGTCGATTGAGTACTCACTATTCCTCGTTGGCAAGAGGATTGCTAATTGTAAGAAACCGCCCCCCCCTTTTTTTAGGAGTCATCAAGTATTCCTTTTGATGAAGAACACACTTTACCCATGAAGAACACACTTTACCCATGTGAGCCCCACTTGTGGGTGTTTAACCTTTTTCTTGTAAACCCAGCTGCACTCTGTAAAATCTTCCCCCGCTCTATGGGATTCGGGGGGTCCCGTGGGCACTAGTCCCCTTCTTTTGTATTTTTCCTTTATTTAATTCAAGTCCGGGAGAGTAGGCTAAGGCCGAACTTCCTTTATTTAAAAAAAAACAATATATTTTCTATGAGTCTCCTTACTCAAGAGTGCTTCACATATGTCATTATAGACCACTTTACCACCATGTGCACTACTGCTTATAACTATGCAAAACGTATCCCATGATGATGGTAACATGCATAACAACAAGACTAATTTCATTTCATTATCCATATCCATTTTTTGAGCTTGTAATTGGGAGAATATAGTATTAAACTCATTTAGATGAGCAACAACACTATCTCTATCCTTCATGTGAAGGTCATATAGCTTTCTCATCAGATATGCTTTATTTGATGCCGTCTCTTTTTCATATGTATTACATAATTTCTTCCAAAGCTCCTCTACACTTTCATAGTCTAATACTATAAAGTCAAAATTATATGCTAGGTGCAATCAAATGGTAGACCTAGACATTTCATCTAACACATCCCAATCATCTTCATCCATGTCAGCATGCTTCTTTGAGATTCCATTTAGTGTCTTCCATTGCCTCCTCTGAATGAGCACATCTTTAATCTAATTCTTCCATATAGCAAAGCTTATGACATCAAGTTTTTGGATCTCAAAATGATCTTTGCCCTATAAGCTATAGCTCCGCCTCAAAACACTGACTCTAGACCCTGATCCACAAGATGTGCCTAAGGCCTCTCATGTCATGATGATAGAGAATTAAATAGAATTATAATGGATCTAGAAGAGTCCAAACACCACTAAGGCTCCAGGAAAGATGACCAAGTGTCAGATTCTATTAAAGAATTCAGCAATCTTCCTAGAAAATGAATTTATGAACACTAATGACCAACCAAAAGATTATATAAGAATAAATATGATCACACCAATAAGTGTATCAAGGAATAAATCGACCACTGTATTTTTAACAAAACCAAAATAATCTAGGGAAAATTTGCTAGAGTATAATCTACCGAATGAGCTTCTGGCCAATACATGGATTTCACCTTCTTCAGACATCACAAGAATGTAGCTTAATGGCAAGGTATTTCTACTTAAGCGAGCTCTAGGGGGAACAATATAGGGATGGGTGACCTCCCAAAAAGTACTCTAAACTTATGTATTCCTTGATCATTGAGGTCCTCGCTTGTGCATAGCTAATGGCAAGAATGGTGACTTTGGTGACTCAGATGATAGGGTATGCCTTGGTTGTTGCCTTAGTCATAAGCCTTGGGCGGGTAGGCAAGTTCTCGCTTTGCTCGCACAAAAGGAACAAAGATTTGGCATCGAAATCTTATAATACCAATGAAGTATTTATATGGCAATGCACAATGGAAGAATCTCCTTCTTGAGAGCTCCGCAAAAGATACCCTTGTTGTAGAAACCTAAACTCTGATGTCAAACACAGTACTCCACATAAGAACTATAGAATACACAAAAAACACACAATACACGGACCACAAACATAGATATCTTACATCATACAAATGCAATCAAACTTAGAGTTTGTGGCTGATGAGGCCACTATATCGTTTATTAAAGAACATATACAAAAAGAGTCAAGTGGCCATTTGGCATTTCATATGGATAGTAATGGTAACATACCATTCTTCATAATAGCATCATATTCTAGTTGCATAACAACCATCCATTTTTTTGAATTTTGTGCTTCATAAAAAAAAACATGCTTATTCCCATCACAAAGAGTAGAGGCAACCATTGCATAATAATCTGATGCAAAACAAACACTATGAGAGCCTCAACGAGTATGATATGAGAGAGGTGCATCTACATTGCTTTCTCACAAAGTCTATACCAACCATTTGGGCGTAGCTTTTTCCTCCTATATATCTATCCTCTCATCAACAAGTGCATCATGTAAATGTGCATTGGAAATGGAATGATCTGCATCATCGTGAAACCTATAAAGGTTGAGAAATTGCCTCATTTGGACCAATACTTGACTTTCTACCTATAAAAAGAGGCAACATCATGACTAACCAAAATGTGTTTAGTCCATGGATGATACAAACGATAGCCTTTGCTTTTAGAAATATACCCAAGAAAAATACATTTTATTGTTTTATCATCTAATTTTTTATGTTGTTGTCTAGACAATGATGCATATGCCTAACAACCAAAGACACGGAGATGAGGAATAGGTGGATTGCGACCATGCCAAGCCTCATATGGAGTGATATACTATAGTGATTTGTGGGATACCTACTAAGTACATATACTCCATACATAACAACCTCACACCAAAAGTTATGTGGTAAAGATTGACTTTTGACCATACAACTTGCCATCTCCATGTGAGACTTGTTCTTTCTTTTAGAAAATCCATTCTTCTGAGGTGTGTACGCCATTCTATAGTGATGTTTTATCCCACATTCAGCTAGAAATGCATCAAGATCAAAAGACATGTATTCCCCCATCGATTAGAATAAAGGATGCCCATTTTACATGTTGAGACATTTTTAGCCTAGGCCAAAAATGGTTCAAAGCACATAAACACTTTGGATTTTTATTTCAATGGATATACCCATGCATGCCTTGAAAAATAATTAATAAAAGTCACAAAGTAAAGGTAGTTCCCAAAAGAAGGTTTATGCATAGGACCACAAACATCAATGTGTGAACAATTTGCAATTTTTTACTACCTCATACCAAGCCATCTTTTGGCAAGGATGAAGATTGAATTTTAACCAAAATAGAGCCTTCACAGACATGTTTACTAAGTTTCTCAAGTTTGGACAAAGAGGACATCCTTTCAGATCTCTACAAGTTTACCAATGTGTGAGGAGATGATTGGATACACTCCAAAGATGAGGTGGTTTTGCAATAAGCCTGTTGTACACTTGCCAATGTGACTTCAAGGAACCTTAATAGATACCTTTAAATTTCCAAATATGCATTTAGACCCAGTATGTACCTTGGAGCACCATTACCAATAGTTGTGCCAAAACAAATAGCTTGCACATAAAAGAACTCTGAAAAACTTGTTGTTTTTAGACATGAACCTCTTAGGAAAATGTTTAGATCTCATTCTCTAATAATAATTGAATCAAGAGATTTTAGATAAATCTAATTGAAGAGATAAGCTAAATATTCCAAGTTATTTCACTAATTTAGAGTGAGCATACACTGAGGAATGAGCTTAAGAACTTAGGGGTGTAATCTCAAGTTTTCAAGAGGATGATAGTATGCAGACATAGGTAGGTTGTATGAATCATAAATCCATATCTAGTTATCCAAACGGCAGATAAATAGCAAGTAAATAGATCAATAAACATATCCCAAGTTAAATCAAGTCAAAGTATTGAAGATATGCAAAGAACTAGACCTAACAAAATCACTAAAACGGTGAGCTAGTAACAGATAAGAGTAGATAGAGATTATCATAAACTAATGACTCAAATTGTATATGATAATGAATGTATGACACAAAGATGATGCAGTGGACTTACTCACAAATATGTGATCTCAATGTATGCTCAACCATGAGGCTCAATGGCTCTCTCTTCTCTCCCTTATCCCACAACTAAAAGTCACTCCTATTTAAATTCATAAAGTGAATTCGAATTTTGAATTTCTTCTATCGAAAAGTGTTCCTACACTTTAGGTGTTGATGGATTTGATTACAAACACCAATTACTCGTGATTCTTGGCAACTAACATCATGAGGTTTCTTCAAATCATTTCCATTTACTTGTATCAATGAGATAAAACTCACGCCTTCTACAAGAGATGTTCATATCCTAGTCTTTAGTGAGTCAAAAGTAGATGTGAGAAGTCCTGTCCATTTGATCAAGTATTTAGGCTTTCCAAATGTACGAACAACTCTTCCTCAATCCTAAGATGCTTAATTCTTCAATCCTTTGGTATCTCTTGTAATCCAATCATGGATTTAAACCTGTTAGATTTTGCTTCCATCCAATGATTTGGTCATCATATTTGCACATTCCATGTGAGTAGATACATAGAAGAATTGTATCTCCTTATTCACAATCTTTTCCCTAACAAAATGTTAATGGACTTCTATATTTTTAGCCTTGGCATGAAAGATGGGATTAGTAGCTAGATGAAGTGAACTTATATTATCTCCAAATATGTATGGAGTGCCAAAAATCAATCCTAAATCTGTGTATAGTGTCTTAATCCACATAGCTTCTTGTGTTGCATTGACTGACCCTCTGTATTTAGCTTCACTTGAGGAGAGAACAACTATATGTTGCTTCTTCAAAGACCAAGATATGAGCTTTGTAACTGCAAATGATAGATATCCTGTTATGCTTCTTCTGTAATAGTTGGAACCTACCCAATCGGCATCAATGAATAGCTTTACATTCAAAACATATGTGTAGGGGTAATATAAGCCTTCATTAGTTATTCCTTTCAAGTACTTCAATATCCTCGTTACTGCATCCATGTGAGTTCTCCTAGGAGTGTGCATGAATTGACTAAGCACACTTACTCCATAGCAAATATCAACCCTAGTAAGACTAGCATAGTTTAAACTCCCAACTAGGATTTGATAGCTTGTGATGTATTCAATAAGTTCTCCTTCATGAACACTGAATTTGTGATTGACCTCCATGGGAGTACCTACTGTTGGCGATTAACTTTCGCTCTGATACCACTTGTTATGGTCGACGCGGCAAAGGCCCCAACCTTGTCAAGCCTACGGAATTTGCTGCGCCACTGAAAAATTGGTTGCCAAGCTAGAGTGATATTAGAACACCTCTATAATCAGCACTAGCTTAGCAGAGTTACTGTCACTCCAACGTATAGGACTTCGTTTTGAATTTACTGAGAAATTCACTGGAACTTCACTAGACTGTTACTGGACTGTCACCGTAATTATACCGGAATCTTCTCGGAATCAACTCCTATTCTGTTTGTAAATACTTCAAGTGAGTATACAAGAAGTAAGGAAGTGATGCGTGAACTTCCTTCACTGAGTGAACACTTTCTGAAGTTTAAGAAAAACTTCTCCAGTTCAGAATGTCCTTTTTCGGTTAGACTTTGTACTGTGTGTATATATCCATTTCACCGAAATCCTTGACAAGCTGATAGTAGAGATGTCTAGCTATAAGATAAGCTAACTCTCATACAAACCTTTAATTTACTCTGCGAGATATACTTCGTTGTTCTATCGGAAAACTCATTTTTTGAGAAAACTGTAACTGACCGAAACATTCGTTTACTAAGATAGTACCGAGGGAGACGTTTACTAATGATCTATAATTGTTAACGGTTAACGAACTTTCAATCGTAACACGAAAATACTCAGAGTTTTCACATATGAACAATGCGCGCAAACTTCCACATGAACATGTGTTTTCTATTAGAGAAGATGTGTACAAATTAGGTTGGCCTCTTCTTGCTCAAGCTATGGAAACTCTCCTACACTGAGTAGTTTCTTCTACCATCTCTCTCAGATGAACACCTGACACTTCAGGTTTCTGTTATTCATTTGTACATACGCGATCTATGGCATCTTCTGAAAACTTCTCACTCAATCTCTCTTCAGTCTCTATACATACGCGATCTCTGGCGTCTTCTCATTTTCTCATCTCTCTATTCTCTCCCATCATTTTTGACCTCTGTATGTGCTTTATTTATACTGTGCGCTCTTCTCACGCACGTTCTAGCTCGCACTTCCCTCTTATTATTCTTATGCACGTTCTCTCTGTATATACAGTTTGATTTGGTGTAACGAACTCTGATTCTGCAAGATTCTGTACTGTACATAACGGTTGTGAATTTGTCCCTTCATTAAGGCTTTTGATTTTCTGAATATTTGATTCCGCTTCTCTTTATCTTCCTTTATCTGTACGTCAAATTCGTGAGTGATTCTTCAACAGCTCCCCCTCAATCACTAATTTGACTCTTCCTGTCTTCATATAATTTTCTTTCTTTTATACCTGCCATTTCTTTGAGTCTACTTGTCTTTGTTCCATCCAAGCTCTTTGTCAAAATACCTGCAATCTGATATTTTGTCGGAGTGTATATTATTTCTATCTCCTTTTCCATTACCTTTTCCCTCACGAAATGATACTGAATCTCTATGTGCTTTGTTCTTGCATGAAATACTGGATTTGCTGCAAGATACAGCGAGCTCATGTTATCTCCATGTATGATGGGTATACCTTGATCAATACCCATGCTTTTGAACAAGGTCTGCATCCATATCACTTCTTTAGCTACTTCTACAAGTCCTTTATATTCTGCTTATGTCGACGATAAAGCCATTGTGTGTTGTTTCTTCGAACACCAGCTTACTAGCTTATCTCCTAGGTATATCATATACCCATGTGTTGATCTTCTGTCATCTTAGCTTCTTGCCCAATCTGAGTCACTGTATGCTCTCAGTTTTATATCTGACGTAAAAGGATAATATAATCCTTCCTTTATAGTTCTTTTTATATATCTAAGAACTCTCTGTCCTGCAACCCAATGTTGATCCTTCAGACAATGCATAAACTGTGAGAGAACTCCCATTGCATAGTTAAGATCCGGTCGTGTTAGTGCAGCGTAGATTTAGCTTCCCACTAACGACTGATACTTTCTCATATCTTTAAACTCTGCACCACTGTATTTGCTGAGTTTATGATTTGCTTCAAGCGGTGTTGAAGCTTCTCTGCAATTCTCCATATTAAACTTCTTTATTAAGTTTAGGAGATACCTTTCTTCTATAACATATACACCATGATCTGTGTATGTGATTTCCATTCCTAGAAACTATGACAACTTTCCTAGATCACTGATCTGAAACTCCTTTTCAAGTAATCTCTTTACTTCTTTAATTCCTTCATCTGAAGTACCTATGATTATAATGTCGTCTACATAAATGAAAATGTAGATCATACCTTCTTCTGTTCTTTTAATGAGACTTGCATCTACTTTCAAACTTTGGTATCCAAGTTCATTGAGATATTTCACAAGCCTGTAGTTCCAAGCTCTTGGAGCTTGCTTCAGTCCGTAAAGTGCTTTTCTTAATCTGAAAACAAAATTTGGGTATCTGGAACTTACAAACCCTTTCGGTTGTTCCATGTAGACTTCATCTGATATGTATCCATTCAGAAAGGCGTTCTTTATATCTAGCTGACTTAGCTTCCATCCTTTTGATGCTTCTATAACAATCATTGTCCTTATGGTTGACATCTTTGCCACCGGACTAAACGTCTCATCGTAATCTATGCCATGCGTCTGAGCATAGCCCTTGATAACCAGTCTGGCTTTGTATCTGGCTATCCTTCCATCTGCAAGTTTCTTAACTTTGAAAACCCATTTGTTTCCAATGACTTTCTTACCATTTGGTTTCGGAACAAGTTCCCATGTCTTGTTCTCTTCCAGTGCGCTAAACTCTTCTTCCATTGCTTCTTCCCATTTCTTCTTACCTTTAGCTTCGTCATAGTTCTGTGGTTCTTCATCATCTTTGACCATATATGCGTAATTTTTTTGAGTTATATACGAGGTATCATAAGAGTACCTTTCTGGTTGTCTTCTATTCCTGTTTGACCTTCTTGGTTCAAACTCTTCATGTGTATCTGAATACACATCTTCATCAAATCCCTGTTCATCTCCATTTCTCATACCTGATCCGATCCTGGACGTACTTGCCTACATATAGTCTTCATCTCTATTCACCTGTACAATCAATTTCCCTTTCTCTTTTCTTCTTACTTCTTCTTCAAATTCTTTCGTTGTATGGCTTTGATCTGCATACCAGCTCTTCTGTTCATCAAATGTAACATCTCTGGAAACAGTAAACTGTTTTGCTAAAGGACTCCATAACCTGTAGCCCATCTGCTTTTCATCGTATCCGACGAGCACACATTTCTCTGCTTTCGGTTCGAGCTTATGTCTGAGTTGTGACGGTACATAAGCATAAGCTACTGATCCAAACACTTTGCAATGATCAAGTGTTGGCTTCTTTCCCCACCAGGCTTCATAAGGGGTCATTCCATCTAATGCCGTACATGGTAATCTGTTTACCAAGTATGTAGCTGTATTTACAGCTTCAGCCCAAAGATAATTTGGACAATCCTTTTCCTTTAGCATAGCTCGTGCAAACTTGACTAGAGTTGGGTTCCTTCTTTCTACTACACCATTTTGTTGTGGTGTGTACCTGCAGGTTATTTCTCTCTTAATACCTGCATTCCAAAGATAGTCATTGAACTCTTGGGAGAAGTATTCTCCCCCTCCATCAGACCTCAGTCTCTTCAGCTTTCGTCCTGTGAGTCTTTCAGCATATGCATGAAAATGTTTGAAGCTTTCAAATACCTCTGATCTTTCCTTCAAAACATATAACGTTATCCATCTTGTAGCATCATCAATGAAAAGAACATAATACCTCGATCCGCTGATTGATCCTTCTTTTGTGGGACCCCATACATCTATATGAATGAGTTCGAGTACTTCGTCATGTTTGAATCCTTTCTTTTGGAAAGGTAACCTGTGGGCTTTTCCCATCTGACATGCTTCGCACTTATGAATCATATGTTGGTTCTGTACATTTGGTAATCCTAGTACTGACTGTTTTGAAGTCATAGCTTTAATTCCTTTTTCATTGAAATGACCTAATCTCTTATGCCAGAGATCAAGTTCTGTAATCACCTTTTCACCATGTGTGAGCAATGCTTGGCCAATGTTCCCTTGTACTCTTAAAGTAAAGTGTCTGCCTTCTTTCTTACCAGAGACAATCTGATTGTATCCGTTCTCGGGATCTTCTACAAATACTCCTTCATTTGTAAATTTGACCTGAAAACCTTTCTCAACTATCTATCCTACACTAATTAAGTTTTTCGGTATTGTTGGAACATACAAAACATTGGTTAGCAAATCTGCTCCACTTTTACACTTCACTTTTCCAATTGAATGTACATTATGCCTCGTATTGTCACCTGTTTGAATAGTATGACTGGAACTACATTTTTCCAATTCTGACATCAGTTCTATATTTCGTGACAAGTGATTAGAACATCCAGAATCAATGTAAAATACCTTTAGTTCTTCGTTATCTGATGTGATGATTGATTTCATCATCAATGATGTATGACTTTCATTCTGTGTGTCATTTGCGTAGTTGTTGTAGGTGGTGTTGTAGGATTGATTCTGCCCCCAACTTCTTGCTCCACCTCTACCACAACTTCCTCTTTGATTTTGTCTTCCTCTTTGAAAGTTATTTTGATATCTTCCGCTTCTGCCTCTGCTATTACTGTTCTGATTTTGATTTGATCCTTGTTGATTGTGCCAGCAATCATGAGCCAAATGATTACTTAGTCCACAGATCCAGCAAGCCTTCTTGTTGTTATTCTGGCTACTTCTTCCTCTTCCAAAACCTCTTGCTCTTCCTCTGTCGGTGCCTTTACCTCTTGTATAATAAGCCTGAGAACTCGACTCTTCTTCGTCTTTTGACTTACCTTTGTCTGGTTTCTTCTTGTTCTTCATGTACATTGCAGAGCTTTGTCCTTTATCTGCATCTCCTTTCAGGTCTTTCTCATATGTGAGCATCAAACCAAGCAATTGATTTAAATCTGGTACAAAATGATTTAAAGAAAGTTCAGTTGAGAGTACGAAAGGTTTCCACCTTTCATCTCCTCTCAAACCTGTTAGCAGTTGCGCTATCAATCTGTGATCTTCAACATCTTCATTTATGGATCCAAGACTATCTGCTAGATCCTTCATTTTAGTAACATAGTCACTAATGCTTTGATTTGACTTCTTTTTGAATGTTGTGAATTTGGACCATAAGCTAGCCTTCCTAGCTTTCGTAGTATTTTGGAAGTGATCTTCCAACGCACTCCATATGTCCTCCGCTTTCTCCAGACCTCTAATGTGCAGTAGTAGATGGTCTGAAATGGTATTATAAATGTAAGCTCTTGCCGTTGCATCTTTCTTCTGCCATAGCTTCAAGGCTTCTAATTCTTCTTTTTCCGGTTGACTATCATCTTCGAAAGTCGGCTTCTTTTCTTCTCCGGTCACATACATCATTAATTCCTTACTCATAAGTAAGGCTTCCATGCGCATTACCCATGCGAGATAATTATCTCTGTCCAATTTATCAATTTGGACATGATCTTCCATGATCTTCTTGTTTTTGTTACTTCCGGTGAACTTTTGAGAATCTTTCTGCTCTTCAAAATCTTTCTCGTTCTGGTTCCACTGTTTGGAAAACCTTCTCTGTGATACCAATTTCGGTATGCTGGCTCTGAACCCACTTCTAAGGCTAATTGAGGGTGGATATTCTGCTCATACCACTTGTTGGCGATTAACTTTCGCTCTGATACCACTTGTTATGTTCAACACGGCAAAGGCCCAAACCTTGTCAAGCCTGCGGAATTTGCTGCGCCACCGAAAATTGGTTGCCAAGCTAGAGTGATATTAGAACACCTCTATAATGAGCAGTAGCTTAGCAGAGTTACTGTCACTCCAACGTATAGGACTTCATTTTGAATTTATTGAGAAATTCACTAGAACTTCACCAGACTGTTACTGGACTGTCACCGTAATTATACCGGAATCTTCCCGGAATCAACTCCTAATCTGTTTGTAAATACTTCAAGTTCGTATACAAGAAGTAAGGAAGTGATGCGTGAACTTCGTTCACTGAGTGAACACTTTTTGAAGTTTAAGAAAAACTTCTCCGGTTCAGAATGTCCTTTTTCGGTTAGACTTTGTACTGTGTGTATATATCCATTTCACCGAAATACTTGACGAAGTGATAGTAGAGATGTCTAGCTATAAGATAAGCTAACTCTCATACAAACCTTTAATTTACTCTGCGAGATATACTTCGTTGTTCTACCGGAAAACTCGTTTTCTGAGAAAAGTATAACTGACCAAAACATTCGTTTACTGAGATAGTACCGAGGGACACGTTTACTAACGATCTATAACTGTTAATGGTTAACGAACTTTCTATCGTAACACGAAAATACTCAGAGTTTTCACATACAAACAATGCACGCAAACTTCCACATGAACATGTGTTTTCTGTTAGAGAAGATGTGTACAAATTAGCTTGGCCTCTTCTTGCTCAAGCTATCGAAACTCTCCTACACTGAGTAGTTTCTTCTACCATCTCTCTCAGATGAACACCTGACACTTCAGGTTTCTGTTATTCATCTGTACATACGCGATCTATGGCGTCTTCTGAAAACTTCTCACTCACTCTCTCTTCAGTCTCTATACATATGCGATCTCTGGCGTCTTCTCATTTTCTCATCTCTCTGTTCTCTCCCATCTTTTTTTACCTCTGTATGTGCTTTATTTATACTGCGCGCTCTTCTCACGCACATTCTAGCTCGCACTTCCCTCTTATTATTCTTATGCATGTTCTCTCTATATATACAGTTTGATACGGTGTAACAAACTCTGATTCTGCAAGATTTTGTACTGTACATAACGGTCGTGAATTTGTCCCTTCATTAAGGCTTTTGATTTTTTGAATATTTGATTCCGCTTCTCTTTATCTTCCTTTGTCTGTACGTCAAATTCGTGAGTGATTCTTCAACACCTACAACTTTGGATTCTTGCATTTTGAATTTTGCAAGCATGTCCTTTATATACTTCCTTTGTGTAAGAAACATCCCTTGATCTGTGTAGACTACTTCCAATCCAAGGAAATAAGTGAGCAGTCCAAGGTCGCTTATCTTAAACCCCTACTTAATATGGGCTTTGGTTGTTCTAATCCCATCAGCATCATTATCTGTAAGAATTATATCATCTACATGCACACACATGTATATTACTTCAAATTTACTTCTCTTGATGAAAAATGAAGAATTTGCTTTGCTTGATTGAAATCATTTGTCCTGCAATAAGGTAACTAATCTATGGCTCCAAGATCTAGGAGCTTGCTTCAAGCCATATAAAGCTTTCCTAATTTTACACACATATTCAAGATGTGATCTTCTTTGCTTCTCGACATGATGTTGGTTCTTTTGAATCTATATCCTGAGCAATATAAATTGAATGCTTGGTGACAAATCTATACCTTTCTGGCTTCCTTTATTCTCTAGTTGATCTCCTTATTATTTGTTGAGAAGGTTCTGCAACATCTCTCAAATCCTATACCTTTGCTTTACCTTTTTGTTCCAAGAATTGATATTCCTT
>CM035431.1:114862745-114922745 GCA_020310875.1 Ceratopteris richardii
AGACATATAGATTCTTAGGCCAATGCATATACACAAGCACAAATGCATATTCTTACTTAATTACACACATACAGAAGCACCTAAGAAATAGTCTTATACACCTAAAATAACACAACCACGTGCACATATAACATAAACACACGTGTTATTTCACACACATATTCATAAATGCACATTCAACCCACAAACACATTCACATACGTATATGCGCTAACAGAACACACAATGCACATATGCACTTAAGCATGTAAGTTGATACATATACACACACATAGTTACACACATTAAGATCATCTCTATGGTTCACATGTAAAATTATTCATACTGCTCATAGAGGAATTAATAAAAATTATATCTATTAAGGGTGCAAAAAAGGGTTTATATAGAGATAACATCGAGGGTTCAAATGAGGATTCAAATATCTCTTCCATCATTCTGTGTTCAGAACACATTCTCATCTTCTTTTACCTGCAGGTACTTAAGAAAAAAGATTAGACAAATCAAATAAATGCATCAAAAATACTTGAGCGAGATAACAATTAACCATCTTGAAATCAAGAAGTTTTTATTTTTCTAAATGATTATTTGGATTTGGAAATCCCTCCGACATCTACCCCCACTAAACCTGCACATTGTCTCAATGGGCCAGCCTGCAGTTCATGGAAAGCAGCATCAAATTCTTTGGAAAAACTTATAAAGTGACTCTACATAAGATGATAAAAAATGCTTCTAAATTAAAATTAAGTTTCTGATAATAATGAAAATTCATAAAATTATGTAAATGTGAATTGGAAATCGTTTCCTTCAATGCATACAGGCAAAAGGCAAATTTAGAAAATCCTATAATAGCCATTTAGATAGTTGTGGTACATACCATTCCACTAACCTTGTTCACATGTAAGATTTAATTTATATAAGTATTCTAGCTTCTATCTTAGTTGTGTGGCATAAGATACATCTAGCTAATTCTTCTGTAGCAAACCTTGCCTCATATAGCCCGCAATACATTTCAGAAGTGACTTCAAGACCACAATTGAATCATAATAAGTTTTCTTTTTCTCTTTCTTCGTATCTTTCTTTTTCCTTTTTCTTCTTTTCTTTTTCTTTTCCATCTTGCAGCAACCATTAATGTACTCCTTGATGAATTCATTTTTCTTTCTTTTTTTCCGCAACTTTTTTGTTTAAGGGGAAAGGCTTAACCCCTAATCAGAGCTGAGGATCTAGAAGCATGCTACAGCTAGAACTAGGATCTCATTTGCTAAACAATTACAGAAAATAAAGAAGCCTACTTGTATAAACTAAATTTACTTTTACTAAGGGTCGCAGGTCAAGTGTTCCTCTCTCCTACCCTCACAAAAGATTATAAGTTCCCTAAATTGGACCCTTAACTTGCATACACATTGCTACTTTGATTTCTTTTTCATTATCTAGATAATTTTAATAAATTTCATTTTACACTATAAACATATAAAACCCTAAGTATGAAATGCATGAAAATAAACTTTTATTTATTAAAATAAAGAACAGTTAGAAATATTTCACCTAATTATGTTTCATCTTCATCCTCTCTTCAAATTCATCATAAATTTGGTATAAAAATCTTCAATTTATTTGCTAATATTGCATCATAAATTCTATCATAATCATCATCATATTTTATCATCATCATAATAGTGGTAAAAAAAACTCATAATTTTCATCATATTCATCATCATAAGTTTCCTCATAGTTTTAACAAATGTGAAAAGAAAAATCATATTTGCATCATATTTTTACATATTTTTCTTTTTTACAAGATTATCCTCTTTTTCATCATAATTCTAGTAAGAGAAAATCATATTGTTCAAATGTGAGAAGAAAAATAACTTTTTAATCATATTTTCTCATCTTTTTCATCATAATTTTAATAAAAGCAAATCATATTGTTCATAATAATTTGCAAACATATTACTTGTATATTTTCATATATATATATATATATATATATATATATATATATATATATATATATATATATTAAAGGAAATCATAATGCAATTAAAACATTTTGTTTATATATTTTTCATCATATTTTGTTCAAGAAAATCATAATGCAAAACTTTGTCATAACCTTAAAAAAAATTCATCAAGCAATAAATCAAAACGCATAAATACCTCAGATTTTGGACAAATGTGTTATGCAAAAATTTCATAGAAATATTTATCAAGCAGAAAATCAATTCATCAAAAGTTGTAAATATTTTTCTTCAATCAAAAATCACAAGAAAAATATTTTCTCAAGTTCTTTTCTCGCTTCTTTTTCATAAGTTTAGAAGAATTTTTGGTATTTTTCTCAATGTGCAATATAGCCTCTTGTAGCCATTCATTTATATCTTTGTTATCTTTGACTTCATCAAATTTACCTTGATTAGAACCATTATCATTCTCTTTGACTTTAAGTTCATAACTCACATCATATATGTCTTCTTTTTTATCATTTTTTATTGTTTTTTGAACTTCATTTTCATCATAGTTTATCCTTGCATATTCTATTTTGTTAATCCTTTTCAATGTATCTTGATCATATCTTTTATCGCTAGATTTAGTTTGATTGTCAATGTTGCTCATAAATTTCGATTTTAGAAGATTTTGATCATTTTCAAAAAATGTATCTTGAGTCTCAATTTTTTTCATAGATTGAAATTCACAAGACTTTATTTCCTCATCATAGCTCTTATATTTTGTGACATGTTTTAGGTTTAAATTTAGTTTGTTCAAAGTATTCTCTCATCCCTCCTCAACCTAAGTTTAAATGCAAAGGTAGTTCGGTTTGAAAATCACAAATCTTATGGTCATTTGTAATGACTAAGTGTAATTTGCATGCATCATGATAAGCAACACAATCATCATCCATATGGCCTAATTGGTCACACCAAAAAAAATCTAATTGGATGTACTCTCCTATTCATAGCCCTATGGGTGGATCATCTATGGTCAAGTATTTGGTTTCTATCATGCAATTTTGTAGATAGGCTTTGAATTTCTTGTTCATGCTTGCATTTGCATCTAGGTAATTTAGTTATCTATCTGGTTGATTCATCAATTTGGTTCTTCAAATTTGTAACAACTTCTTTTAAAATACCACACATCACATAATTTGAATTGGAAAACTCACTTATCTTATCAATTAATTGAAACACTTCTTTAAATTTGGCTTGATTTGATGATTTTAACTTATCCCCTAGTTCTTTGAGTTGTAACTCAAATTCCAAAATCTTATTCTTAAGTAATTCTTCAATACTGGAGCTTTTATCATGTGTCTTTACTTAACCTTCCTTCGTTTGGCCCGTTGAAATTTATTAAAAAGTAAGGATCAAGAGATCGATCAAATACCCGGAGTATGACTTTTCAATATCGAAATATATCCCTAGATAATAAAGCCAAGAATATTGATTCCACCAAACCCTAGGCTTTTCTATTAATATTTCCTTTTATCAATATATATGCTTTTTTACTTTATTCTGAACTTATAATTTCTCTAGTCTGACTTGATATTTTTGGTTTTATAACTTTTTATTTTTTATTTTAGAGTTTTTAAGTTCAAAGCTGTCTTAAATTTTCTAACCTTTGAATTTTGAATCCCAAATGTTACTTTAATTTTTTTATCTTTGAGTTTGATTTAAACCCAAGCTTGCTTTAAATTTTTTAACTTGTGGGTTTCTAACTCCAAAGTTTACTTTAATTAAGTTTTTTAACTTTGTGTTTTTAATACCAAAGGTTACTTTAATGAAAATTATGTTTAGATAGCTTTTATAAGTTTGAAATAAGTTTTCTTAACTTGAATGTTTTGAATTTGAATATAGTAGGAAAAACAAGAAATAACAACGAATTAAATCAAGAACTAAGCCTATTTGTTTAAAATAAAACTCTTTTCGTGCAATAAAGTAAATCTTTTTGAGTACTTTATAAATCTATCCTTTGTTTTCAAATAAACAATCCTGTGATCTAATATGCAGCTATGTGCAATGCTAAACAGAAATAATCATTTGTAATGTAATAATGTTTTAATATTTTGCAAATGCATATGTAATGTGACTATTTTCTAATGCAATGAAAGCAATCCTTCTTTTCCTGTGATGTAATTGTACGAAAATGAAAGAACTTGAACAAACATCTTACCTTTAGTTTCTTGATGCAGAAGGCTCTCACGTGCACTGTGATAATTCTTTACAAACTTTAATAAATCAATCCTAAGTCCAAACTAAAAGTCATTGTGCTATAATAATCTTCTCGTGTGTTGATGGGGGGAGGGGGGAAAGAAGTGACGAGGCTCCTCCATCTTGGATACCCTTCTTCTCATGGAGGCGAACAACCCTCAACAACTAGGGAAAAAGGTAGCTAGCAGCAAGATCTTCACTTGTTGTTGCTTCTTCTTCCTCCACTCACGTGCAAACAATAAGAAAATAAAAGTTAACTTCTTTAATTAGGATTAAAAACACAACAAAAAATCCTAAGCACTCTAGCATCACGTTTCACGTCGGGTACACCAAATTTGTTGAGGGGTGTGAAGGGAGGCAGCCGCTCATCAGGACGAACTTGCATTAGCCTCTCTAAGTGACTACACGCTACGTGTTTCGTTGTGTACTTTAGTAACTAGGAAGTGTTTTCAATGTGGGAGTTCTGAGCTATAGTTTAATACTCTATTTAAGTTTAGCCTCTAAAACTAAGGTCCATAAGGAAGTAGACATGTAAAATATAAAAGATGGTAATAGAGTCTCTAAAAAGAGGAATGTATGTTATGTTCACTAGAAGATTTACTTGAAGATGCATTATCTGCAGACATGAGAAATAAAGTGCACTATAACAAATTGACTGATAATTGAACTGTATAGTGATAATACTAAGATCTCAGAACTAAAATAATCTTTTACAAGCACTTTAAGAAAAGTTCTCATACAGATACTATGAAGATACTCCTATACAAATCCTTATACAAAAGCCTAATACAAGATTTTATGTTTCAAAATGTGATAAAATGAAACTAAGATAAATGGCAAAAATGCAGCTTTAAGCTCCTAAATTTCGTCAAGTTGTCACTACTCGTCACTTCTCCATCAAATGGTCTGCAGGAAATGACATTAGGAAAAAGAAAACACAAGTATTTCTTTATTAATATAAAACACTCATTCATTTTTCATACATTCATTTATGCTTATGCCCTTCATTCATGATTGCCAGACATTCATGCACTACAATTATACTTATTTTTATATGTATTTCTTATTCATATGACCCCATCTCATATGCATGCACACATGCACATGCTTTACCTATTTAGCTACATGTTAATTTATATTTATCCTATATTAACACATTCATTTTCATCAAGTTAACATACACTTAGACACGTGCTAACTTATGCTAACTCTTTCAATCATATTTCTATATTAATACACACTCACATCTATGCACATACACATACTCCTATTCTTGAAGCATATGCATTTAACATTATGCATTCATATGCATAGAGGTTAACTTACATTTATCTTATATGTATAAATATCTATATGCATACACACATGCATATACTTAAGCATATAGGGATGCAAATCCATACTAACTCATAACGCATACATGGATGCATTTACGTATACATGTCTTAATCATGTATATTCCTACTTACATTCATGCACATGCAAACACAACATAAACACGCATTCATGTACACATGTATTTACATACTATTATGCTCATACTTGCTTTTGCATACTCATACATCCTAACATATTCATTCTATCTCATGCATCACTTTAACATGTATATCTCATCATTGTCAAGCTCTTTATATTCTCATTCTCACTTATGTTAACACACTCATTTTCATATGTATAGATTATCATACATTATTATGAAAATGTACATGCAAACCTATATGTTCAAGCATACTAACACTTAGATGCATTCATTCACATACACATGCACTTACGCACACACTTATCACACACGCACATGCATTTCATCTACCTCTTACATACACATGCACACACTACATATGCACATGCATATACATTAACTCATATGCATGCTTTTGCATTCACATGCATGCATTTATATACATGCACTCATTCACATGTATATGCACTTATATTCACATATACTTCTAAACTTATTCTTATGCACACATACATTAATTTTCATATGCATGCACACAAACTATTACATGTATGCTCATACTCACTAATTTATGTTTATTCAAATACATAAACCTAACACTCATATGAACTTAACATAACTTAAACTTATGCTAACACATGTTAATTAAGTCTCTCTTATCCATATGATAATACACACTCACATACATTCCCATATACATACATCTATTTCATATGCTTTCACACAAACATTAACCTTAATATGCATACTCATACACTATCATATACTTCTAATGAAATTACATTCATGCCTATCATGCACAAGTAAACACATGCACGCTCACACAACTCATGCACACATTCATCTATACAAGCTCTCACAGTCATATGCATGCCTTCATACTCACTTCACATACAGATGCACTCATGCATACACACTCATCACACATATGCATTCATACACATGCACTCATGCATACACACTCATGCATACATATGTATTCATAAACATGCACTCATCATACGTTCATTATCTCTTATATGCACATGCACACACTACATAGGCACATGCACTCATGGATACACACACATGCATACATACACATGCAAACATACACATGCATACATACACATGCATCTAAAACCCACATATGCTCATCAAATCCTATTTACTTCTCTCTTTCTCTCTCCCCTCTGTCTCTCTCTCTCTCTCTCTCTCTCTCTCTCTCTCTCTCTCTCTCTCTCTCTCTCTCTCTCTCTCTCTCTCTCTCTCTCTCTCTCTCTCTCTCTCTCTCTCTCTCTCTCTCTCTCTCTCTCTCTCTCTCTCTCTCTCTCTCTCTCTCCCTCTCTCTCCCTCTCTCTCCCTCTCTCTCTCTCTCTCTCTCTCTCTCTCTCTCTCTCTCTCTCTCTCTCTCTCTCTCTCTCTCTCTCTCTCTCTCTCTCTCTCTCTCTCTCTCTCTCTCTCTCTCTATATATATATATATATATATATATATATATATATATATATATATATATATATATATATATATATATATATATATATATATATATATATATATATATATATATATATATATACATATATATATCGCTCTCTCTCTCTGTCTCTCTCTCTCTCTCTCTCTCCCCCTCGAAACCTCTGACAAATCACTCTCCATGAAGTCTACTGTCATGTCTCTTCAGTATCACAGGGCCTCTCTCTTTCTCCTCACTCTCTTTCACTCTCTCTCCATCTGTGACCTTTGCTACATGATGTCTACAACAGCCCATGATCGCTTCTCTCTGTTCTTGATTCTATCTCTTTCCAAACCTCTCTTGTGCACATCAGTCTCTACTCTGTGTCATCATGCACAATAGCTAGAAGCATGTGTGATTCGTTCTCTTGACAAACTTGTTCTTTCTATTTATGGATATGGAAAACGACAAGAACTATCTTCTCCTTCATCTATGGCCTCCAGCATTCGAGATCCCTCTCGCACATTCTCTCTCTTAGTGTGCATAGAAACCATGAGATGAAGGAAGAGAAGAAGTTAGAATCTCTCTCTCTCTATCTCTATCTCTCTCTCTCTCCTCTCTCTCTCTCTCTCTCTCTCTCTCTCTCTCTCTCTCTCTCTCTCTCTCTCTCTCTCTCTCTCTCTCTCTCTCTCTCTCTCTCTCTCTCTCTCTCTCTCTCTCTCTCTCTCTCTCTCTCTCTCTCTCTCTCTCTCTCTCTCTCTCTCTCTCTCTCTCTCTCTCTCTCTCTCTCTTTGTGCACGGATCACAATCTATCGCTATCCTTGATCTGTGCATCGACACATCTCCATCGCTCTCTCTCTCTGAGGGGTTTCTCAAATGGAAGCAAGTGAGTTTGTATCTCTGTCCATCAAATCACCCATCTTAGCTCAGGCACCGATCTGAAGCAGTTCACTTTGAATATCTATCCATCAAATCATGCATCTTTGCTCAAGCACCGATCTAAAGTAGGTTGTAGAAGCTGATAAAGGGCTAATTGAAAAATATCTAAAGAGACTCTCACTCTCCCTCTCTCTCTCCCTCCCTCTCTCTCTCTCTCTTTGTGTTGCAGCCACGTACCTGCAGGAAATGACATTAGAGAAATAAACACACAAATAAATAAATAAATATATATATATATATATATAGCCATAATAATTCACATGCATACTAATCCTAAACTAACACACTCACATGCTTGCCCCTTTCTTACTTTAGTTCACTCATGCTCCACTTACACATTACTTAATTGTTATGTAATAGTTATACTCATGCATGTTTATTTAGGTACACACATATATTTCTTTAATCATACATTTACTATATGGTATATTGATTTAATCAAAACAATTATTTTAATCTTTTACATGCTTCACTTATGAAATATATAACTTTTTTTGTACATGGTTCCTGGTTCATGGTTTATTCTGATTAACTCTTTTGTGTCCAATAATATTTTGCTTTATGAAATCATATTTTGTTTTCCATTAGAGTACACATCATATGTACTTGGTTTTTTTGGGCAGAGTGTATTGTCTTTTGGTAAACAACATCATGGTAATGTTGTTTTAGCAATAGACAACATACTCTACCCCAAAAAAAAATTGCAGGCATAGTCATCGGTATAAGCGACCATACTCAGAGCAAGGTCATCAAAATAAGTGTGGATACACCCACCGGGCACCAATATACCTGACGGTACACCTAGCAGAGGTGCCAATATATGAGCATCGATAATATTGACGCTCATATCGATGATTATACTAACGCTCATATCGATGGATATACCGATGCCTATATCAGTTCTTTAATTCCGATGTGCATATCGACACCTACACTTACATCGGGGCAAAAATGCGCCCGTTCAATTTCCTCGGTAAAAGCCTCCATATACGACCGATCTGTTGTAGTGTTGTAATGGAATATGTGCATAGGCTATGCATCCAAATATCTTGCAATGATCAAGGTTAAATCTTTTCCATTCCATGCTTGATAGGGTGTCACCCCATCCAATTCTAGTGATGGGAGTCTATTGATGAGGTAGGTGGCTATGGATACAGCTTTTGCCCAGAAATAATATGGTAATATTATCTCATTAAGCATAGACCTTGTAGCTTCAACTATGGTCCTATTCCTTCCGTCTGCTACTGCATTTTTCTTTGGAGTGTATGTGGTTGTGATCTCTCTCTTCATACCCCTCTGTTGGAGATAAGTATCAAATTCATGGGAGAGATATTCTCTCCCTCCATCTGACCTTGGATTTTTAAGTGTTTTACCTATTTGATTTTCAATTAGAGAAAGATACTTCTTGAAACATGAGAAGACTTCATCCTTATGCTTCATAAAGTATAGGATGGTTCAACTGCTACACTCATCAATAAAAGATACAAAGTACTTGGATCCTAAAATTGATGGTTCTTTGCTAGGTCCCCTAACATCTGTGTGAACTATCTCCAACAAGTCACCATGTATGTATCGTTTCTTCATTAAGGGTTGTCTATGTGATTTCCCAAGCTGACAAGCACTACACTTATATATCATGTGTTGCTTCGATATATTTGGTAGGTCAAGCACACTTTGATCCCTGGACATTTGCTTTAGATTTCTTTCACCTATATGAGCCAATTTTTTGTGCCACATCTCTAATTCTGATAAGGTCTGACCACCATAATTAAACAAGACTATATTTCTAGTGTCTTGGAGTTCAAATGTCAAGAGTGTACATGTCTTTTCTCCGTTTGCAATTCTCTTGAATCCTTGTTTTGGATCTTTAACAAAGGCTCCATTTCTTGTGAATCTTACATGCAATCCTTTCTCTAGAATTTGTCCAAAACTTATGAGATTCTTTGTTATGGTAGGTACATACAATACCTTGCTGAGTAGATTCATGTTTACATCTAGAGTTTTCACATTTTTTATCTTTTATATTGAATGTATAGTGTCATCTCTTGTTTGAACCTCATGTGTATTTCTTGGATCTTCTAAGTATGAGAGTAGAGCCAGATTCCCTGCTACATGATTTGAACAACCAGAATCTATATAAAATGCATTCTCATCTACTTTATCTTGCTTCATAGTGATGTTCATCAATAGAATTGAGTCATGTTGTGTATGTTTCTCAGTGAAACTATTGTAATCTATCCTTCCTCTATATCCTTCATGATTATTTGCATTGTTGAAGTTGTTTTTATTGTAGCCATTGAAGTTATTTGCTCTGCCTCTTACACTTCCATAGCCGCCTCTATTGAAGCCTCTTCCTTTTTTATTTCTGGGATTCTTGAAACAATTCTTAGTTGTATTATTAGTTAGGCCAAATATGGCACATGGAGAAGAACTTTGCAATCTTCCCCTACCTTTTCTACCTCCTCTGCCTCTTCCTCTTGAACCTCTACCTCTACCTCAAAAATTTTCTTGGGAGGTACTACCTTCATCATCGGATCTTTTACCTTTGTGTTTGCTATCCTTAATCTTATTCTTATCTATGTATAGGGCAAAGGATTGGTTACCTTTTGACTTGTCTCCATTCTTCATGAGATTTTCCTAATGAGTGAACAATTGTCCCATGAGAGTGTTGAAATAAGGTACCTGTTGGGTGTGTGTAGAAGTGCGAGAGACACACAAGAAGCACACACAAGGAGCATAAATGAAGCAAGACACACGGAGAAGACGATGGTGGGAATAGCTCTCTCTATTGACGAAAAAACTGAATAGAAGTAAGAGTTGAATAATATCCCTAAGTACAAAGTACCACCACATATGAGAGTATCAAGTATGTGGTAACATGGGGAAAAAACCTCTAGCTAGCACTAGAGTAAAAAGTGCCCATGTATAGGGAAAAGGTTCACATCAAAGCTACTCGAGGAAAACATAAGTGTAACAAATACCCCTGGAGCGAATGATGTGAACACATACAGAAAGTGAGAGATCAGCTCCCACAAGGTAATAAGCCTAAAGCTTTGCGAAAAGCTTCAAACTTTTCCCGTGGAAGAGCTTTGGTGAATATGTCTGCCACATTATCATGTGTAGGCACATATACCAAATCAATATCTCCTGCATGAAGGCGCTCTCTCACATAGTGATAATGCACCTCAATATGTTTGGTCCGTGCATGAAACATTGGGTTTTGTGCAACAACCAAAGCACTCTGACTATCAGTGAGAATATGCATAGCAGCATCAATCTCAATGCAAAGATCCATCAATAGGCATATCAGCCATATACACTCCACTGTAGCTGTGAAAACTGCCCTATACTCAGCTTCACAACTCGATGTCGCCACTATAGGTTGCTTCTTACTCAACCAAGATATGCATGAGTCTCCAAGAAAAAAGCACTTACCACTAGTGGACACGCGAGTATCATAACAACCATCCCAATCACTATCTGTAAAAGCATGCAAGCATGGATGAACATCTCTGCCATAAAAGAGACCTAAGCTCAAAGTGCCTTGAAGATATCTAAACACAGGTTTCACCGCTTGCCAATGCTTAGTGCCAGGGCTATGCATGAATCGACTCAACTTGGAAACTGCATACTGTATATCCGGCATTGTGTTGCATGCATATATAAGACATCCCATAGCTTCTTGATATAGAGAAGTGTCAAATGCATCACTGGAATCCTCAACTGAGAACTTGAATCCCGTCTCAAGTGGTGTGGAAACTGGCTTACAATCCTCAAAGTCAAAACGCTAAAGTAGTTTTTCAACATACTTTGCTTGATGCATAACAATTCCCCCCTCAACAGATACAAACTGGATGCCAAGATAGTAGCTTAAAAGACCAAGATAAGTGACATCAAAAGAATGTTGCAAATCAGCCATAAGAATGTCAAGTTTTGCATCACATGACCCAGTCAAGAGTATGTCATCGACATAAAGAACAAGCACTATAAGATCAGCCCCATTTTTGCATACATAGAGTGTGCTTTCAATCGGACTACATGTGAAGCCAAGAGCAATCAAGTGCTTATGTATTTTTTCATACCATGCACGTGGAGCTTGCTTGAGACCATACAAAGCTTTATGCAAGCGACAAACCATATGCTCTTTCCCCTTCATAGCAAATCCAGGAGGTTGTTTCACATAGACCTCTTCTTGCAAATCACCATTCAAGAAGGCTGTTTTTATGTCCAATTGATGCACTTTCCAACCTCGATGGGCAGCCAATGCAACCGTGATATGAATGGTAGTCATGCGTGAAGTAGGTGCAAAAGTTTCCTCATAGTCAATGCCATATTGTTGTGCATATCCTTTGGCAACCAATCTAGCTTTGTAGCGATCAATGCTACCATCAGATTTTCACTTAATCTTATAAGCCCACTTTGTACCAATGGCATTCTTTCCTTTTGGCAATTCACATAACTCCCAAGTACCATTCCTATGTATGGAATCCATTTTTGATTGCATAGGCACTTATCGGTTGTGGATCGTCACATGCATCTTCAAAAGAAAGTGGCTCTTCATTACATGTTGTAGCAATAAGAGAATAATCCACAAAATTACTTCATGCATGGTGCTTGATCTTGTTCTACCAAGTAAAGGTGCACTCGATTTGCTGTCCTGCAAAGTTTGTTTCAGCCACTTTGGCATAGATTGCAGTGCACTCTTGATGGACATGTGTTCATTATGTAAAACATCTTCAATATTTACATCATGTGTGGGCTGAATTTCATGCTCATTTTCAGCCATATTTTGAAGCAAATGTTCAGCCATATGTGGCTGGAAATTTCCAGCAGTTTTGAGAATTTTTTGCTGAAATTTTTCAGCCATGTTTGGCTGGAAATTTTGTGAATTTTTAGCCTTATTTGGTTGAAATTTTTCAGCCCTTTGAACCTCAGCTAGCTGGTCTACATGGCCATAATCAAGCGCACCATTTTGGAACGAAGGCATGAGTGTATCCAACACATCTTGTGAGCTAACTGTTGGCTGTTTTTTGCATTCAAGTAGAGGAAAAACTGAATTTTCAGCAAATACCACATCTCGACTCACAATAATTGTGTTTGTCAATGGATGGTACAACCGATATCCCTTACTTTCAGCACTATAACCAAGAAATATACATTTCTTTGCGTTGTCATCAAGTTTGTGACATTGTTGTGATGGCACAAGAGCATATGCCAAACAACCAAACACACGCATATGACTAACCATAGGCTTATGACCATTCCAAGCCTCATAAGGAGTGATGACTCTCAATGCTTTTGTAGGGCAGCGATTCAACACATAATTTGCACACATGACCGCTTCCATCCAAAACTTATCAGGAAGATGCTTTCCTTTAACCATACATCGTGCCATTTCAAGAAAAGTTCTATTTTTGCGCTCGACAACACCATTTTGTTGAGGTGTATATGGCACCGTACATTGGTGTGAAATACCTCTTTCATGAGGAAAAGCTTTAAACTCATGTGACATGTATTCACCACCACGATCCGTGCGTAGAGTCAAAAGCTTTTGTGAAGAAAAATTTTCAGCCATAGCTAAAAATGCTTTGAAGCGAGAAAATACCTCATTCTTTGCTTTCATGGGATACACCCATGTATGGCGAGTAGCATCATCAATGAAGGTAACAAAATATACATGCTTCCCAAAAGATGGAGTCTTGACGGGACCACATACATCACTATGAACAAGTTGCAATTTTCTTGTAGTGTATGTATGACTATCTTTTGGAAAAGAAGCACGATGCATTTTTCCAAGAATGCAACCTTCACATGCATGCTTTTCAATGGACTCAAGTGTAGGCAAACCAATAGCCATGTCCTTCTTTTGCAAGTAAAGCAAACTATTGAAGTTCAAGTGACCAAAACAAGCATGCCAATGCTCCATTTCCACCATGGAAGAAGTATGAGCAACCAAAGCATTCGAGGCAGCCCTCTTGTAGGTATCCATGCGATACAAACCATTACATAATGTACCAGACATCATGATAACATCGCCATTGCTGAAATCATGAACCATACACTTATCATCAACAAAGTGTACATGAAGTCCAGCTTTGGCAATCAATGGAACTGAAATTAAGTTCTTCTTTATACCGGGCACATACAATGCATTTTTCAAGAGAATCACACCTCCATTTGCAGCCGTAAGCTCAATTTCTACTACTCCAATGATAGGATAAGAGGCATTGTTTGCACACACCACATGTCCTCCTTTAGGTGCATCTTTTGAAAGAGGCAAAAAATCTTTTGCATGATGTTATGTGCTTTGAAGCGCCACTATCAAAGAACCAATCCGAATCAACCTCACTCACAACCATACATTTAGAATGTAAAGAAACATCATAATGACATGTAACAACACATGCCCAAAAATCTTGAGCCATGTTAGCTTCATCATTCTTTGCATTTGCTAAATTTTCAGCAATAGACATGCCCGATTCCTTCTTCTTTTCATTGTGTTTAGCAAGCTTTCTACACTCATCAATAGTATGACGAGCCTTTCGGCAATATTTTCATCTCTTCTTCTTTTTCAAATCACCATCATTAGAGGAAGGAGTGGAAGAGGAAGCTTGAGGCTTTGGTTTTGATGAACCCAAAGTTGAACCATACTTGCTTTTCCCCTTTTGTGAGATAGCAAGTGCTTGCGTTCCCTCAATCAGACCACTCCTATTCACTCTAGATTGCTCTTCTTGCAAAAGAAGAGACACAACCTCATCAAATGCATACATATTAGGATTTCCTTTTGCAACCAAACGGAGTGTAGTAGCAAAGCTTTGAAAAGATTCTGGTAATCTCATCTATGTTTGCCAATTGCTCTTTCAAGTCCTTGATGTGTGTCACATACACATCCACTGACTCACTTTCAACCATACATACATCCTCAAGTTGCTTCCTCAAGTATGCAACATGTGCTTCATTACGCACGGCATACAAAGAAGCAAGAGTGTCCCATGCATGTCTCAATGTAGAACATGACCGAATGTGTGGAACTATATGACGCTTCACTGAAAGTGCAATCAAAGCATGAGCTTGAGCATTTTTTCCATCCCATCTAAGCTTCTCTTGTGTAGGTGGAGAAGGAGAAACCACTGTAATCGAAGAAGAAGCTCCATCTGTGACAGTAGACTGTGAAGTAGAAGAACCTGTCGGTTTTCGATCTACATCTGCCACTATGTTCCAAAGTTGTTTTGCAACAAGAACATGCTTCATCATGTAAGACCACATCGGATAGTTGGTCCCATCAAGATTATCTTCAGCTTGAAGCATGTCAAACAAGTCATTGTTGCCGGCCATTTCACAAAAGAACAAGAATGTGACAAAATCTTCACTTCGACGAAAGCTGAAATGAGTGCTGAAATTTCAGCTTACAAACCATCATTCTGATGGCGATTCTGATTGGATGAATGGCTTTGAAATGGGGGTAAAACCCCAGCGCACCTGGTGGAAATGTTTCTTGGGTGCTGAAATTCACTCTTCTATGCTTCGAAGTCGATTTGCACCGTTAAAAATACGCGTGCATCACGACGCGAAAAACCAAAACTTGAGAAGAAGCTGAACCTGCTCTGATACCACTGTTGGGTGTGTGTAGAAGTGCGAGAGACACACAAGAAGCACACACAAGGAGCACAAATGCAGCAAGACACACGGAGAAGACGATGGCTGGAATAGCTCTCTCTATTGATGATAAAACTAAATTGAAGTAAGAGCTGAATAATATCCCTAAGTACAAAGTACCACCACATATGAGAGTATCAACTATGTGGTAACATGGGGAAAAAACCTCTAGCCAGCACTAGAGTAAAAAGCGCCCATGTATAGGGAAAAGGTTCACATCAAAGCTACTCGAGGAACACATAAGTGTAACAGTACCTACATGTCCATGTGTAGGTCCATTGTTGTAGTGAAAGCTTCCCATTTATCATCTCCTTTGATTCCATTGATTACTTGTCTCACTATCTGTTCCTCTTCAATCTTCTCCAATGCTTCCAAGTTGATCTGTTAAGTCCATTTTTGTGATGAAATTAGTCACACTTTGCTGGGCCCTCTTCTTGAGTGTGGTAAACTCCATCTAGAGTTGGTTCTTCCTAGCTCTAGTGCTTGATGAGAAGAATGCTTCAAGGGCATTCCATGTATCTTGTGAGGTCTTGCAGCTCCTAATGTGTGGAAATAAAATAAAATGTGAGATTGAGTTAAGAATGTAAGACCTGACAAGAGCATCCTTTGAACACCATTTAGTTAACCTCTCTTGTTCTTCTTGAGTTGGCTGTCCTTTGCTTCTAAGGATTGGCATCATCTCATCTCCAAAGATGTAACCATAGAGATTTCTCCCTTGAAGATATGCTTCCATTCTAAATGACCAAGCAGTGTAATGTACTCGATCCAACTTTCCAATGGATGAAGGAAATCCATCTCCCATGTTGAGTTGATGTAGCTCTGATACCCTTGTAAGGAGATGGTTGGATACACTGCAAAGATGATGTGATGTTGCAATAATCCTACTCTACACCTACCAATTTGACTTTAGGTCCCATTAGTAGACATCTTTAAATTCTAAAATATGCATTTAGACCCACTATGTACCTTGGTGCATCATTGCCAAATAGTTATGCCAAAACAGATAACTTGCACATAAAAGAACTCTGGAAAACTTGATATTTTTCGACATGAACCTTTTAGGAAAATTTTGAGTTCTCACTCTCTCATGATAATTGACAAAAAGGGCTTTTAGAAAAATATAGTTGAAGGGCTTAGCTAGGTAATCCAAGTTATTTCACTAATTTAGAGTGAGTATACACTCAGGAATGAGCTTAAGAACTCAAGGGTGTAATCTTGACTTTTCATGAGGATTATAGTATGCAGGAACAAGTAGCTTCTATGAATCATAACTCCAAATCTAGTGATCCAAAAGTAATGAAACTTGATATGTAGCAACTAGAAAAACCATTCTACCTATTGCAAGTTATAGGAACTTAAATAATACATTTTACACATACAACATGATCAAACAACTTCACTAAAAAGGTGAGCTAACAGTAGATAACAGTAGATAGAGATTATCATGAGCTAATGGCTCACCTTGTATATGTTAATGAATGTATGATACAAAGGAGATGAAGTAGAATTACTCATACATATGTGAGACCAATGTATGCTCAACCATGAGGCTCAATGGCTCTCTCTTCTCTTTCTTATACGGTGACTAAAATTCACTCCTATTTATACTTATAAATTTAATCTGAATTTTGAATATTTTCTACCTAAAAGTGTTCCTAAACTTAAGGTGTTGATTGCTTTGATTCCAACCACCAATTAGTGATGGCTCTTGGCTCCTAGCATCATGGGATTCCTTCAACACATTTCCATTTACTTTTATCAATGTGATAAGACTTAGGACTTTTACAAGAGATGTTCATATGCTAGTCTTTAATGAGTCCAAAGTAGCTGTGAGAAATCCTATCCATTTGATCAAGTATTTAGGCTTGCCAAATGTACGTGCACAAAGTAGCAAAATTTAGGTGATCAAAGTGTGCATGCAAAAGCTTTGCATTTAAGATATCCTAAGAATCTAGAAGTGCACATGCTCAATCATTCCTAGATATTGCATAGCCTCGGAGCTTATAAAGCCCATGACATAAAATGCTTGAAGAAATAATAACATCTCCATTTCTTAGATCATGAATTGTACATCTATCCTCAATAAAATTGACAACCAAGCCCATCTTGGATAATGTAGAGTCTCACAATAGATCTTCCTTGATTCTTGGCACAAACAAAGAATCTAACAATCTAAAAGAAATACCATTAGCAGTACTCACAATGATATTACCAACTCCAATTAAACGATAAGAGGAGTTGTTAGTGCATGTGAATGTATTCCCTATAGGACAGACTCAAGTGAACTGAAGAGACTCCGTTGTGAGATAATATATTTGGTTGGCCTCTTGTCAAAGTACCAAGCATCTAAGTTTGTTGTACATATACACTTTTCATGAGAAGATGGGTGAGAGCTACAAACAATAGTAAATGTCCATTCTTCATTCTACACAAGAGTAGGAGACTTTATTTTAGGTGTAGAGACCTCTGCAACAACCATTCTAGCCTCTTTCTTATTTGCCTCTTTTATAGTGATTTTTGGACAACTCTTTCTGACATGATCATTTCCTTAGAAGTATTTGCATAACTTTTCAATTTAACTAATTTCTTCTTGTCTTTGTCTTCACTTTTTTATTGTGTCAAATTCATAAATTTCTACTTACAAGTAGATCATCTTTATTTATCTTTGCCCTTTGACTAGCTGAGAAAGCTTGATTTGCAACATGCATAATGGACCGGTTATAGCTAGTCTGATCTTCTTGAAATAAAGCAGAGAATAATTCCTTAAATGTTAAGGCGTTTGGATTGCCTTTCATCATCAACCAAAGAGTACAAGCAAAATTGTGATATGAATCAGGAAGATCATTAATAATAGTCTACACAAGTGAAATATTCGGCAAGACTTCATCTACAAAGATCAAGTGCTTTTTCAAATATTTGATCTTTGCCACAAAACTTTCCATATAATCTCCTTCATTCATATGCTCACTCTCTAAATATTTTCAGAGGTAAGCAACATGAGCCTCATTTCTAGTAAGGTATAAAGTGTTAAGTGTATCCGAAGCATCCTTTGCTATTTTGAATGAGCAAATATGATGGATAATGGCACATTTGATAGAAAAAGTTATCAATGCATGTGCATGAGCATCTCTACCATCCCATTAAAGTTTATATATAGTAGGTGCAGTAGGAATGGCTGAATTTAAAGATTGTCATCTTCAACCCCATCTGCATCATCTTCAATAATTGTATTTTGTAGGTGCAGTATGTCATTTTTCAACACCCTACACAATATTTTATAGTCCTTTTGCTACCTATCCTACTTTTCCTCAACGACCAACATACGAAATGCGTCATTTTTTGTTTCAGCCATGGCCACAGACATAAATACCTTGATGTAAAAAGATGACTATATCTCAAAATGTTGAATAAAACTAGCGTGTTGAGCTGTCTACATAGGCATTGCAATACTACATTCGAAAGCCAAAATGAGCTCATATCAAACTTGCCTTGAGTATGCTATCCGTGCGAAGGGATCAGTTGCTGGATCAATTCAACTCGTGATAGTATGGCACACGTAGGGTGCTTTTAAAAAAACTCAAATGTTAGAAAAGATACTCAAAAGCATTTAATGTGACTTCATAAATTTCACTTATTTAAAGATCAGTTCAAGATAAGGAGTTCTACATATAGTTATATGAACAATAATTACTCCATGTATTCCTTTTACCTCTTGAAAAGTATTCGAGGGGTTGCCTCATATCATAATTTGTGTAAACGTATAGGATTAATTACTTCATGCAATTATGAATTCTTATGATGAGCTTCATATGATCTCAAAAAAAATATGTTTCTATGCACATAAAGTCTCTTGTTAATAAACCTACAAATTAGAGCAAGCATGTCAGTTTACATATTAAAATAAGAACAAAATACTCGGTGTATGTAAATTGAGCGTAATATAAAAAACGTCTGATCCCCTACAAGAAGGTTTCAACAATTTTTTCTTCCCATATTAGCTGCGTTGTATGTGTTAGTAATCATAATGCACAATAGTAATATTTGGGTCATAGCATTAACATTGACATCACTTCTCTTCGTAACTGCCCAACAATATTTGTTACAATAAAAATTCTCTCGACATGTCCAAAAATAGTTCATAAATTGTAAGCAAATGAGTAGAAAACTCAACATATAATGTGGTTTGATTATGGAGGCGTCGCATCAAAACAAAATTAACACATGAGATTGAGAGACAACATGCATAAATATTAAGGCGAATGCATATTATCAGCATAAGTTTGATAAAGGCATTATGAACTAGGTACACAAAAGAAGCGAAACATACGCTGGGGTATGGAATATGGCTCCCTGAAATATAGCTTGTAAAACCTGAGTCCTCAAGGATGGAGAGATGAAATAACGTGAAATAGAAAGATACTAAAGCACTAATGAGAAAATTATATTGCACAAACTCAAAAAACAAATGTTCTGCATTGCATTATAAAGAGACAAACTTACAAAGTTATAACATGAACATCCATCTCTGATTGTTTGCCTTCATAGCGGGAGGATTCATTCCGTTGATGAAGGTAATCACCAGCATGCATTTGTTCCTCACTGGACTTAGTGAATGAAGGCAATGAGAAAAATAATAAATTTAGACAATATGAATGAACAGACACATGCAATAGCAATGAACTGAGAGAGAGAAAATCGATTTCCATTAGAAAATTCCTAGAACAGGGAGAGTAAATGCGTGAAGAGACATGAATGTATGATATATAACTTTGAAAGCACAGATAATCCACGCAGAGTATATAAGACCTAGTAGGGATCCTAAGATTATCCACGCAGAGTATATGAGACCTAGTAGGGATCGTAGAATATCATAATGCGCACTTTTATGTTATTAATAACTCATATTCCATAAACTTTAACAACAAACCATTGATCTTCCAATCTCCTCATGTGCTATTGTTGATTGCATAGCAACAATAACCTTCTAGGAGCAATAAGTGAATCTTCCAATAGTGCGAACTGTCGACTGATCAAAGTAATTGCAATTGTCAAAATCAGAACCATTCACATCTTCAGCATTTGTTCATCCGCATTCAACTCGACTGATTGTTGGTTATTCTTCCAAGGAAGAGAAGCATAGACTTCTCTGCCTTTCCTCTTAGCATTAGTGCCCGCCTCTTTCTCCCCTTATTGCTTGTGCATGCAGCTACCCAAAAATGTCTCTAGGACTCCTCTCGTATGTCTCGTTATGTGCATTCGTACTAGCCAACTTTTGCCTCCTCTTCAGATTCCGCAACGATCCTTCTCATCTAATAAGTCCTAAGGATTGAATCAAAGATGCGGTGCATAAACCTCTTTGTCGATTCTTTTTCATCAGAGCATCAATGAGCAGCAAGGCGGTAGTGAACAGCAAGGCAGTAATGAACAGCAAGGCATCAATGCCCTTCTTCTCTATCCACCTCCAAATCTATCCATTTTGTTCCGTGCCTCCCTCAAATCTTTCCTATTTAGAGCTTGTCAATAGCCTATTACCCTTCTTGTGTTGTACTCTGGCCCTTATCTCTCCTACCGATCAAAAGGTGTTCTCTGAAAAATTCCCCCTTTTCAACTTCGGTCCCCCATCCGAGAGAGTCCCCAGTCTCTGTGTGTATGTATTAAAAGAAAAACCCGAGAGAGCTTATCTGTTAGCGGCCCCCCTCTCTTATGCTTCAAGTGGCGACAATGCCCACTGCATGCAAGGACATGATTGCCAAACCATAAAGTGATAGCACGCCGCTAGAGGAAATTCTTTTATCAATGGGGATGGTTTGTAAATAAATATTCAAGTCCTTAACAATACACTAAAAAAGGGAATTTTGATAATTGAGATCTAGTCTTCCAAATACCACTACACTATTTTTCTTTCTAAACAAAGTTCGATCAATCAAATCTACTTTTTTTTGTTAAAGTTCGATCAATCAAATTTAATTTTTTTGTTAAGCTTGAATGAATTACTTTTTCTGTTAAGCTTGAATGACTTGAAAGGTACAAGTGAAAATGAGCATAGCATCCATGTGACCTCTCCATATCCGACAAAGTAGGGGTTAGATGCTTGATAGTGCTAGGATAGACCTATTTATATCCCACAAAGTGGGGGTTAGTTGCTTGACACTGCTAAGATATAGAGCCTAAAACCCTCTCTATATCCCACAAAGTAGGGGTTAGATGCTAGAATATAAAGCCTGGAAGCCTCTCTATATCCCACAAAGTAGGGGTTGGATGCTTGACACTGCTAGGATATAGAGCCTGAAAGCTGATTGTGGTAGAACTCCGAAATGAGTGCCTCGAAGGGCAAATGAGGAATATGGTTTAAACTTACTTGATGGCTCAAATAGGTTTGAACAACCCTGAGGATTTGAACAACTCAAAGACAAACACGTTCATTCCAGCACAAGAGTGTTGAGGGATGTCCATAATAGCTAGTAGGGGTCGAACATCCACCCCCAACCAAAGAAGTAGGGGCACCAACGAACTATACTAGCACGCATCTACAACAGTAACCTATCTTACATCATGGGACTAATAGCTAATGCGTTCGACTTTGAGCTCTTTTTGGTGTGACAGGAATCATGGAACTTCGACCTAGTTAATGTATTTGACGTTTAGCTTTTTGTGGTGTTTTTTATGAACTTTTCCTGCTTATGTTCATAGTATTATGCATCGCCCTTGATATTTAGTGTTCCGCGTTTTCACTGCCGTACCCTATTCGGCAAGAATGTTGAATGCAATGTTTACTGATTTGTGGCGCACACAGTTATGAACAGTAATGAAGATGTGCTGAGCTTGTTGTTGTTGTTCTTGGCTTTTGGGCTTCCTGCAAGAAATCCTCCTGGAACGTACCCGTTTGATTAATCCATACTTCTTTCCGTCATGACCTATATATTCAATAAAGAAGATATCCATACATGTATACTGAATAAAGACACATATCCATACATATCCAAAAAATAACACTTACTGTAGGCACATGAAAACCATATTATTTATAAAAGAATGTTTGATATGAGGTTGTTTCTGAGTATATGAGTAGAAAAAAAAATCTTATTCACAACAACATTCATTGGAACGACACATGTGATTCACAGGTCATACTCCTTAATTTTTTTAGACAACATAGTCCTGAAATACCTCCATATACACCTTTGGTAGTTTATCTTCATTGAGCATCAATATTTTGTGATGTATTTTTATTGTTCGAAAATTTATTTATTTCTTTGAACACTTTTTTTAACCGCCTTTGAAAAATGTTTCATGTTGCATAGTATATGTAGGTATTGCAAGTCGTGTTCAATAATCGTATCCCTACATGTAATACTTATATATGCATTCTTTTCAAAAGAATATTCATTAATGGAATACAATTTTTATCATCAAAAGGTTTGTTTCTGGCAGCAAGAAGAAGCATCGACGTCCTTGCTCGTAGGAGGTTTCGCTTGCAGCATCTAGACTTGGGGCTTCATTCTTGTATCAGGTGCTAGAATGGGACCTGCTCAAGGAAATACTGAGAGAGGAGAGAGATGCAGAGAGAGAGAGAGAGAGAGTCGGAGAAGGTGACCCATGCAAGAGTCAAAGCGGTTGTAGTAAGCTCTCACTATGGTGTCACGTGCGGGGATTGTACACCTTGGATGCCTTGCCATCACTCTGCGCCTTCTAACAAGCGTGCAATACAGTGGGCGATAATTCTGTAGGCTTGTCCAAAGCGCCTAAAGGCTCATCGCGATAGAAAGCCTCATCGTGAAGCTGTTCTGTGTGAGCGGTGTGTCTTTCTAAGCGTCGTGATCGGGATAAGGTCTCATCACGATAAGATCTGATCGAAGTGGATGGCACGATGGTTATGGAGGATTTCTCGATGCGCAATCTGCTCGTCGTTGACCATACCTGCATCACACGATGAATCGAGCATATCGTCACCCAAAGTGCATCTCTTATCGCGCACCTGCTCGAGTCTTAGTTCGTTCATCCCCAGCGACATACAGATCGGGGTTGAAGACATGCAGCTCGTGGTAGTGTTCGTGGTAGTGTTACAGTTGAGCTTTCATCCTCTGTCGACGATGAGGTTTCAAATTCCATCCTCTCTCAACGATCAGCTTTTAAATTTTTATTATGGCGCGTAGCATCACCAAATTAAGTATTGCCCTTGGAGGCAAGAAGCAGTAAACTATAAGCTAACTAAATTGTGAGAAGTTAAATAATCACGAGTGACACCTAGACAGCTTTCATAGATCCTGAAGATACGAGATCCTAGCTCAAAGAAAACTTTCTCTACAATGGGGAGGATCAAAGGGACCCAATTCATTCAGCCAAACTTTCACGGCTTTATCGAGGTGCAAGCATGACACATGACAAGTCTGGTTGTTCATCTAAGTGCTAGGTTTTCATACTTCGTTACGAATTTGAAGATAAAAAAGACCACTAAATTGGAAAATGAAGTTAACCTCTTGGACTGTCCTCAAAGCATAGATCAGAATGAAGTTAACCTCTTGGACTGTCCTCTTGGACTACGCCATTGCCAAGGAGGAAAACCATGCAGATTGTAACACAAGCAAAGAAGATAATTATTATAGTGAGAGTTCTATGATTGGATCCACTATTTTATGCTCTTTTTTCAAGAGAGCATGCTCTGATGTGCAATTGCTTCAAGATATCTCATGAATGAGCCATATCAAAGGCATATTCCTGTTCACATAGCATGCTTGTCATTAAGAAAAAAGAAGAGGAAAAAAACAAGAAAAATAGAGATAAAACCCCGATCTACAACGGCCAACCTAATTGAAAATGATATTCTTTTAATTAAAAATCCAAGGACTAAGTGGACCCTCAAAAGCATTTATGATTTTTCAAATTCTTCAATGAAAAAAGGGTTAAAAGCTATCTAACTAAATGAAAAAGGGTTAAGCTAAATGCTATCTACTTTGAAGAAATCAAAATTGAAGATGAGGTTTTTGCAAAGTGACTACCCTAGTGTGAGATAATTTCTAAGGGGAGATAGAAACGTGGAAATACTTCCCTAGTAAGGCACCTTGCTACCACTATGATACTATAGGTGGACATTTATGATCGATAAAATCGAGGCCCCATTTCTAGAATGGCTTTAATGGCATGATAGCCTAGAGGAGAAAGTGTTGTTCGGGTACCGATTATCGAGTGCATTGACATTAAGGGCCACATGCCAATATATACTTTTGGATGTCTCTGTGTAAGATCAGCCACCACATGCCGCTCTATAAAATTTCTACAAATGGTAAGTTTGATAAAAAAGACCACATATAGGGTGGGTGTGAGAAAAATGAATAATATGTTTTACTTCATGATTTGGAATGTAGCATAGCAAGGCTCCGAATGGGTCATAATGGTATAATTGTCTAGCTAATATCCCAAAGCATCTACTATATAGTTCCAAGAATTTCTTGACAATAGAGGGTAAAATGTCCTAAGCGATTATGGTGGTTAAAAATTAAGTAACAGATTGTGGTGATTCTAGGTGAGGTCTAGAGGAATAGTAGGGCTCAGTGGGATGCATTATGAAGATACATGGAGGAGCATCATTTATGCCTTGAGTGGTCTCACCCTTACTGAGTCATGATATGAAATCTGCAATTCCATGTGAAGACCCTAGTCAATGGGTAATATCAAAGGCAAATTCTTGTAAGTGTAAGACCCATTGTACCAATCACCCATGGAGAGTTTTTTGCTTGAATAGATAGGTTATGGATGAATGATCAACATGGAAGGTAAGTTTTTTTCCTAGAAAATAATGTCAGAATTTCTTTAGACAGTAGAAAAGTCCTAGACATTTTCATTTGGTCACAAAGTAAATATGCTCAGGAGATGGCAATCGTCAACTACCATAGTAGATAGGTCAGCACCATTTGTGCTTATACTGCACACTATGGATTGCAATATCTGAGGCATCAACAAGAACATGGAATGACAGTTCCAAATTGGATGGCTCTAGAGTGGGTGCCTAAGTCAAAAGTGCTTTGTAATGATCAAACCTACATTGACATTTGTTAGTCCACTCAAAATCACGAGGGTCCAACCTTGGTGAGTCGATTCAAGGGCTAGTCAATATGTGAAAGCCACTATAAATGGTGATCGTGACAAACCAGAATTGGCATCTAAAGGTAGAGGAATGCCTTTGGTGTTTCAAGAGGTGGTGCACATAAAACTGCTTTAACCTCTTTGGGGTTTGCTTGAACTCCTTCGGCCAAAATAATTTGAAGTGATAATTTCCTACAATACACCACAAAAATATATTTATGCATGCTTAGATAAAGATGATATTCATGACATTTAAAAAAGAAGACTTCGAGATGATTCACGTGCTCAATTGCCTAAGTGTGAACAGAAAAAGCATCCAAGAAGACTTCCATAAATCTAGTTAAATAAGGGAAGAAGATATCCTAGATGTAGCATTGGAAGGTGCTAGGTGCATTTCATAACCTGGACCACATGCCGATACAAGTATATACTCGCATGTTTTCCATGAAGGCTATTCTTGGTATGTATTTTTTGGGCATCTATATTTGATCATACCCACTATAACCATCAAGGAATGAATACATTTCTTTTGCGGCCTTTTCATCCAACATGTTACCTAGAAAAAGTAAAGGAAATGGTTCAAGAATAGTGAATTCATTTAATTTTTGGTAGTCCACACATATTCGTAATTGTTTATTCTTCTTAGGGACAAAAATGATTGAGGATATCCATTCTCCATGCTCAACTGGGATAATAAATCCTACTTTTACTAACCGGTCTATCAAATGTTTTATTTGCTCTACATAATGGGGCTTCATTTGATAACTAGGTTGTTGAATTAGTCATGCATCGAGTTTGAGAAGGACCTAGTGTTGCTAGATACAGGGGGTTTATACCCCTCAAGTCTATGGAATCCCATGCAAAAATATCGGCAAATTTGGTCAATAATTTTAGTAGATAAGAGTACATAGAGATTATCATGAGCTAATGGCTCACATTGTATATGTTAATGAATGTATGATACAAAGGAGCTGTGGTGGACTTACTCATACATATGTGAGCTCAATGTATGCTCAACCATGAGGCTCAATGGCTCTCTCTTCTCTTTGTTATCCCATGACTAAAAGTTACTCCTATTTATACTCATAAAGTTAATTTGATTTTTGAATATCTTCTACGTTAAAGTGTTCCTACACTTTGCGTGTTGATTGCTTTGATTCCAACCGCCAATTAGTCGTGGTTCTTGGCTCCTAACATCATGGGATTCCTTCAACTCATTTACATTTACTTTTATCAATGAGATAAAACTCAGGACTTTTACAAGAGATGTTCAAATGCTAGTCTTTAATGATTCCAAAGTAGATGTCAGATTTCATGTCCATTTGATCAAGTATTTAGGCTTGCCAAATCTACCAACACAAAGTAGCAAAATTTAGGTGATCAAAGTGTGCATGCAAAATCTTTGCATTTAAGATATCCTAAGAATCTAGAACTGCACATGCTCAATCATTCCTAGATATTGCATGGCCTCTGAGCTTATAAAGCCCATGACATAAAATTCTTGAAGCAATAATAGCATCTCCATTTTTTAGATCATGAATTGTACATCTATCCTCAATAAAATTGACAACCAAGCCCATCTTGGATAATGTTGAATCTCACAAGAGATTTTCCTTGATTCCTAGCACAAACAAAGAATCTAACAATCTAAAAGAAATACCATTAGCAATACTCACAATGATCTTGCCAACTCCAATTAAATGATAAGAGGAGTTGTTAGCCCATACTATATTCCCTATAAGGGCAGACTCAAGCGAACTGAAGAGACTCCATTGTGAGGTAATATATTTGGTTGCCCCATTGTCAAAGTACCAAGCATCTAAGTTTGTTGTAGATATTCACGTTTTATGAGAAGATGGGTCATCGCTACAAACAGTAGTAAATGCCCATTCTTCATTCTACACAAGATTAGGAGACTTTATTTCAGGTGTAGAGACCTCTGCAACAACCATTCTAGCCTCTTTCTTCTTTGCCTGTTTTATAGTGATTTTTGGACAACTCTTTGTGACATGATCATTTCCTTTGTAGTATTTTCATAAGTTTTTAATTTAACTATTTTCTTCTTGTCTTTGTCTTCTTGTCTTTGTCTTCTTGTCTTTGTCTTCTTGTCTTTGTCTTTGTATTGGATTCATTTAATTTTTGGTAGTCCACACATATTTGTAATTGTTTATTCTTCTTAGGGACAATAATGATTGAGCATATCCATTCTCCATGCTCAACTAGGATAATAAATCCTACTTTTACTAATCGTTCTATCAGATGTTTTATTTGCTCTACACAATGGGGCTTCATTTGATAACTAGGTTGTTGGATTAGTCATGCATCGAGTTTGAGAAGGACCTACTATTGCTAGATACAGGGGGTTTATACCCCTCATGTCTGTGGAATCCCATGCAAAAATATCGGCAAATTTAGTCAATAATTCTAGTAGATCATCTTGGAAGGGTTGTTTTATGATTGCAGTTATTTTAAAAGGTTTATCTTTGGTATGAGGTTCCATTAAGGCATGATGGGTTCATCTTTTAGTACATATATTTCCTTATCTCTCTTTTTTGGTTCATATACCAAAAGATTGGCGCCTGTTATAGGTGTGGTTAGCTATACGGTGCATATGCTCAGGGAGCATTAATCTAGAGCATTCTACAAATCGATAGTTCTTAGTGTAAGAAAATCATGATTGTCACCATTAATGTCTATGTAAAAGGAAGAACGTTTGTTAGGTACTTTTGTATATGTCCTTTAATGAAACATATGGTGGCTTTATAACCCACAAAATGTAAGTTTGATTTCATTTGTAACACTTGAGTAATTTATGTTTGTGCTCCCTATATATTATGTGTTCTCCGCATGGCTAGGAACCAAGGCAGAGACCTTGTCATACCTTGACATCCGAGTCACCAAATTCATTGTTGATGCCATTGGGTGCACGTGAGGGAGGACCTCAACAATCAAGAAAGATGGAGGTTCTCAGTACTTCTTGGAAGGTCACTTATCCTAGTTTGTTCCCCTTAGAGCTTGCTTAACCAGCAATCTCTAGCCACTAAGCTACACTCTTATGCTATTTGCTGAATGGTAAATAATAAGGTTCACATTACCTTGAGCATGTTTTGGGCCCTCAAAGCTTCAATCATTGCTTTCAAAGCCTACTTTGAAGCTTTTTTGGGTGATCTTGGAGCCATTTTGCAGTACTTTCACACATTGTTCTCTTTACACATGTTAAAGAACATTAAGAAGAGTGTTATTCTTACTTCTCCAACAATGAATATTGAGATTTGAGCTATGTTTTCAGCCACACTACAAAATCTACAAGTTTTGTGAAAGGTTTTTAGTTGTGGTGGAAGTAGGCACCACAAGTTTATATTGGTCTTTTATCTTGAAGAAGAGAGTTGATAAACATTTGCAGGTGTTTTTGGCTAGTGTTTGGGCTATAAATTCAGCCCTTCAATGCCATGTTACTGCATATGTCGTGCATACATACTATACAGTTCTGTGGATACCACTTATGTCTACTCATGTGGTCATTGATATAGCATTTTCTTTTCCGCATAAAGCCTTTGACATTGACAAAGAGGGTCCTTGTAAGGTTTTCATAAGTATGTGTTACATTGATGTCGAGGTCTCTTCTATGATGTAGGTGGAAGACTTACCCGCCATTGCCGGAGGAGATGTATGCAGTGGACTCAATGATTCACTATGCAAGTTTACATGTTAGTACTTGTAGTTTCATGAGATTTTGACACTATTCATATGCTCATTTTGCAGAGGAGACTCTAGAATTTTTTTTCAAGAATTTGGGGTTTCAACTATACATTGGTTGATATATTCCTTGATACACTTATTGGTATAAACACATTTATTCTCACATAATCTTTTTGATTAGTCATTGCTATGAATTAATCCATTTTTTTGGGAGAATCTATTGGATGTTTTCCAGAATCGAACACTTATCATCCTCTTTGAGCCTTAGGGGTCTTTGGACTCTTCTAGCACCATTATCATTCTAATCAGTTCTCTATCATCATGCCATCACAGATCTCACCCACATCTATTGGATCAAGGCCTACTACCATTGTTCCCAAGAGGAGATATAGCTTGCAGGCCAAAGACCCTTTCAAGATCCGAAAATTTGATGGCACAAATGTTTCTCTATGGAAGAATCCGATCAAAGATATGCTGATTGAGAGGAGGCTGAGTAAATGGAATCTTAAAGAAGTTTATTGACATGGATGAAGATGATTGGGATGTGTTGGAAAATGGCTCGAGCTTCCATTCAATTACACATGGCAGATAATGTCTACTTTAGAGTATTGGACTTTGGAAGTGTAGAGAAGCTTTTGAAGAAGTTATGAAATACAGATGAAAAAGAAACGACATCAAATAAATTGTACTCCAGGAGAAAGCTATATGACCTTTGCATGAAGGACACAAATAGTTTTGCTAGTCATCTAAATGAGTTTGATGTTGTATTCTCTCAATTATAGGCTTAGAAAATGGAGATGGATAATGAAATGAAAGTATTCCAATCTTTATGCACCTTGCCACCATCATGTGGATACATTTTGCATAGCTTTTAGCAATAGTACACCTAGTGTTAAATAGACCACAATGACATATGTGGAGCACTCTTGAGTGAGGAGATTTGTAGAAAATCTATGGTTGGCACTTAGAATTGAGATGAATATAATTTTGTGATCCATGGAGAGGATCTGCAACATGGCAAGAGCAAGAACAAAGAAAACAATGGTCAACAAAATAATGGAATGCCATTAGTTTCATAAGAAAGGACACATGAAGAAAGACTACTATACATTAAAGAATGTTAAAGGTAAAGGAGAGATTGATCATGGGCATGTTAAATAGTTTCATGAACCATTTGCTTCAACTATGAAGATTGAAGAAATTAATATTTTTCTTATGATGATGATGTATTAACATTTAACGGTATTGTGCCCATTGAGGCTCTTACTGGTGATTCTCTTCCCATGAAAGGCTGCTATATTTTTTTTGCTTCTTATTATGTGACACCACATAGAGAATGGTTCTCTAGTCATGGATCAAAGTCTCTTGGTATTGTGAGGCTTGGTGATTCGTACTAGTGTAATATTGTTGCGATTGGAGATATGGTTGACTAGTTCATTGATGGTGAAAAATTTACTATGCATAATGTACACCATGTACCTCAATTACCATGTAGTTTGATGTCCGTTGGTCAACTTCATGACCTTGGTTACAAGGTGGTTTTCTATGTTCACTCCTTTTGCATAGAAAAGGGTAATATTGTTATTGCAAAAGGATGCAAAGTTGTCTCACATTATCCCTTATTTGTATCACAAAACGAACACTTGTTAGCATTTACAAAACAGACTATGGCTTGTATTTTGCATGACCATTTGGGTCACATATCTAATAGTGGTATGGAAATCTTTCTTGTTTTGACTACTTATCCGTGTTATCTTTCTCGGATTTTTCATTTTGTAAGCATTAACAATATGGAAAGAAAACTAGGAGTGTGCACAAGAGGTACATTGAGTCTTCTAGTTAACTTTAGATCTCATTCATACATATGTGTGTGGTCCGATGCCCACAATGCCATCAAGTGGGACTGAAAAAGGAACTAAGCCTAAGGCTTGACATTCAAATAATGGGGGTGCATATACCTCACATGAACTGAGCCTTTTCTATTAGTGTAGAGGAAGTTGGCAAGATTTTACTACTCCTTACACCCCAATACATAATGGTGTAGCTCAACGGAGGAATAGAGCTATTCAAGATATAGTAGTTTCTATGCTGCATCATGAAAACCTTTCATAAGGCTTCAGATAGAAGTAGTATTGATTCTACTTTATGTGGTTAACATATAACCTAGTAATACTAAAGGCTTGAAAGTGGCACATGAATTATGGACACAAAAGCCACCATATTATGATCATGTTTGAGTTTTTGGGTGTGAAGTATATGTTTATATACCCAAGAATCTTAGACAAAAGCTGGACCATGAGTCAACGAGATGAATTTTTCTTGGATATGGTCAAGAAGCCCAATTTGGAGATCGATTATGGGCTCTTGAAACATGGACAGTGATTAGAAGTAGTGGTGTCACTTTTTACTGATTCTAAGATGCATAAACAGCCCATAAAGGAAGTTTAAGTGAGAAGAGTGTTGTTTGAGGATACTACTCAACTAATTAGCATCAATAAAAATGTTACACATATAGATGTTCAAGAGAATGTCGAATTAGATCAATATACAAATATTCCTGTTGAGCAACCATTGATATGCTCTACATGTGTCTCACATCAACCTACAAGATATGTTTCAGGTTTAGTTTGTTTTGTGCTAATGGTTGTTGGTAAGCCTTCTTGCTACAAAGAGGCTATGCAGATAAAGGATCATGTGATTCCAAGAAAGTACCTATGCACTTTGGAGTTGATGCTTGAAAGAATTAATCTAAAACAAACTACTTCAAGAATAGCTAGTGTTGAGAAATTTGCTATTTTAGTCCATACACCTATTGGCTTTTTTACTTAGAGCTCATAGTACAGTGACAATTGAATAATTTCCTTTTGAGGGAATTCAATTATCTTAGATAGCTAATGATTGCAAGTGGAATCATTTAAAACGATCAACTATGCTATGATAAATCACTTTAGCAAATTAGATCTTACCCCCGACTTTTTAGGGAACAAGTAGTAGATGACCAGTGAGCACATCAAAGATGATTTCTCCCATATGCCTAAACCAAATGCCTTGAAATTTTGATAGCATAAAATAGACTTTAAGTGAGATTCCAACAAGCGAAAGATTATGTAAAATGGCTGAGTAGTCATTGATATATGACCAAAAGAAATTTTTGTTTTGAGTGGTCATAGCAAAGAAGTAGACAGAGATGTTCAATGAGCTATATGTATTATAGAACATGATTCTACAAAGTCATTGGCATTATAATGATGCCCAATGATGATGAACTAAGTAAGAGCTACTCAAGCTCTACAAATGATCAAAGAATGTGCTCAGAATGAGGCACTACCCCTTGAGATTTTACAAGGCCTTTTATAAGTATTTCTTCTAAGTTTGAATTTTGAATTCAAACTTGGCTCCAATCAAAAAGTAACCCCATTAATTTAGGAGATATTCCTTCAATTTGGAGTTGTAGCTAATATTCTTCCTAACACCACAAGATATAAGCTTGTATAAGTTTCTCCAAGGGATTAACTTTTTATAATGGTAAATCATCAAATAGTTACAAGCTATAGTTCACATGAATAATCAAGTGCTAGTTCCATCATTGTCTTCCATGCTAAGCCAAATGTGTAGGCTTGATCATTTGCACCAAGAGCTCCCCCTCAAGCCAAACATCTTGGCTTGCATTGTTTCATCTATCTTCTTGAATAATCTATAATCCAATCATGGTTTTAAACCTCCAAAGTTTAGTACCATCAAGTGCTTTGGTTAACAAATCAGCACAGTACATATTTGTAGATACATATGCTAGTTGAATCTCTTTGCTCAAGAGTTTGTCTCTAACATAGTGATAGTGCACTTCTATATGCTTCATTCTTGCATGATAAATGGGGTTGGATGCAAGATGCAAAGAACTAGTATTATCACCAAGAATGATCATTGGTGAATGAGTGTGAAGTCCCAAATCTGAGTAGAGCAACCTAATCCAAATAGCTTCTTGTGTAGCATTTTGTAATCCCCTGTATTCAGCCTCTGTTGAAGATAGAGGAAGAGTTGGTTGCTTCTTAGAAGACCATGAGATGGTTTTATCACCTGCAAGAGATAAATAACCAGAAGTACTTCTTATATCATCCTTACATCCTGCCCAATCTGCATCTGAGTATAGCTTTATGTTCAAATCTGATGTGTATGGGAAGTAAAGACTTGATTTTGAGTACCTTTGAGGTACTTCAAAACTCTTTTAGCAGCTTCCAAGTGAGGTGCTCTAGGTTTATGCATGAATCGGCTTAGAACACTTACTCCATAGCATATGTCAATCCTTGTTAATGTTGCATAGTTTAGACTCCCAACTATGCTTTGATAACTTGCAATGTCTTCAAGCAAATCACATTCATCAGTACTCAATTTATGATTTACCTCCATAGGGGTGCTAGCTACTCTTGCATTCTCCAAGTGGAACTTCTTCAACATGTCCTTCACATATTTCCTTAGAGTGATGTAGATTCCAGAGTTAGTGTATACCAACTGAAGTCCAAGAAAATATTTCAGAAACCCTAGGTCATTGATCTTAAACTCCTACATCATCTGGTTTTTTATTTGTTTGATGCCATTGGCATCACTACGTGTAAGAATGATGTCATCCACATATACACATAAATATATCATTTCTAAATTACTCCTCTTGATAAAGAGAGAAGAATCTGCCTTGCTCATCATGAATCTTTGGACTTGAAGATAGGTTGTTAGCATATGATTCCATGCGCTAGGTGCCTGCTTCAAACCATAAAGAGCTTTCTTTAATTTGCATACATCATTTACCTTGCTTGGATCTTCATAGCGAGGAGGTTGAGCCATGTAAACCTCCTCTGAAATCCATCCATTGAGAAAAGCATTTTTCACATTTAGTTTATACATATTCCAATTTCTAGATGCACTTACACTTACCAATACTCTCATGATTGGCATCTTAGCCACTAGTAAAAAATTTTCTTCATAGTATACTCCATGGGTTTGTGCAAAACCCTTAGCCACAAGCCTAGCTTTGTACCTATTTATGGATCCATCTGAGTTCCTTTTGATTTTGTAGATCCACCTAGAACCAATTACCTTCATTGATGCTTTCTTGGGTACTAGCTCCCAAGTGTCATTCTCTAGGAATGCTTCTATTTCTTCATCTGTAGCCTCCTTCCATTCTGCTTTTCTACTTGCTTCTTCATATGAAGAAGGTTCTTCATCTGATGAATCCCTAGCAAGATAAATAGAATGCTAAGTGACTAATGAAGTATCATACCAATATCTGATTGGATTCTTACTCTCTCTTTGTGATCTCCTTAAGGCTTGGTTGGATGACTCAGGTATGTCCTCCAACCTCTTCATCTTGACCTTGCCTTTTGATTTCCATGCTATAAACTCTTCCAAGTTGATGGTGTACTCATCATCTGATTTGATGTCTTCAATTGTGCTTGGCTCTTCCTTGGTGAGGCTTGGAAATTCTTCTTCCAAGTCATATGGAAATTTGACCTTCCTGCATTCACTTTCAAACCAAGAGTCATTCTCATCAAACACAGCATCTCTAGCGACCATAAATCCTTTGTTGGATGGATTTTAAAACCCGTATCCCTTTTGATTCATATCATACCTTACGAAGATGCATTTTTCTGCCTTAGGGTCTAACTTACCTCTTATTTTAGATGGAACATGCACATAAGCAACACAACCAAATATTCTATAATGTTCAAGTGATGGTCTCCTACCATTCCATGCCTCAAAGGGAGTCATCCCATCAAGGGACTTAGAAGGTAACCTATTAGTAAGATAAGTGGCAGTAGAAAGAACCTTTGCCCACAAGTAATTAGGCAACTTCTTTTCATTTAGCATAGATCTAGCTACTTCCACAATCAATCTATTCCTCCTCGCTACTACTCCATTTTGGTCAAGAGTATATCTAGTTGTGATCTCTCTCTTGATACCTATGACCTGCAAAAATGCATCAAACTTATTGGATAAGTACTCACCTCCTCCATCTGACCTTATCCTCTTTAAACTCTTCCCTGTTTGATTTTCCACAAGTGTGTAATACTTTTTGAAACAACTGAACACTTCATCCTTGTGTTTCATGAAATACAAGATAGTCCACCTATTGAAATCATCAATAAATGACACATAGAACCTTGATCCTGAAACTGAAGAATCCTTGCTTGGTCCCCACACATTTGTGTGGACAAGTTCCAAATAATCCTCATGCATATAGCCTTTCCTTGTAAAGGGTAACCTATCTGATTTACCAAACTGTCATGCACCACATTTATAGATCATATGTTGCTTGGAAACATTAGGTATCCCAAGTACACATCAATCTCTACATATCTGCTTCAATGTTCTCTCACCAATGTGTCCTAGACTTTTGTTTTATATCTGTAACTTAGACAAGGTTTGATCCTTATAATTATAAAGTGCAATGTTTCTAGTGTCCTCAAACTCAAATCTAAACAATCTACTTGTTTTCTCTCCCTTTGCAATTCTCTTGAATCCATGTTGGGGGTCCTCCACAAAAGATCCATATTAATTGAACCTAACCTACAAACCCTTTTCCACTATCTGTCCAACACATTAAAATTTTTGTGATAGTAGGTACATAAAGAACTCTACTCAAAAGATTCTTATTGCCCTAAGAAGTTTTGACATTTCCTACCTTGACAACTTAATGCTTGGTATCATCACCTATTTGCACTTGGTGCTTTCCCTTGGGCTCTTCAAGATTAGAAAGGAGAGCTGCATTGTCTGTTACATGATTTGAAAAACTTGATTCAATATAGAAGAGGTTCTCATCATTCATACCTTGTTTTGAAGTCATGTTCATAACGAGAAGAGAATCCTCTTGATCCTTTGTATAGTTGTTGAAGTCTTTTCTTGATTTTTATCCTCCTTGATAATTGTTGTTGTAATTGTTGTTGTAATTGTTGTTGTGGCCATGGTTGTAACCTTGATTATGATTGAATCTTCCTCTTGTTTGTGAGTAGTCACCTCTTTGGAATCCTCTTCCTCTCTGGTTCATGAAGTTCCTATAGCATTCATCTATTGTCTGATTTGATAGTCCACATATATTTCATGGGGAAGAGTTGAAAGGTCTCCCCCTACCTTGCTTACCTCCTCTGCCCCATTCTCTTGAATTCCTACCTCTCCCTGCATAGTTAGCTTGAGAAGTAGCACCTTCATCTTCAAACTTCTTGCTCTTTCCTTTATCCGTAGACTTTCCTTTATCTGTATAGAGGGTACAAGAATTGTTACCTCTTGATGGTTCACCATTTTTGTTGAGCTTGGCCTCATGGGTGAAGAGTTTCCCCATGAGAGTGGTTAGATCAGGGATTTGCATATCAATATAAAGATCCATTACAGTTGTGAAGGATTCCCACTTATCATCTGCCTTGATGCCATTGATTATCTATCTCACTATTTGCTCCTCTTCAATCTCCTCTCCTATGCTTGCCAATTGATGAGCCACATCCTTCACCTTGGTAACATACTTTGAAACATTCTGCTTAGGTTTCTTCTTTTGAGTAGTAAACTCCATCCACAATTGATTTTTTCTAGCTCTTGTATTGGAAGAAAAATATGAAGATAGAGTATCCCAAGTCTCTTGGGAAGTTTTGCAATTCCTAATATGAGGAAGAAGGAAGTTGAAAATCGAGTTAAGTAGATATGACCTAGCTAAAGCATCTTTGGCACACCATGAGTTGAGTCTTTCTTGCTCCTCTCTTGTCGGTTGATCTTTTCTTCTAAATACGAGCATCTCCTCATCTCCTAATATGTATCCATAGAGACTTCTTCCTTGTAGATAGGTCTTCATCCTCAAGGACCATGCTGGATCATTTCTCTTATCCAGTTTGTCAATGAAAGAAGGGAAACCATCTCCCATTCTACCTCAACTTGCTCTGATACCATTGTTGTAAGAGATGGATGGATACCTCAAGGACGTGAGGTGTTACTGCTAGAACCTGCTTTGTGCTAGCCCTAATACACTTTAGAGTTATAAAGTAGGCCCTTTTAGCTTGCAAATGACACCAAGAAAGTACCTATATACTTTGGAGTTGATGCTTGATTAGTCCAAAATAGACTAGTTCAAGAATAGCTAGTGTTGGAAAACTTGCTATTTTAGTCCATACACTTGCGGGCTTTTTTACTTATAGCTCACAGTACAATGACAATTGACAAGATTCCTTTTGATAGAATTCAATTAGCTTAGATAGATAATGATTTCAAGTGGAATCATTTAAAATGATCAGCTATGCTTTCAGAAATCACTTTAGCAAATTAGATCTTATCCCTGACTTTTTAGGGAACAACCAGTAGATGACCAGTGAACACGTCGAACACGATTTCTCCCAGCTGCTGGACCAAAATGCCTTGAAATTTTGGTAGCCTGAAATAGACTTCAAGCTGATTCCAAAAATCCAAAGATTATGTAAAATCTTTGGGTTTTCACTAAGATATGACCAGAAGAAGTTAACTATTCTGAGTAGACAGAGATGTTCAATGAGCTATATGTATTATAGAACATGATTGTACAAAGTCATTGGCATTGTAATGATGCTCAAAGATGATGAACTGAGTAAGCTATGGTGTGAGCTACTCAAGATCTACAAATGATCAAGGAATGAGCCGAGAATGAGGCACACTACCCTACAAGATTTTACAAGATCTTTTATAAGTATTTCTTCTAAGTTTGAATTTTGAAGTCAAACTTGGCTCCAATCAAAAAGTAACTCCACTAATTTAGGACATATTCCTTCAATTTGGAGTCGTAGCTAATATTCTTCCTAACTCCAAGAGATATAAGATTTTACAAGATTCTCAAAAGGATTAATCTTTTATAATGATAAATGATGAAATACTTACAAGTTATAGTTCACATGAATTATCAAGTGCTAGTTCCACACATTGTCTTCCATGCTAAGCCAAATGTGTAGGCTTGATCATTTTCACGAACACTCATGATAGGTGTAAAAGATGCACATATGTGTCTCAAAGTAAAACATATTGAAAGTACTTTATAGGCTCAATATGCAAAGTGGAAAGGCATTGCGTACATCTCTATCCACATATGTGAACTTGAGCAAGGATGATTGCCCCAAATCATATAAGAAAAGATGAATTCATGACCAAAATTTCTTATCAATCTATTGTTGGTAGTATCATGTATGTTATGGTTGCTACAAGACCAAACATTTTATTTGTAGGGGGAGTTGTGAGCAGATATATGTCTAATCTTGGAAAGAAGCATTCAAAAGGAGTCAAAAGGATTTTGAGATAGTTAAGTGGAACTAAGGACAAGTGTCTATGATTAGGTAGAGGAAAGGCATCCATTATTGGTTACACAGATTTTTATTATGTTGGTTATGTATAAAACCAAAAGTCTACATCATGGTACATTTTTCATTTTTTTTGAGGTGCTATCTCTTGGGGATCTCGTCTTCAAGAATGCACAATTGTTTCCACCACAGAAGCAGAGTATGTTGCATGAAGTGAGGCATGTAAGGAAGCATTTTGGCTTTTCGGTCTTGCTTGTGATATGGTTCTACCTCAACATGTGCCTCATTTTCTTAGTGATAGCTAGAGTGCTATTGCTTTTGATAAGAATCCAATCTATCATGCAAAGACCAAGCACATTGAGGTGAGGTATCACTTCATTAGAAATTGCTTAGCCACTAAGTATTTTGATAAGGTTCATACTTGAGATAATACTACAAATGCTTTGATAAATCCTCAACCACAGGATAGCTTTTGACATTGTTTTCACTTGATGGAGGTTACCTACTTCATGATCTTACATAGTTACCTGTATATTGTGTAACATGCCCATAAGGTGGGAGGTATAGTCTATATACTTACACTCATGCAGTCTTGATTATTCTTTATGTTTTCTTTCATAGTCATTTTGGCCATATTGGGCTTTAGTTGTAGATTGTTACCATTAAGGTCCATGTAAAAGGTTGAAGTTCCATCACAAGCATTTGTATATATTCTTTCATGAAAATATAGTGGCCTTGTTAGCCATAGACTATAAGTTTGACCGCATTTGTAGTACCTTAGAAATCCATGTTCATGCTCCTCATATACTATGAGTTATCCACATATTATGTAGGCCGTGTGTGGAGAACTATGTGTCGCATTTGGAGCTCAATTTTCTAATGCAAGAGTATTGTCATGGAGCTCTTCAGAAGGAAATTCCACATTGATGCATCACCATTTCAACACTTCACTGACTAGCCATTAAAAATTCAGCTTCCTCATCATTGACTTACCATCCAACATATGGATAGATAATGCTACATGGGGCATGTTATGGATTTCATAGGGAGGGAGACCATTAGGGGAATGGTGATCTTTTGATGATTGTTTTAAAGATAAGTTATTTCATAGCGTAGTCTTGCAAGACCTTGGATTTTTTTAGCCATGGTCTTCCAAATAATAAATTATAATCTAAAAATGATTTGGAAAGTGTAAAAACAACAAATTTCATATGAAATATTTCTCCTTGGATTGTGGTTGGTATATGTGAGGAGATGGATAGGTATGCTCCAGACATGAGCTAGTGTTGCACAAAACTTGCTCTACACCTAGCAAGTTAACCCCAAGGATGCTTAATATACTCCTTACGATTCAAATTAATGCATTTGGAACCACCAAGTCCTTTGGAACATCATTCCCACATGTTTGCATCAAAAAAGATAACTTGCATATGCAAGGAGTCTAAAGAAACCTTGTATTTAGGGAATAGAGGTGTTGAGTATTATATTGAGAGCTCCCAACCTGGTATGAATTGACCAATGAACTTTTTCACACATCTGACTAGAGTGTATAGCTAACTATAAAAATTTATTTAATCAATATATCTATATCATACATTGAGAAATGAATCTAAGAAGTCAGGCGGTCATCTCGACTTCTTAGGATTTAGAAGATGTGCAAATGTAGTCACCTTCTATGATTCATATCTCAAGATCCTTTGAATCAAAATTGATGGAAATTGGTATGCTAGTAGTAGACAATTTAATCTAGCTATCCAAAGTTAGACTATAAAAAATGAATCAGTACACATAGAGAAATGGATTCCGCAAAACCATTGTAACGATGAAGATGCAATAGAAAAGAATTGATAGAGACGTACCTGAAACAATGTATCAAAATATAGATGCTAATGAGCATATGTTACAAGGGAAGTGTAGTGCACAACTCATACATAAAGTGAGCTCAATGTGTGTTCACTGATGTAGCTCAATGACTCTTAGAATGGGTCTCCTTTCTGTGACTAAAAGTATGTGTATTTATACACATTTTCTAAGTTTAAATTTGAATTTTCCCTCACCTTAAAGTGATCCTACACTTTGGAGATGATTTGAATTGATTCCTCCTAACACAAGAGTCATGGATTCAGCTCTGTAACTTCACGAGACTCCTTATTCTCTTTGCTTTTACAATCATCCAAAGTAAATATAACTAAATTGACAAGAGGGTGTTCATATGTGGTTCTTCATGTGAGGTACATGAACTAATGTGTAGTCTTGAATAATAAACCATGCATTTAGGCTTGCTAATTGCACCAAAAGATCCCTCTCAAGTGTAAGATTCTTGAGTCTTCATTCCTTCATGATTTCCTATAATCCAATCATTGATTTGAACCTATTCAATTTGCTTCCATCCAATGCTTTTGTCCTCATATCTACACATTATTGACATGTAGATACATATGAGAGTTGTATCTCCTTACTCATGATGTTTTCCTTGACATAATAGTTGAAATTAAACATGTTTGGTCCTAGCATGATAGATAGGGTTAGCAACAAGATGTAATGAACTAATGTCGTGTCCAAATATAATATGGAGTTGAAGTATTCAACCCTATATTTGAATATAGGGCTCTAATCCACATAGTTTCTTCTGTAGCATTTGCAAGTCCTCTGTATTCAGCCTTGATTGATGAAAGAGCAACTATACATTGCTTCTTGGAAGACCATGAAATTAACTTTGCACTTGCAAAAGTAAGATAACCTGATGTGCTTCTCCTAGGATCTTTAGAGTGTATACAATCTACATCAAAAAAAAGTTTGAAATCTATATCAGATGTATAAGGTTAGTATAACCCTTCATTGATTGTACCCTTCAAGTACTTGAGAATTCTCTTGATTGCTTGCATGTGAGGCCTCCTTAGATTGTACATGAACTGACTCAACACACTAACTCCATAGCATATATATCCTCTAGTTAGAGTAGCATAATTCAAGCTTCCGACTAAGCTTTTGTAGCTAGTAACATCTTCTATTAACTCTCCTTAATGAGCACTAAGCTTTAGATTTACCTCCATGGGTATACCTACAACCTTTGTATTTTCCATCTTGAACTTGGTGAGCATATCTCTAATGTACTTTCTTTGAGTGAGGAACATAATGTTCTCTATATATACCACTTCCAAACCTAGGAAGTAAGTGAGCAACCCAAGATCAATGATCTTAAACTCCTTCATTTGAGCTTTGATCTTTGTGATTCCATCTACATTACTTCTTGTAACAATTATATCATCAACACATACACAAAGGTATATGTCCACCTCTGAGTGGTTCCTCTTAATGAAGAGCGAAGGATCTGCCTTGCTTACCATAGAGCCTTTGTCCTTACATGGTATACCTCTTGTGAAATCCAACCTTTGTCAAAAGCATTTTTAACATCCATTTGATATATCTTTCAATTATTGGAATATACAACACTCATAAGTACTCTAATTGTAGGCATTTTTGCCATAGGTGATAATGTCTCTTCATAATCAATACCTTGGTCTTGTGCAAACCCTTTGGCTACAAGTTCTGCTTTGTACCTGTTAATTGAGCCATCAAAATTCTTCTTTACCTTGTAAATCCATCTGGAGCCAATGACCTTCATAGATGGTTTCTTGGGTACCAATTCAACTTCTATTTCCTCTTCCATGGCACTTCTCTATTCTCGCTTCTTCTTCGCTTCTTCATATGTTGATGGTTCTTCAATGTTTGAGTCATGTGCTATGTATATTGAATGCTTAGTGACCAAACCTTCATATGCTCATGGTTCTTCAATGTTGGAGTCATGTGCTATGTATATTGAATTCTTAGTGACTAAAGAAGTTTCATAACCATACCTTTCTGGCTTTCTTTTCCCTCTAGTAGACCTCCTTATAGTTTGTTGAGAGGATTCTGCTACATCTCTCATTTCTGCACTTTGGCTTTGCCTTTGGAGTTTCGAGAATATATTTCCCTTCTTGGACTCTTCTCGTGATCATCAAAATGACTTGATGCTTCAAGTGTAAGCTCATTCCTCTTTGACAGTGTTGGAAAGTCTTCCTCTAAGTCATAGGGAAGTTTGATCTTCTTGGACTCATCTTCAAACCAAGATTTTTTTTCTTCAAACACAACATCTCTACTTAAAATGAAACCTTTATTTCTTGGATTATATAGTTTATAACCTTTTTGATTGAGGTCATAGCCAATAAAGATGCATTTCTCTGCTTTGGATCTAATTTGCCTCTGATTTGTGAAGGTATGTGTGCATATGATATGCACCCAAAGATCGTGCAATGATGAAGGCTAGGTCTTCTTTCATTCCATGCTTCATATGGTGTCATTCCATCTAAAGCTCTTGATGGGAGTCTCTTGATCAGATATGTGGTTGTGGATACAACCTCTACCCAAAAGTAGTTGGACAATTTCTTTTCATTTACGATTGACCTTACAGCCTCCACTATGGTTCTATTTTTCCTTTCAGCCACTCCATTTTGCTCTAGTGTATATCTGATTTCAATCTCTCTTTTGATCCCTCTCTCTTGGAGATAAGAATCAAAGTCATGGGAGAAATATTCTTCCCCTCAATCAGACCTTTGCCTCTTCCAAGTTTTACCTGTTTGGTTTTCTATGAGTGCTAGATATTTGTTAAAGCATGAGAACACTTCATCTTTGTGCTTCATAAAATATAGTATTATCCATCTGTGAAAATCATCATTGAGTGACACATAATACTTGGATCTAGAGATTGAAGGATCTTTGCTTGGTCCCTGTACATCTGTACGAACTAGCTAAAATAGGTCTCTATGAATGTATCCCTTGTTTGGGAATGGTTGTCGATGAGACTTATCAAATTCACAAGCACTACAATTGTATATCATGTTTTGTTTGGATATGTTTGGTAGAGTAATCACACTCTGATCCATACTTATTCTCTTTAGAGCCCTTTCACCTATATGAGCTAATGTTTTATGCCAAATTTCTAACTTTGATAGAGTTTGGCTACCATAATCAAACAATGCAATGTTTCTAGTATCTTGGAGTTCATATGTAAATAATCTACCTAGCTTTTCTCCTCTTTCTATCCTCTTGAATCCTTGATGTGGATCCTCAACAAATGCTCCATCCTTTGTGAATTTGACCTACCATCCTTTTTCAACAACCTGACCTACACTTAAGAGATTCTTGGTGATGATTGTCAATACAATATCCTGCTCAATAGGTTCATATTACCATCTGAAGTCTTCAATAGAATACATGTTCATCTGCTTTACCTTGCTTCATGGTCATGTTCATCAAAAGTAATGAGTCCTCTTACATTTGATCATTTGCATAATTGTTGTAGTCTCTCCTTCCTCTCTATCCTCCGTGATAATTATTGTTGTCGTATGGGTTCTTGTTGTTGTGACCATTATTGTTGTTGAATCTATCTCTTGAGCTTACATAGTCTCCTCTATTATAACCTCTTTCTCTTTGGTTTCTATGATTCCTAAAACAATTTTCAGTTTTGTGATTAGTTAAGCCACATATGGCACATGAAGAGGAGCTTTGATCTCATCCCTTGCCTTGTCTTCCTCCTCTACCTCTTCCTCTTGAGCCTCTACCTCTACCTACAAAGTTTTCTTGAGAGGAGCTTCCCTCATCATGAGACTTTTTATCTTCACCTTTGCTATCTTTATTCTTGTCCTTATCTATATAAAGAGCATAGGATTGACTACCTTTTGAGTTGTCTCCATTCTTTATAAGCTTTCCCTCATGTGTGAACAACTATCCCATGAGGGTGTTGAAATCAAGAACCTGCGTGTCCATGTCGGGGTCCATGGTTATGGTGAAAGCTTCCAATTTGTCATCTACCTTTATTCCATTGATCAATTTCCTCACTATCTGTGCTTAATCAATGATTTCTCCAATACTTCCAAGTTGTTTTTCTATATCCTTCATTTGGTGATATAATGAGTCACACTTTGCTTGGGCATCTTCTTGAGTGTGGTGAACTCCATCCATAATTGATTCTTTCTTTGGTACTTGATGAGAATAATGTTTCAAGGGCATTCCAAGTATCTTGTGAAGTCTTGCAACTCATGATGTGTGGAAGTAAAAAATCAGAGATTGACTTAAGAATATAAGACCTTGCTAGAGCATCCTTTGAGCAGGACGTGGTTAATCTCTCTTGTTCTTCTTGAGTTGGTTGTCCTTTTCTTCTCAGGATTGGCATCATCTCATCTCTAGAAATGTAACCATAGAGGCTTCTATTGGGTGTGTGTACAAGTGCGAGAGACACACGAGAAACACACACATGGAGCACAAATACAGCAAGACTCATGGAGAAGACAAATGGCTGGAATAGCTCTCTCTATTGAGGATGAACGTAACTCATGTAAGATCACAACAAAGTACAACCACATATGAGTGAATCATGTATGTGATAACATGGGGAAAAAACCTCTAGCTAGCACTAGAGTAAAAAGTGCCCATGTATAGGGAAAAGGTTCACATCAAACCTACTCGAGGAACACATAAGTGTAACAAACCCCCTCAAACAACTGATGTGAACACCTATAGGGAGTGATAGATCAGCCCCCATAAGGTAATATGCTTAAAGTTTTGCAAAAAGCTTCAAACTTTTCCCATGGAAGAGCTTTGGTGAATATGTCTACCACATTATCTTGTGTAGGCACATATACCAAATCAATATCTCCTACATGAATGTGCTCTCCCACAGAGTAATAATGCACCTCAATATGTTTGGTCGATGCATGAAACACTGGGCTTTGTGCAGTAGCCAATGCACTCTGACTATTAATGAGAATATGTAGCAGCATCAATCTCCATGCAAAGATCCATCAATAGGCATTGTATCCATATAAACTCTACTATAGTTGTAAAAACTTCTCTGTACTGAGCTTCAAAACTCAATGTCACCACTATAGGTTGCTTCTTACTCAACCAAGATATGCATGAGCCTCCATGGAAAAAGCAATTACCACTAGTGGACATGTGAGTATCATAACAACCAGCCCAATTGCTATCTGTAAAAGCATGAAAGCATGGCTAAATATCTATTCCAGAAAAGAGACCTAAGATCATAGTTCTTTTAGATATCTAAACACACATTTCATCGCTTGACAATGCTTAGTGCGAGGGCTATGCATGAATTGGCTCAACTTGGAAACCGCATACTGTATATCCACCTTGTGTTGCATGCATATATAAGACATCCCACAACTTGCTAATAAAGAGAATTGTCAAATGAATCACTCGAATCTTCAACTAAGAACCTAAATCCTATCTCAACTCATGTGGAAAGTGGCTTGAAATCCTCAAAGTCAAAATGTTGAAGTAGTTTTTCAACATACTTTGCTTGATGCATAATAACCCCCCCCCAATGGATATAAACTAGATGCCAAGATAGTAATTCAAAAGACCAATATAAGTGACATCAAACGTATGCTGCAAATCAGCCATAAGATGTCAAGTTTTGCATCACATGAACAAGCACTATAAGATCAGTCCCATCTTTTCCTACATAGAGTGTGCTTTCAATTGGACTATGTGTGAAGCCAAGAGCAATCAAGTGCTTATGTATTTTGTCATACCATGCACATGGAGCTTGTTTGAGACCATCAAAGGGTTTATGCAAGCGACAAACCATATGCTCTTGCCCGTTCATGAAAAATCCTTGAGGTTGCTTCACATGGACCTCTTCTTGCAAATCATCATTCAAGAAAGCTTTTTTTATGTCCAACTAATGTACTTTCCAACCTTGATGGGCAACCAATGAAACCACAGTATGAATGGTGGTCATGCATGAAGTAGGTGCAAATGTTTCTTGATAGTCAATGTCATATTATTGCATATATCCTTTGGCAACCAATCTAGCTTTGTAGCGATCAATGCTACCATATGACTTTCTCTTAATCTTGTAAACCCACTTTGTACAAATGGCATTTTTTCCTTTTGACAATTCAAATAACTCTCAAGTACCATTCCTATGTATGCAATTCATTTCTGATTGCATAGCACTCATCCATCATGGATCATCACATGCATCTTCAAAAGTAAGTGGCTCTTCATTACATGATGTTGCAATAAGAGAATAATCCACAAAATTACTTGATGCATGGTGAGAGCTTGATCTTATTCTAGCAAGTAAAGGTGCACCTATTTCGCTATCCTGCACAGTTTGTTTCATCCACTTTAGCATAATTTGTGCACTCTTGATAGACATGCGTTCATTATGTAACACATCATCAACATGTACATCATGCATGGGCTGAATTTCATGATCATTTTCAACCATTATTTGACACAAATGTTCAGCCATATGTGGCTGGAAATTTCTAGCAGCTTTGATAATTTTTGGCTAAAAAAATCCAGCCATGTTTGGCTAGGAACTCTCCGCATTTTGAACTGTATTTTTCTGGAATTTTTCAGCCCTCTCAACCTTAGTTGACTAGTCTACATGGCCATAGTCAAGCAAAGGCATGAGTGTATCGAACACATCTTGTGAGCTAACAGTTGGCTGTTTTCTGCATTCAAGTAGAGGGAAACTGATTTTTTAGCAAATACCATATCAGGACTCACATTAATTGTGTTCATCAATGGATGGTACAAACGGTATCCCTTACTTTTAGCACTATAATAAACAAATATATATTGCTTTGTCGTGTCATCAAGTTTGTGATGTTTTTGTGATGGCACAAGAGCATATGCCAAACAACCAAACATGCACATATGACTAACCATAGGCTTATCTCCATTCCAAGCCTCATAAGGAGTGATGAATCTCAATGTATTTGTAGGCCAGTAATTCAACACATAGTTTGCACACATGACTACTTTTATCCCAAAATTATCAAGAAGGTGCTTTCCTTTCACCATACATTGTGCCATTTCAAGGAGAGTTCTATTTTTACACTCTGAAACACCATTTTGTTGAGGTGTATATGGCATCGTACATTGGTGTGAGATACCTCTTTTATGAAGAAAATCATTAAACTCATGTGACATGTATTCACCACCATGATCCGTGCATAGAGTAAAAAGCTTGTTTAAACAAAACTTTTTAGGCATAGATAAAATGCTTTGAAGCGAGAAAATACCTCATTCTTTGCTTTCATAGGATACACCCATGTATGGTTAGTAGCATCATCAATGAAGGTAACAAAATATACATGCTTGCAAAAGATAAGTCTTGATGGGACCACATATATCACTATGAACGAGCTGCAATTTTCTTATAGTGTGTGTATGACTATCTTCAGGAAAAGAAGCATGATGCATTTTTCCAAGAATGAAACCTTCACATGCATGATTTTCAATGGACTCAAGTGTATGCAAACCAATAACCATGTCCTTTTGCAAGTAAAGCAAAATATTGAAGTTCAAATGACCAAAACGAGCATGCCAAAGCTCCATTTCAGACATGGATGAAGTATGAGCAACCAAGGCATTTGATGCAACACTCTTGTATGTATCCATGCGATAGAAACCATTACATAATGTACCGGAGATCACTATAATATCACCATCCTTGAAATCATGAACCATACATTTATCATCAACAAAGTGTACATGAAGTCCAACTTTGGCAATCAATGGACCTCAAAATAAGTTTTTTCTTGATACGTGGCACCTACAATGCATTTTTCAAGAGAATCACACCTCCATTTGCAGCCATAAGCTCAATTTCTCCTAATCCAATGATAGTATAAGAGGCATTGTTTGCACACATCACATGTCCTCCTTTGGGTGCATCTTTCAGAGATGCAAAAAACGTTATGCACAAAGTTATGAGCTTTGAAGCACCACTATCAAATAACCAATCCCAATCAGCCTCACTCACAACCATACATTTAGAATGCAAAAGATGCATCATAATGACATGTAACAACACATGCCCAAAAATCTTGAGCCATGTTAGCTTCATCTTTCTTTGCATATGCTGAATTTTCAGCAATAGACATGCTAGATTCCTTCTTTTCATTGCACTTAGCGAGCTTTCTACACTCATCAATAATATAACCAACCTTCCGGAAATATTTGAATCTCTTCTTCTTTTGCAAATCAGTATCCTTAGAGGAATGAGTAGAAGAGGAAGGTTGAGGCTTTGGTTTTGATGATCCCACAACTGAACCATACTTGCTTTTCCCCTTTTATGAGATAGAAAGTGCTTGCATTCCCTCAGTCAAACCATTTCTATTCACTCTTGATTGCTCTTCGCAAAAGAAGAGACACAACGTCATCAAATGCATACAGCTTGGGATTCCCTTTTGCAACCAAACATAGTGTATTAGCAAAAGATTTGAAAAGATTCTAGTAATCCTTTCAACAATGTAGACATGAGTGATGCATCCAAAATAATCTCATCTATGTTGGCCAATTGCTTTTTCAAGTCCTTGATGTGTATCACATACACATCCATAGCTCATTTTCAGCCATACATACATCTGCAAGTTGCTTCCTCATTTATGAAATACGTGCTTCATCACGCACGGCATACAAAGAAGGAAGAGTTTCCCATGCCTGTCTTGATGTAGAACATGACCAAATGTGTGGAACTATATGACATTTCACAGAAAGCACAATCAATGCATGAACTTGAGCATTTTTTCCATCCCATCTAAGTTGCTCCTATGTAGGTGGAGAAGGAGAAACCACTACACTTGAAGAAGAAGCTCCATGTGTGACAATAGACTGTGAAGTAGAAGAACATGTGGGTCTTTGATCTACATCTACCACTATGTTCCAAATCTGTTTTGCAACAAGAACATGCTTTATTATTTAACACCACATCAGATAATTGGTCCCCTCAAGGTTAGCTTCATCTTGAAGCATGCCAAACAAGTCACTGCTACGAGTCGTTTCACTAAAGAACAAGAATGTGATAAAATATTTACTTCAATGAGAGATAAAATGAATGCTAAAATTTTATGAATGGCTTCGAAATCGGGGTAAACCCCTAGTGTGACAGATCGAAATGTTTCTTGGCTACTGAAATTCATTGTTCTATGCTCTAAAGTTGATTTGCATTATTCAAAGTGCACTTGTGCCATGATGTAAAAAACCAAAACTTGAGAAAGAGCTGAACCTACTTTGATACCACTTTTGGGTGTGTGTAGAAGTGCAAGAGGCACACAAGACGCACACACAAAGGAGCACAAACGTAGCAAGATACACAGAGAAGATTGATGGCTGGAATAGCTCCCTCTATTGAGGATAAACTAAACTAAAGTAAGAGCTGAATAATATCCCTAAGTACAAAGTGCCACCACATATGAGTGAATCATGTATGTGGTAATAGGGGGAGAAATTCTCTAGCAAGCAGTAGAGTAAAAAGTTCCCAGGCATAGGGAAAAGATTCACATCAAAGCTATTCGAGGAACACATAAGTGTAACAGTTTCTCCCTTGAAGGTAAGTTTCCATTCCAAGTGACCAAGCTGAGTAGTTACCTTGACCGAATTTTTTTATGGATGGAGGAGATCCATTTCCCATGTTGATTTGTTGTTGCTCTGATACCATTGTGAGGAGATGGATAATTTTTCTCTAGAGATGAGCTAGTGTTGCACAAAACTTGCTCCACACCTGCAAGTTAACTCCAAGGATGCTTAATATACTCCTTGAGCTTCAAAATAATGTATTTGGAACTAGAAAGTCCTTTGGAACATCATTCGCAAATGTTTCCATCAAAACAGATAACTTGCATATGCAACAAATGTGAAGACACGATCTATTTTGGGAATAGAGGTGCTGAGTATTATACTAAGAGCTCCCAACCTAGTATGGATTGACTAGTGAAATTCTGCACACATATAGTAGGAGTGTGTTGCTAATTAGAACAAGTTATTGCATCAATTTAGCTATACCATACATTGATAAATGAATCTAACAAGTTAGGGGGGTCATCTTGACTTTTCAGGATCTAAAAGATGTACAAACACAATATGATTCATATCTCAAGATCCTCTGATCAAAAGTTGATGAAAATTGATATGCAAGTAGTAGAAACTTCAACATAGTTATTCCAAGTTAAAGTATAGAAAATGAATGAGTACCAAGAAGACCTTCTTAAGATCACAAGAATTCTTAGATACAAAGAGGAAGTGAGGAGATAGAAGCTCATTGTTGTTGAATGGTTTGTGGGGTGGTAAGGCTAATGAACAACAAAAGGAAATGTCCTAAATCCTTACAAAGAGAAAAAAGATCCCTTCCTATAATGGTACACAATAATGGAGATGAATGATCTTGACAGGGGTATGATTTCATGCTAATTTTCAATCACTTCAATCAACTTGGATTCTACTTCTCTTTCTCATCAAAGGCATATTGCACGTCCATCATCCTAAAAGTCAAACCCCCAAAAGAGATCACTTTCAACTATCCTTCCAAGATGAAATATTGAATGAAGTAGTAGACCATGAATGATATGCTCTATGTGATGGATATTCAGATATTTTCAAATATGTATAGCTAAAGAAGATCAAAGGAAGATCTATTTCATCACACCATGGGGATGCTTTGCATATAGAATGATGCCCTTTGGTCTCAATAATGCACCTACAACATTTTAGATATTTATGGATTATGTATTTCAACCTTTTTTTAAGACATCAGTAAGAGTGTATGAGGATGACTTTATTATATAGTAGTAGAATAATTCATTATCAAAAGGTTGAGGAATGATTAATAAGATTTCATGATTTAGGAGGACAACTAAATCTAGAGAAGTATCACATTTCTAAAAAGGAAGTGGTGCGTCTTAAACACCTTATTTCAGAGAAAGGAATCCAAGTATATCCTTCCAAGGTAGCAGCTCCATTGACATTAGCACCTGCAACAATGACAAAGTGATTCCTCACATTTTTATAGAACTTATTGATGGGGGAAGATTAGAAAACCCCAATGAAATAATGGAAGATGGCTGCCCTCCACTAGGCAAACAAGCAATGATATATGCTCAATGTTTGAATGTTTCTCTACACCTATACAAAGAATTAAACTCAATGTTTGTAGAAATAGCTTAGACTATAAAAGCTACCCAAAAATCTTGAAATCATCTCGAATGGATATTCTATCTGGAAGAAGCACCCTCTCCAAAACAAGCTACCTCTTTGCAACACTTTCTCCTTATGTGTAGAGATATACCTTAACAAAATTGGCAATTTCTCACAACTCAATTAGTTAAAGAACTTGAAACTTTGGAAATGTTCAAGAAACTATATGAGAGACCAAATGATCATGAAATCAATGAAAATTAACCCTCGTTCCTTTTGTATCATTGATTTCCTCCTTCTTTGGATCAACAATCTCTTGCATGATGACCCAATTTTCCACAATTATAGCATTCTCTATTGGATGCATCTCTGCGATCTTCCTCTACTCCTTCCTCTTCCTCTTGATCCATAGCTTGAGTTGGACCTACCTGTCCCTCTACCTTCAGAGTTTTGTCCACCTCTTTTGCCTTTGCCTCTACCTGCATAGAAAATTTGGGCTTGGCTTCCCTTTGATTGTGAACCTCCTTGCTTCATCTCATTCGTCACCATCAATGTGACTAATTGATCAAATTCTGGTAGGGAATACCTCACATAAATTGATGTGGTGAATGCTTCCAACTTTCATCCTCTTTCAAGCCATTGAGAGTGCACAAAAGAAGATCATAAGCTTCTATTGGGCTCCCAATCGAGCCTTGGGCATCTACAAGCTCGGTATCCTTCAAAATGGACTCATTTATGTTAGTATTTGGCGCTTTCCTAAGATTATCTAACCCAAACTTGAGCTAAATCTTCCTTGCCTTGGTTGATGAAGAGTACAATCTCTCCAATGTCTCCCAAACCTTCTTAGATGTATCCAAGTCTTGTATATGCCCTATCATGCTATTGCTTATGTGTTGGGATAGAATGAATATGAATCCACTAGCCCTTTCTATCCAATCATTAAGTGCATTGACCTGCCCTTGAAGGGGTGGATCATGTACATGAGGCATTGGTTCTATGCCACCTATTAATCACTCTACTCACACAAAGGAGAGACATGCATAGGCACACACACTCCACTCTCACACACTCACAAAGACAACAATACATGTAAATGTAACAAGTCTTGGAGTAAATGAGAGCCTTCTTCCATTGCCAAGAGATATTACATGAGAGCACATCGACCAAAAGCTCCCCCCTTTACAAAAATGAGCTTCTATTCATAAGCTAAGCTCTATTCCCCATGTGCTCCTTTGAAAAGTCAAAAAGTTGATTCTCTCTAACTGACATATCTTCTAGTATATTCCTTAAAATCTCTTCTTGCAACCAACAAATCCCAAGAAGATGCATGCGTGGGAATTTCTACGTGGGATTTCCTTTAGGAGAGCGAAAAAGGTAAAATATCCAAGGGTCACCTACACTATGGTATAAGGAAATATCAAAAAGTGATTTTTGGAGAGTGTTCACATGTGACACTCAAATATATACAAAAGGGTTATTCTCATGGTCTAGGGAGGGTTCCCATGCACAATTGAGGGTGTGTGCATACCCTACAACCCAACACTCTCCCCTCCCTAACTTTGTCATCCTCGAGAAAGCTAAGATGAGAGGATCATACACAGCTGAACTTGATCAAGTTGCAATCTTTAGGTCTTCAAAAATCTACAATTCCTCAGTCTGCAAGGCTTCAAGCTGCAAATCTTCAATCTTTGCTTCAATCTGAAAATCTTCAATCTTCAAAGTTGGGTGACACAATCCCCTTGGGGAGCAGTCATCCTAGCATGTATCCCCTTGTGTAGTCCCATGTAGGATGTTTGAAGCTCTTGCAAGGAGCTCGTAAACCTGAAATTAAAACATACATAACCAGTAGACTGTTTCTAGAAAAAGAGGTTGAATAGAACATTTATTCCAACTTTTAGTTTCCACTTCAGGGAGCATTGACTTCTACAGGACTAGCTCTGTTAAAGAGACATCCTCTTGAAAATTTCTTTATTCTTGCAATCCAAAAACTATAGCTCCAGAAGCGAGGATCCAAACAAAAAGCACGAGCCTTTAGTTCTTCATTTCTTACGGTACTCCCATAATTGTTCCTAGATGAGTTATCACAGAGGTGCAAGTGTGGTACCTTTCATAAGAAACCTTGAGATTGTGTGGGACTTGTCTAACGAGTGGTCATGTTGTTGGAGCTAATCACATATACAACAGAAGGGAAAAGGTCATGCATATTCAAGTGAATGTAGGGCTGGATTAATCATATATGGTTAATGAAATGTGGGTACTCCACCCGTCAATGTCTAAATCAATCACTTTTAGACAAACTTATACAGGGATTCAGTAGCAAAATCTTAGAGGAACATTGTGTAAATGATCAATATGTTAAACCCCCAACACCTAAAAAACAAGCTCCAAATAGTAATAAAGAGAAGGTTTATTTTGCTAAGCTTCCAGGCACCCAAGGACAGAAGTGAAACAGGCCTTAAATGAGAGCTTATGAGCATCGTGAAACTAGTTAGTAACTTCCCTAGAAAAAAAAAGCACTCAAACCTTTGTGACCCTCATACTTAAATAGTATTTTTTCAAAAACTTGCGTAAAGGGTAATTACAACCCAATGCTACATGGGTCAATCACAAGAACTCAAAACAAATGCACCTCAATTATCAAACATGTGAGTATCCCAAAACACATTCATCATAAGAGATAAACTTCTGCAAGTATATGAATTCCAATGGAGATACACCACGTTTCATGCGTTAGCCCAGGGTTGGACCTATAATTGGACACTCACAAGCATGGAGATTTCCCTATAAGTGCCTTTAAAATTGAGATGTAAATTCAATCATCCCATATGCACACGAGTGTGGGTCTGGCACAAGGATTTCCAAAGGGTTGGGGAACTTAATCACAATCCCTAGCTAGTGCATTTACTCATTCCAAACATATGATGCCATTGTTTTCCTTTCCACCAAACAGCAGAGCACTTGAAATCATTTACGAATCATATTATCAGTTTTGGAAAAACATGTTGGTAGCTTACTATATGTAGATGGGTAGACTAATGAGTAGCCCTGAAGAGCCAAAGTTACCCTCATCCTTCCTTCGAGCCTGTCATACTCAGAGATAAGACAGATTGAGCACTAACCGAAAAGAGATCATGAAAAAAAAGAACCCAACAACCCCAAAAGTTGTGTTCAATGTTATGATAGCCATAGAGAACATTCATGATTATTCCAGCACCCTGTAAGCATGGTTAATCATCCTAAAACTTAGAGAGAACCAATGTGAGAGCACTTGCACCTTTTGTTAGTTGGTTTGGTGGAATCCTATGTCTCAATGATATCACAGTCATTTCACATAGACCAAAACATACCATACTTCCCGATTGCACCTCTGTCATGTGTTTGGAAAAATGGTGCAGGGAGGCCTCAGACTCCTCCACAGAGAAAGGGCCTGTGTGAGTAGTCACAAGAAACCTAAAAGCATAATTAATAAAAGCTTGAAGTTGTAGAGACCAACAACCTTTGTTTCATTCTGTACACTTCAGGTAGAGTCATGCTAAGCACTTAAAATAAAGACATACATTACATGTTGGCCATCATCAAGAGAGAGATCCTCAGAATCTTAAAAATTGAAAGAATCTCTGAACTTAATTTTTTTAGCATCAACCCAATTTTCAAAAGCATAGCCATCGATTTGTGTATAACCATCTAGATGCAATCTGTTCCAGAATCTATAACTAACTCCATCACCTGTCCCCACCTACACTTGATAATCCGGACCATAGGAGCACGCATAACAAAAAATAATCAAATCCATTCAAGAAAAATCAAAAGTCCCCCAGAAATTTTAGCCCTAGAGGTTTCCAAGCGAAAATCAGATCAAAGCTTTGATTTGTGTTGCACCATGATTGCACAGATGCCTAGGAATCTTTCTGTAACATACTCGTAGTCAACCGAGTGTGCTTGTACTAGAGCATGAGTGCTTGCTCGGATCCCCCCAATGGTGATGGTGTAATAACTTCCTCATTTATTATGATGTCTGTCAATTGAATATCAACAGCTATTGAAAAGATAAGACTATTGAATATTATCAACAATAACCAGATAGCCAGAACATAACCTGTATGCGATTATCAAAACAATGATTTAAACGATTCTCAAAACATAAATGAGTGGTAAGGACACCATTGCCACGTAGAAAGATCATCACGATATTTATTCCAAATAATCTTTTCAGAATAAGTCACGAGAGCAACAAAAAATCTAGAAGTTAATCCGAGTTTAGAGATGTAATAGTAGCTTTCCACACTCTGAGGCCCTACAAGAAATGTGACAATGGTGTCTCCTGGAGAGAGAGTTTTTTTTTTTAGCAAGCACAAGCATTGTTTTCTTTCCCTAATAGATTTCCCTCTTCATGTGATAACCTATGAGTGTACTTAGTTTTCATCAATGGGAGCAAAAAACTATTATGTAGAGAGTTCCTCAGGTGATATTCTGATTAGAAGATGAATCCCAAAAAACTAGGAATGCAATGGTGGATTGAAATTCCTGCGATAAGATGAATCCAAGGCCGCCCATGCAAAAATGATAGTTTTTTTTAAACGAATGCAAACGGTGAAGATGTAGCTAGAGGATATACTCCCGAAGAAATCATTTATGCACTTCAAATGCCCTCAATTGTGGAGGATTGAGATGTGGAGGGAGAGTTTCTCCAAGTGCACAAGTACCTTCACATAAGTCTTGACTTGAGGAGCCACACAACATTGTAATGCCTATGGCTTCATAGTGCCTCAATATGCAGTAGAAAGGTGTAAAAGATGGAATCCAAGCACTGTTATAAGAATTAATCGAGTTTCCACCGAGTAGTGTTTTAGCTTTATCAGGGTTACTCCATCCGGTACTCTTAGCACTAGGGTACTGGCCAATCGGGTGTGCGAGTTCTTCTAATGATGGTTAGTTTCTCGAGTTAACAACATGCACAAGAGGACACCATCAATTTCCCACTGAGAGCAAGAATATTCAACATAGAACTTAGGGAAATAACCCTTTCCCCAAAATCCACAACAAAGAGCCCAAGCTTGAGCTCGCCCTGAAGACATGCTTGGGAAAGCCAGGGATGCATCGATCTAGTCATGGCAAAATCCAACCGGTGGTGCAGATAATCAAGCAAGAATGCCCACAGTGTTGGGTTCAAGTTGTAGAGGAGCGCATCTGCAGAGTATGAGTGATGTTGAACTATGCAAAACTGAGGAAGGAGGGTGCCGCAATGCATTGAACCTCCTAATGTTAGAAAAACACAGAGGTTTTTGGTGAGCTTGCTCATGGCATAGAGCAAGGAGGAGTGAGTAACAGGTACAGCACATAGGTTCGGCACTCTAGGGCTCAGAAGTATGATCAGAAATTTGTGTCGGAGGAGCAGGATTGCTATGATGTGCAGAGGGGGAGCCATGGCTTCGGCATCCCCTGTGTCAAGCACTCGAGTGCACGTGGCAACAGGGGTGCCAAGGCACAATCGCAGCAAAACCATGAAGCCCCAATTGAAACACGTGCAAGGGGAGTCCAATAGCTCTTCGAACTCCTCATGAGGTGTACAAGTGGAAGATCACACATAGAACTTAATCCCACCAACATGCGAAAGGAAGAGCTCGCGTGACCCAAGTGGAAGACAAAGCGAGAGAGGGAAAGGGAGACAACGTACCTCCCCCAATACCCCTTGCGAGCAGGTAGACCTTTACCGTGAGAAAGAAGGGGAATTAAATTCCCACCACATTCATGCTAGACTAAAGCAAGGAAAGATGTGCTGGCTAGTAAATGAAGAGAGAGAGAGAGAGAGCCCATGTTCCTCCCTCCCAAATTTCAAAATGCACACCCATGTTTATGACTTTAAGTTCCTTTTGCGTGAAATGAAAGGGAAATATATGCCTCCGATTGGGTGATGATTTAGTGAACTCTTCACACGTTTATTTAACCTATTTTATTTTGGGTATCCTAAAATGGACAAGAGGGAGGGATAATAGATGGTCACCACCCACCCCATTTTCCAAGGCAACCACTAAAACAGAGGTGATAGAGGTGGAGAGTGATGTCCAAGTGTTATGGGAAAAAATGTATATGTGTAGAAGTGATAAAGAGAAGGGGGTTAGGGGGTGTTTTTCTGCTTCAAACAAAATAAACTGAAACTACACTACTCAAAGCAAGAAAAGGGGAGCAAATGGCCCACTGGAAGGGTGAAAGTGTCATGCAAGAACTCAAATCCTACACAATTGAGCAAAAAAATTGCAACACAATACTTCACCACATGTTCTTGAGATCTCCAAGTGATGAAAGGTCGACCATCCCCGGTAACGGCGCCAAAAAAGTGTTGAGGGTGTAGCAAGGAATGACCAAGAACCCTGACCACCTTGCATGGAAGCAAGAAGGAAAGCTCAAGAGTGACTCTCCTCTCATTCACCCCTACCTCCCACATGTTCAAGCCATTGGCATCAGCCCCATGCTATGCCACATGCTTGAAAACAAGGAGAATAGGGATTCAAGGATCCTAATCCATGAGGAAAATACAAGCAAATGTAACTACTCTACTCACACAAAGGAGATACATACGTAGGCACACACACTCCACTCTCACACACTCACAAAGACAACAATACATGTAAATGTAACAAGTCTTAGAGTAAATGAGAGCCTTCTTCCATTGATAAGAGATATTACATGAGATCACATCGACCAAAAGCTCCCCCCTTTACAAACATTAGCTTGTATTTATAAGCTAAGCTCTATTCCCCATGTGCTCTTTTGAAAAGTCAAAAAGGAGATTATCTCTAACTAACATATCTTCTAGGATATTCTAAAATCTCTTCTTGCAACCAAAAAATCCCAAGAAGATGCATGTGTGGGAATTTCTATGTGGGATTTCCTTTCGGAGAGCAAAAAAGGTAAAATATCCAAGGGTCACCTACACTATGGTATAACGAAATATCAAAAAGTGATTTTTGGAGAGTGTTCATATGTGACACTCAAATATATACAAAAGGGTTATTCTCATGGTCTAGGGAGGGTTTCCATGCACAATTGAGGGTCTGTGCATACCCTACAACCCAACAGCTAGCTTCTCCTCAAGTATTTGTATGCCTTGGAAGGTGTGGATATTACCTTTTAATAGCTTCTCCCTTGCTAACCTTTGACTAGTTAAGATCTCAATAATGTAGCCCCCTTTTGATGTCTTTGTGCTTTGATAAGTCTTCTTTGTGCTTCCACGATTTTTCTTCATCGCTTCAAGTCTTCAATATGATGTCAACTGATGTCTCCAAGCCTGCAAAAGGCTTTGATACCATTGATGGGGGATGATTCTAACACCCCAATGCAAGAATGGAAGATGGTTGCCCTCCACTAGGCCCACAAGCATTGATATATGCTCACTATTATAAAATTTTCTTTGCACCTATATAGATAATTAAACTTAACCTTCTTTGCCCTAGAGTAGTCTAATAGAGCTACCCAACAAGCTTTAAATCATTCCAAATGGATATTCTAGCTCAAAGAACCACCCTCTCTAAAGTAGGTACCTATTTGCAACACTCTCTACCTATTTACAAAGATATACCTCCATAAAAGTTTGCGATTTCTCACAACTCACTTAGTCAAAAAACTTGAAACTTTCAAAACATTCAGGACACTATATGAGAGACCAAATGAAGCTTGAAATCAACAAAAATGAGTATAATGAGAGAACAAAGAATGCTCTACAATCTCGTAGAATCAAACTTTCAAGAACTATGGAGCTACTTCATCTGCCCCTAGGATACTTTTTGAATTATTCCATACACATTGAAACCTCGACTCATAATTTTAAAAATCTTTAGGAGTTATTTGCTTTAGTGAGAGCAATTGTCTCCACAATCCTTCTGCGGTGTCTTTTTTCCCATATCTCCCCAAAAATCCTTCATGTAGTGCTTCCTAGTGCTTGTTGCCTCTTCTAATAGGTTGTTATACCATATTCTGGCCTCCTCCTTTAGAACCAATAGGAAAGCCCGTAGCTTGAGATTTTCTTGATCCCTTCTTGAATTGAGGTATGACATTTCCAAGTTCTCCAAAAACTTTTTAGCATCTTCATTGGATCTTCCATAGAAGTGTGGGAAAATTGATGCCATGGTTGAACATGAAGGTGGATTCCTTATAGAAGAATGAAAATCTAGATGTCGAAGCTGTGAGTATAGTCTAGAACTCGAAAAATGAATGGCTCTTGAGATGCAAGGATTTCTCCAAGATGCTCAACTCCAAAA
>CM035431.1:114927745-115037745 GCA_020310875.1 Ceratopteris richardii
TATCTTTTATTTCTCCCCCTATAGTTATATTCCATGTGAATGATAGTAGAGTAAGATTAATGGTTTTTTCATTTCAACATGGTATCAAAGCATAGGTAACTTTTTCATAGCATTTGCTTTTGATTTTTGCTTTCATTATCATCCATGTTATTTCTAATAGCTCCCTCACTCCCATATCATAATAAGAGTCCTTAAAAAAACTCATAATGGTTCCATTAACTTAATTAATGGTATCTTTCTTCGTTGCATTACTTGATGAATTTTTATGGTGGTAGCACATCTTCTTATCATCTTCATGTCCATCCTTCCTCTCGGATATCATATTTATTATAATTTAATGTTTCATCATTATTGTTATTCCAAAGATTTCTACTATATGCATGAAGTGTTTTTGGAACTAAGATATGAAATGACATGGTTATAAGAACTCTTGTAAGATTTTGATGCAACCAAGATGGAGATATTCTACAAGAAGAAGATTTTTGCATATGTATTACAAAACTAATCTTCACTACAATCAAGTCATGAATCTTCTCATTAGCCATCAACCACACTATTGATATGGAGGAAACACTGACTATTTTTCACCATAAGGAGAAGAAGGTAATACCTTCATAAAGGATTTTGGAGTATATATACTTAATTATTCTTTCCCATTTGATGAAGTTCACCTAAGAGACTCTCATCTAGATCCTACACTCAAATGCAACATAAAATTTAGCTTATTGATCTAGAGAGGATGCTAAGCAAAAGCCATGGCATGCATCCTTGTGAAATTCTCTAAGGGTGGAGTTTAAAGCCTTTATACTCCACCCATAGAGGATTTTGGGTCACCATTGAGCCAAATGATGAATTTCATTTGAAAAAGTGGAGGTGACAAGAGAATGAATAGAGAAATGGGGAGGGTTAAAGAAAATAGAGCATTTCTAATGCTATAACAGCCATGATCAAAGAGACGGTTAGGCTAGATTTCACACATCTGAAGTATTTTGATGGCGATGCACCATAGTGCACTCCCCTTCTTGAGAGCTCCACGATGATATCCTCGGAGTAGAAAATCGAGCTCCTAGGGCCACACACGTTACTCCGCACAAAGGCTACAGAATATGCAGAAAAACATAGTACATAGGGAGCACAAAGACAACAGACTTCTTAGTTGTTACAAATGCGGTCGAACGTATAGTCTGTGACTGACCAAGCCAGTATATGTTTTCTTAAAGAACATATACAAAGAAATTTCCAGTGGCCATTTGACATTTCACATGGACACTAACGGTAACAATCTCCCACTAAAGGCCAATATGGCCAAAGTAACTATGGGAGAAAAATAAAGAATGATAAAGAATACCTGAGTGTAAGTATACAAACTATACCTCCCACCTGATGGGCATGCTGCATGGTATACAAGTGACTATGTAAGATCAAGAACCAAGTAACCCCCATCAAGTGACAATAGTGTCGAAAGCTATCCTGTGGTAGAGCTTTAGTCAAAGCATCTATAGCATTATCTTGAGTGTAAACCTTCTCAAGAATAATGTGCTCAGTGGCTAACCAATCTTTAATGAAGTGATACCTCACCTCAATGAGCTTGTTCTTTGCATGATCGACTGGAGTCTTAGCCAAAGCAATGGCACTCTCAATGTCACTAAGTAAATGTGCTACATGCCGCGGTAAACCCATATCACAAGCAAGACGAGAAAGCCACAATGCTTCTTTACATGCCTCACTTACTGCACCATACTCTTCTTCTATGGTGGAAATAGCTATACATTCTTGAAGACAAGATCTCCAAGAGTTGGCACCTCCATCAAAATGAAAAATGTACCCTGATGTAGACTTATGATTGTCTACAAAACTAGCATAGTTAGAATCTGTGTAACCAATAATGGATGCTTTCCCTCTACCTAAGCATAGACACTTGTCCTAAGTGCCACTCAGATATCTCAAAATCATCTTAACTACTTCCCAATGTTTCTTGCGAGGATTAGACATATATCTGCTCATAACTCTCATTGCAAATACAATGTCTAGTCTCATAGCTACCATAGCATACATGAGACTACCAATAGCAAATTGATAAGGGATTTTGGTCATGAATTCCGTTTCCTCATCTGATTTGGGGCAATCATCCTTGCTCAATTTCACATATGTGGGTGAAGGTGTACTCAATGCCTTTCTAGCCTACATATTGAACATGTGAAGTACTTTGGATATGTACTCACTTTGACACAAGTATATGCATCTTTTACTCCTATCACAAGTAATGCGCATGCCAAGAATATGTTTGGCATCCCCCAAATCCTTCATATCAAATGTCTGACTCAACTTCTTTTTGAGAATTGACAAATCATACGAGGACTTCCCAGCAATCAACATATGATTGACATAAAGTATCAAGCATATCAAGCTGCCATCTAAGCATCTCTTTCTATAGAGACAATGATCCTCAGTGCTTCGAGAATAGCCTTGAGACTTCATAAAGGCATCAAAGTTTTGGTACCATTGTCTAGGGGATTGTTTGAGTCTATGCAAGCTCTTCTTGAGCTTACAAACTAGACTTTCCTTGCCATGAACTACATAACCCTCTAGTTGTTCCATATAGATCTCCATGCAAGAAAGCAGTTTTCACATCCATTTGGACTAGCTCTGAGTCCTCCATTGCAACGAATCCAAGCAACATGGGCAGGGTAGTCATCTTGACCACTGAAGAGAAGATTTCCTCAAAATTAACACCATGTTGTTGCTTAAAACCCTTTGCAACAAGTCGTTCTTTATACTTTGGAGAAGCACTATCTGATGTGAATTTCAACTTATATGCCCATTTAATGGTAAAGCTTTCTTGCCCTTTGACAAAGGTACTAAATCCCAAGCACCATTCTTGTCAATAGAATCCAACTCACTCTTCATGGCACACTCCCACTTGACATGATCCTCTAACCGCATAGCCTCTTTGTAGCAAGAAGGCTCACTGGCACTTCTTAGCATAATAAAATCTAAACATAGAACATATATATCAGGTGGATGTGAGACATGTGCAGAGCATCTCAATGATTGCTGAATAGGAACATGTGCAGACTAATCTAATCGGACATTCTCTTCAATGTCCCTATGTGTAGCATTTTTATGCATGCTAAGTGGAGGACTAGTATCCTCAAACACCACTCTTCTCACTTCAACATCCTTAATAGGTTGTTTATGCATCTTACACTCACTGAAAATGACATCACTACTTCTGATCACTTGCTGTGTTTTAGGATCCCATAAGCGATATCCAAATTCTCCTTCTCGACCATATCCAAGAAAATTGCATTTCTTTGACTTATGGTCCAACTTTTTTCTAAGATTCTTCGGTATATGAACATATGCTTCACACACAAAACTCGAAGATGATCATAATATGGTGGCTTCCTTGTCCATAACTCTTGTGCCACTTTGAGTCCTTTGGCACTGCTAGGTGAAAGGTTAATCACATGAACTGCAGTCAATATTGCTTTTTCCGAAAAGATTTGTGAGAGGTTTGCATGGTGCAACATAGAAACTACTCTATTTTGAATAGTTTTATTCATCCTTTCAGCTACACCATTCTATACTGGGGTATTAGGAGTTGTAAACTCTCTACAAATCCATCCAGCCAAACAAAAAAGGTTGAACTCATGTTAGGTATACTCACCCCCATTATCTCAACATAAAGCCTCAAGCTTAGTTCCTTTTTCAATCTCAACTGAAGCAAGCCGTTTTCTGAGAGTAGGCAATACCTCATCCTTCAATTTGATAGGGAATACCCAAAATTTTCTAATACCATCATCTATGAAAGTGACAAAGTAAAGAGAACCACCTAAGGACCTAGTGGGCATAGGACCATACACATCTATATGAATGAGATCTAAAGGCTGAATTGAAGAATCAATGTGTGTTCTATGCACATTTCTCGTTTGCTTTCCATATTGACAATGCGCACAAAATGAAAAATCAGAGAAAGATAACACATGTAAGTAGCAAAAATGAGAAAGATTTTCCATTCCACTACGAGATATATGGCCCAAATGACCATGCCAAACACAAGCCATAGGTTGTTCAATAACAGCCAACAAGTGTTCTTTCTATGATACAAATAAAGGATAAAGTGAGCCAACTTTGCTTCCTTTTGCAATAACCATATTGCCCTTTGATATACAAAAGGACTGAGCATAGAAGACCACCTTATAACAAGATCATCAAGTTGACCAACTGACATCAAATTATGTGATAACTGAGGTACATGGCATACATTATGCATCATAAATTTTGGACCATCAATGAACTGCACAACCACATCTCCAATCGCCACAACATCACACTCGTAAGAGTCACCAAGTCTCACAGTACCAAGAGACTTTGCTGCATAATTAGAGAACCATTCTCTATGTTGTGCCAAATGGAAAGAAGCACCAAAATCTGGCAGCCATGTGTGGGAAAGAGAATAAGCCATAAGATCCTCAATTGGCATAGTACTATCAAGTGTCAACACATCAACATCATCCAAAATAGCATTAATTTCTTCAATCTTTAGAGTCAAGGTAGATGGTGCAGGTAACTGTTTAACATGCCCATCAACATTCTGTCCTTTACCTTTAGCATTCTTTAATGCATAATAGTCTTTCTTCATGTTCCCTTTCTTATGACAATAATGGCATTCGATATCCCTCTCCCGTGATTTACTTCACTATTGCTAATAGTTGTGCAAAATGTATCCCATGATCATGGCAAGGTGCATAACAACAATATTGCTTTCGTTTCATTATCCATATCCATTTTTTGAGCCTGTAACTAGGAGAATATAACATCAAACTCATTTAGATGAGCAATAACACTATCTGTGTCCTTCATAGGAAGGTCATATAATTTTCTCATCAGATACACTTTATTTGAGGCCGTTTGTATTTCATAACTTCTTCCAAAGACCCTCTACACTTTCAGATTCTAATACTATAAAGTAAACATTATCTACCATATGCAAGCAAATGGTAGACACAATCATTTCATCTAGCTCATCTGAATCATCTTCATCCATGTTATCAAGCTTCTTTGAAATTTCATTTAGTGGCTTCCATTGCCTCCTTTAAAACAGCACATCTTTAATCTCATTCTTCCATAGAGCAAAGTTTGTGCCATCAAAATTTCAAATCTCAAAATGGTCTTTGCCCTGTAAGTTATAGCTCCTCCTTGGAATACTAGCAGTAGACCCTAATCCACTAGATGTGCATGAGACCTCTGATGTCTTGATGGTAGAGAACTAAATGGAATGATAATGGAGCTAGAATAGTCCAAACACCAACGAATAAGTGTATCAAGGAGTAGATTGACCATTGTATAGTTGACTAAACCAAAAATCTTGAAAACTTTTGCCAGAGTATCCTCTACAAAATGAGCATATGAAAAGTTTCAAAATATCATAAAACTCCAAGTACTGGCATGTTTACATGCATAGTGAATCACTAACTCCACTGCATATAATTAGTTACCCAATAGAAGCTAACTAGACTTATCGAGCACCTACAAACAACTCTCATATATCTCCTATGACGAGGTTGGGTAAAGAGACCCCAACATTTGGGTGTCTCCCAATTAAGAAGACCTCACGACGACCCTCTTTGTCAAACGTAAAAGGCCCTATGCAAAAATCCTAACCACGATATCAATGACCACATGGAAGTACATAAGCGATATTCACAGAAGCGTAGATGGTGTGTATGTGCTCAGTATAAGCAATAAAATGACACTAAAAATGTTAAATGCATAGCCCAAAAACTAGCCAACAACACCTGCATGTTTTTGTTAACTCTGATGTTTTAAGCTAAAAAACCTACATAAATTTGCAGCAGCTGCTCCCACCAAAACTAAAAACCTTTCGAGAAACCTGTAGTTTTAGGAGTGTGGCTGAAAACACAGCCCCAAATGTGGATATTTATTATCTGAGAAGTACAAAGAGCAACACTGTTCTTGGTGTTCTTGGATGTGTGTGAAGAGAACTATGTACGAAAGTACTCCAAAATGGCTCCAAAAGAAACCCCAAAAATTCTTCAAGAATAGGCTTTGAAAGCAAAGAATGAAGCTTTGAGGGACCAAAAGATGTTCAAAAAGGTAATGTCAACCTTAGTCTTTCCCCTTCTTCAAGCACCAAAAGAGTGTAGGTTAGTGGCAAGAGATTTCCATGGTTACTCAAGCTCTGGGGGGGAACATTACTCGGATGGGTGACCTCCCGAGAAGTATTGGGAACCTCTATCTTCCTTGATCATTGAGGTCCTCCCTCCGAACCAGCCAATGGAACCAACGGCGACTTCGATGACTCGGATGACAAGGTATGCCACAGTCTATGCCTTGGTCGCTGCCTTAATCATAAGCCTTGGGTGGGTGGGTAGGTGCTCGCTTCTCTCGCACAAAAGGAACAAATCTTTTGCTTTGAAATGCTCTAATATGAGTGAAGTATTTGATAGTGATGCACCACAGTGCGCTCTCCTTCTCGAGAGCTCCACGATGATATCCTCGGAGTAGAAAACCAAGCTCCTAGGGCCGCACACGGTACTCCACATAGAGGCTACAAAATACGCAAAAAAAACACAGTACATAAGGGGCATGAAGATAGACTTCTAAGGTGTTACAAATGCGATGGAACTTAGAGTATGTGACTGACTAGGCCACTATATGTTTTATTAAAGAACATATACAATGAAGTGTCCATTGGCCATTTGGTCTTTCACATAGACACTAACGATAACAACATCTATAAATATATTAGAGAGAGAGAAAGAGGAAAATGCATCAAGGTCATAGTGAGAGAGGGAAAGGCGTTTTAGCTTTCTCTGAGAACTTTGAGGCCATCCGTTGTTGTAATGATTTCACTTCAGAATTTTTTTTACTACCTTAGAGATGACAATCTTTAAATTCATTTTTGTTTTGCCATTCCTATTGCACCTACTATAGAGAAACTTTAATGGGATGGCAGTGATGCTCAAGCACATGCATTGATAATTTTTTCTATAAAATGTGCCATTATCCATCATATTTGCTCATTCAAAATAGCAAAGGATGCTTGGGATACACTTACCACTTTATACCTTACAAGAAATGAGGCTCATGTTGCTTATCTATGAAAATATTTAGAGAGTGAGCATATGAATGAAGGAGATTCTGTGGAAAGTTTTGTGCCAAAGATCAAAGATTTGAAAGAGCACTTGATTTTTGTAGATGAAGTCTTGCCAAATATTTCACTTGTGTAGACTATTCTTAATGGTCTTCCTGATTCATATCACAATTTTTCTTGTAATCTTTGGTTGATGATGAAAGGCAATCCAAACGCCTTAACATTTAAGGAGTTAGCCTCTGCTTTATTGCAAGGAGATTAGACTAGCTATAACCGGTCCATTACGCATGTTGCAAATCAAGCTTTCTTAGATAGTCAAAAGAGCAAAGATAAATGGAGATGATCTACTTGTAAGTGAAAACTTATGAGTTCTACACAATAAAAATGTGAAGAAAAAGATGAGAAGAAAATAGTTAAATTAAAAGGTTATGAAAATACTACAAAGGAAATGATCGTGTCATAAAGAGTTGTCCAAAAATCATTATAAAAGAGACAAAGAAGAAAGCGGCTAGAATGGTTGTTGCAGAGGTCTCTACACCTAAAATAAAGTTTCCTAAACTTGTGTAGAATGAAGAATGGACATTTACTACTTTTTGCAGCTATGACCCATCTTCTCATGAAAAGTGTATATCTACAACAAACTTAGATGCTTGGTACTTTGACAATGGGGCAACCAAATATATTACCTCACAATGGAGTCTCTTTAGTTCAATTGATTCTCCCCTTATAGGGAATAGAGTCACATGCCTAACAACTCCTCTTATCGTTTAATTGGAGTTGGTAAGATCATTGTGGGTACTGCTAATGGTATCTCTTTCAGATTGTTAGATTCTTTGTTTGTGCTAGGAAGCAAGTAAAAATTTGTTGTGAGATTCAACATTATCCAAGATGGGCTTGGTTGTCAATTTTATTGAGGATAAATGTACAATTCATGATCTAAAAAATGGAGATGTTAATATTGCTTCAAGCATTTTATGTCATGGGCTTTGTAAGCTCAGAGGCTATGCAATATCTAGGAATGATTGAGCATGTGCAGATCTAGATTCTTAGGTATCTTAAATGCAAAGATTTTGAACGCACACTTTGATCACCTAAATTTTGCTACTTTATGTTGGTAAATTTGGCAAGCCTAAATACTTGATCAAATGGATAGGATTTCTCACATCTGCTTTGGACTCATTAAAGACTAGCATATGAACATCTCTTGTAAAAGTCATGAGTTTTATCTCATTGATAAAAGTAAATGGAAATGAGTTGAAGGATTCCCATGATGTTAGGGGCCAAAAACCATGACTAATTGGTGGTTGGAATCAAAGTAATCAACACCCAAAGTGTAGGAACAATTTTAGGTAGAAGATATTCAAAATTCAAATTAACTTTATGAGTATAAATAGGAGTGAATTTTAGTCATAGGATAAGAAAGACAAGAGAGAGCCATTGAGCCTTGTGGTTGAGCATACATTGAGCTCACACATGTACGAGTAAGTCCACTACAGCTCCTTTGTATCATTTATTCATTAGCATATACAATGTGAGCCATTAGCTCATGATAATCTCCATGTATTGTTATCTAGTGTTAGCTCACCTTTTTAGTGAACTTGTTTGATCATGTTTTGTGTGTATACTAAATTATTTAAGTTTCTTTAACTTGGGGTAGGTAGAGGGGTTTTTCTAGTTGCAACATATCAAGTTTCATTACTTTTGGATCACTACATCTGGAGTTATGATTCATACAAGCTACTTGTGCCTGCATACTATAATCCTCATGCAAAGTCAAGATTACACGCTTGAGTTCTTAAACTCATTTGTGAGCGTATACTCACTATAAATTAGTGAAATAACTTGGATTAGCTAGCTAAGCTCTTCAACTATATTTTTCTAAAAGCTCTTGGGTCAAATCATGAGAGAGTGAGAACTCAACATTTTCCTAAAAGGTTCATGTCCATAAATAGGAAGTTTTTCAGAGTTCTTTTATGTGCAAGTTATCTGTTTTGGCATAACTATTTGGCAATGATGCACGAAGGTACATAGTAAGTCTAAATGCATATTTTGAAATTTAAAGGTTTCTACTAAGGTGCCCTAAAGTCAAATTTGTAGGTCTACAGTAGGATTATTCCAACATCACCTCATCTTTGCACTGTATCCAACCATCTCCTCATAGTGGTATTAGAGCAACATCAACTCAACCTGGGAGATGGATTTCCTTCATCCATTGGAAAATTGGATAGAGGTCATTACTATGCTTGGTCATTTAGAATGGAAGCATATCTTCAAGGGAGAAATCACTATGGTTATATCTCTGGAGATGAGATGATGCCAATCCTCACAAGCAAAGGACAACCAACTCAAGAAGAACAAGAGAGGTTAACTACATGGTGTTCAAAGGATGCTCTCATCAGGTCTTACATTCTTAACTCAATCTCACTTTTTTTTTATTTCCACACATTAGGAGCTGCAAGACCTCACAAGATACATGGAATGCCCTTGAAGCATTCTTCTCATCAAGCACTAGAGCTAGGAAGAACCAACTCTAGATGGAGTTTACCACACTCAAGAACATGCCCAAGAAAAGTGTGATTGATTTCATCACAAAAATGAATGACTTAATAGATCAACTTGGAAGCATTGGAGAAGTCATTGAAGAGGAGTAGATAGTGATACAAGTAATCAATGGAATCAAAGCAGATGATAAATGGGAAGATTTTGCCACAACAATGGACATGTACATGGACATGCAAGAACCTTATTTCAACACTCTCATGGGACAATTGTTCACTCATTAGGAAAATCTCATCAAAGAATGGAGAGAACTCAAAAGGTAACCAATCCTCTACCGTATACATAGATAAGAATATGAGTAAGGATAGCAAACATAAAGGTAAAAGAATTGATGATGAAGGTAGTACCTCCCAAGAAAATTTTGGAGGTAGAGGTAGAGGTTCAAGAGGAAGAGGCAAAGGAGGTAGGCAAGGTAGGGAGAGATTGCAAAGCTCTTCTTTATGTGCCATATGTGGCCTAACTAATCATAAAACTAAGAATTGTTTCAGGAATCCTAGAAATGAGAGAGGAAGAGGCTTCAATAGAGGAGGCTATGGAAGTGTTATAGGTAGAGCAAATAACTTCAATGGCTACACCAAAAACAAATTCGAAAATGCAACTAATCATGGAGGATATAGAGGAATGAGAAATTACAACAATTACACTGAAGAGCATACACAACATGACTCACTTCTATTGATGCACATGACTATGAAGCAAGGTAAAGTAGATGAGCATGCATTTTATATAGATTCTAGTTGTTCAAATCATGTAGCAGGGAATGTGGCTCTACTCTCAGACTTAGAAGATCCAAGAAATACACATGAGGTTCAAACAGGAGATGACACTAGACATTCAATGGAAAAGATCAAAAATGTGAAAACTCTAGATGGAAACATGAATCTACTCAGCAAGGTATTGTATATACCCACCATAACAAAGAATCTCATAAGTGTTGAATAAATTGTGGAGAAAGGATTCCATATAAGATTCACAAGAAATGGAGCCTTTCTTGAAGATCCACAACAAGGATTCAAGAGAATTGCAAAAGGAGAAAAGACAGGTAGACTCTTCACATTTGAACTCCAAGATAGTAGAAATATAGTCTTGTTTAATTATGGTGGACAGACCTTATCAAAACTAGACATGTGGCACAAAAGATTGGCTCATATAGGTGAAAGAAATCTGAAGCAAATGTCTAGGGATCAAAGTGTGCTTGGCCTACCAAATATATCCAAGCAACACATGATATATAAGTGTAGTGCTTGTCAGCTTGGGAAATCATGTAGACAACCCTTTATGAAGAAACGATACATTCATGGTGACTTGTTGGAGCTACTTCACACAGATGTTAGGGGACCTAGCAAAGAACCATCAATTTTAGGATCAAGTACTATGTATGTTTTATTGATGAGTGTAGCAGTTGAAGCATCCTATACTTTATGAAGCATAAGGATGAAGTCTTCTCATGTCTCAAGAAGTATCTTTCTCTTGTTGAAAATCAAATAGGTAAAACACTAAAAAAGCTAAGGTTAGATGGAGGGAGGGAATATCTCTCCCATGAATTTGATACTTATCTCCAACAAAGGGGTATCAAGAGAGAGATCACAACCACATACACTCCAAAGAAAAATGCACTAGTAGAAAGAAGGAATAGGACCATAGTTGAAGCTACAAGGTCTATGCTTAATGAGATAAAATTACCAGATTATTTATGGGTAGAAGCTGTATCCATAGCCACCTACCTCATCAATAGACTCCCATCAAAAGCCTTGGATGGGATGACACCCTATGAAGCATGGAATGGAAAAGATTTAACCTTGATCATTGCAGGATATTTGGATGCATAGCCTATGCACATATTCCATCACAAATCAAAGGTAAGATGGATCCCAAAGCACAAAAATGTGTATTCATTGGATATGAATTAAATAAAAAAGGCCAGCACTAAAGCATTTATTGTTAGTAGAGATGTTTCCTTTGATGAGAACAACTCTTGGTTTGAAGATGATTGCATGAAAGTCAAGTTACCTTATGACCTAGAGGACAACTTCCCAACATTGCAAAATGGGAATAATCACTTACATGACGAATCAAGTGATTCTGAAGATAATTAGAAGACACCAAGAAGGAATATCAATGCTTCGAAAAACAAAGGTAAAGCAAAGATATTGGGTTTCTACAACAAGGATATCTTTGCGGAGCTCTCAGGAAGGAGATTCTACCATTGTGCATTGCCATATAAATACTTTATTGGTATCATAACATTTCAATGTCAAAGACTTGTTCCTTTTGTGCGAGCAAAGCGAGCACTTGCCTACCCACCCAAGGCTTATGACTAAGACAACAATCAAGGCATAGACCTTGGCATACCCTATCATCTAAGTCACCAAAAACACCATTCATGCCATTAGCTATGCACAAGGGAGGACCTCAATGATCAAGGAAGACATAAGTCCCCCGTACTTTTTGGGAGGTCGCCCATCCCTGTATTGTTCCCTCTATAGCTCGCTTAACTAGAAATCTCTTGCCACTAAGCTACATTCTTGTGGTGTTTGAAGAAGGTGAAATGCTTAGGTTAACATTACAATTGTCCATATATTGATCATAAGCTCATTTTGTAGACGATACTCTAGCAATTTTTTTCCAGATTTGTTTTGGTTTTGTCAAAAATACAATGGTCCATTTACTCTTTGATACACTTATTGGTGTGAGCACATTTATTCATTTATAATCTTTTGGTTTGTCACTAGTGTTCATAACTTCATTTTTCTAGGAATACTACTGAATATTTTCATAGAATCTGACACTTGGTCATCCTTCCTTGAGCCTTAGTGATGTTTGGACTCTTCTAGATCCATTATCATTCAATTTAATTCTCTATCATCATGGCATTAGAGGCCTTAGGCACGTCTCGTGGATCACGGTCTAGAGTCAATTTTTTGAGGCAAAGCTATAGCTTATAGGGCAAAGACCATTTGGAGATTCAAAAATTTGATGGCATAAACTTTGCTCTATGGAAGAATTAGATTAAAGATGTGCTCATTCAAAGGAGGCAATGGAAGACAATAAATGGAATCTCAAAGAAGCCTGCTGACATGGATGAAGATGATTGGGATGAGGTAGATGAAATGTCTGGGTCTACCATTTGATTGCACCTAGCATATAATTTTTACTTTATAGTATTAGACTGTGAAAGTGTAGAGGAGCTTTGGAAGACATTATGTAATACATATGAAAAAGAGAGAGCATCAAATAATGCATATTTGATGAGAAAGCTATATGACCTTTGCATGAATGACACAGATAGTGTTGTTGCTCATTTAAATGAGTTTGATACTATATTCTCCCAGTTACAAGCTCAAAAAATAGATATGGATAATGAAATGAAATCATTCTTGTTGTTACGCATGTTACCATCATCATGGGATACGTTTTGCACAACTATAAGCAATAGTGCACATGGTGGAAAAGTGGTATATGATGACATATGTGAGGCACTCTTGAGTGACGAAATTCATAGAAAATATATGGTTGGCAATCAGAGTGGAGATGCATATAATGTTCATAATTCTTACCAAGGAAAGAATCAGCAATGTGGTAGGAGCAAGGAGAAGGAAAAGAATAGTCAATGGAATAAGAGTAGAAGTAAATCAAGGAAGAGGGCTATTGAATGCCATTATTGTCACAAGAAAGGACACATGAAGAAAGACTAATATGCATTGAAGAATGCTAAAATTAAAGGACAAAATATTGATGGGCATGTTAAATAGCTACCTGCACCATCTTCTTTGATTGTGAATATTCAAGAAATTAATGCTATTTTTTATGATGCTGATGTGTTGACACTTGAAACTACTATGGCAAGTGAGGCTCTTATGGCTGATTCCCTTTCCCACACATGGGTGCTAGATTATGGTGCTTCTTTCCATGTGACACCACTTAGAGAATGGTTCTCTAATTAAGTAGCAAAGTCTCTTGGTATTGTGAGAGTTGGTGACTCTCACCTATGACATTGTCGGGATTGGAGATGTGGTTGTGTAGTTCACTAATGGTTCAAAATTTACTATGCATAATGTATGCCATGTACCTCTGTTATCACATATTTTGATGTCAGTTGGTCAACTTGATGACCTTGCTTATAAGGTGGTCTTCTATGCTCAGCCCTTTCGCATACCAAAGGGCAGTATGGTTATAGCAAAAGCAAACAAAGTTGGCTCAGTTTATCCTTTATTTGTATCACAAAAAGAACACTTGTTAGCTCTTGATGAATATCCTATGGATTGTATTTGGCATGGTCATTTGGGCCACATATCTCATCGTGGAATGGAAAATATTTCTCCTTCTTACTACTTACCTATGTTATCTTTCTTTTCTTTTTCATTCTATGAACATTTTCAATATGGAAAGCAAAGTAGGAATGTGCTTAAAATGCACATTGACTCTTCAATTCAGCCTTTAGATTTCGCTCTCATAGACGTGTATGGTCCTATGCCCAAAAATTCATTAGGTGGCTCTCTTTACTTTGTCACTTTCATAAATGATGCTACTAGAAAAGTTTGGGTATATATATCCTATCAAATTGAAGAGTGAGGTATTCCCTACCTTCAAGGCTTGCTTCAGTTGAGATTGAAAAAGTAACTAAGCTCAAATCTTTATGTTCAGATAATGGGGGTGAGTATACCTCACATGAATTCAGCCTTTTCTACCAGTCTAGAGGAATTCATAGAGATTTTATAGCTCCTTATAACCCAATACACAATGGTGTAGCTGAAAGGATGAATAGAACTATTCAGGATAGAGTAGTTTCTATGTCGCATCATGCAAACCTTTCACAAGGCTTTTGGGTGGAAGCAGTATTAACTGCTTTTTATGTGATTAGCGTTTCACCTAGTTCTACCAAAGGTCTAAAAATGGCACAAGAGTTATCGAGAAGGAAGCCACCTTATATGATCATCTTTGAGTTTTTGGTGTGAAGCATATGTTCATATACCCAAGAATCTTAGACAAAAGTTGGACCATAAGTCAAAGAAATGCATTTTCCTTGGATATGGTGGGGAAGGACAATTTGGATATCGCTTATGGGATCTTGAAACATGGTTAATGGTTAGAAGTAGTGATGCCATTTTCAATGTCTAAGATGCATAAAAATGCCATTAAGGACGCTGAAGTGAGAAGAGTGGTGTTTGAGGCTACTAGTCCTCTAACAAACATGCATGAAAATGTTGCACATAGGGATGTTCAAGATAATGTCCAATCAAATCAATTTGCAAATAGCAACCATTGAGATTCTCTACACGTGTCTCACATCCACCTCATAGATATGTTGGAGGTTTTGATTTTTTTATGCTAAGAGGTGCTCGTGAGCCTTCTTGCCACAAAGAGGCCATGTAGACAAAGGATCATGTCAAGTGTGAGCGTGCCATGAAGAGTAAGTTGGATTCTATTCACAAGAATGGTACTTGGGATTTAGTACCTTTGGCAAAGGGCAAGAAACCTTTACCATGTAAATGGGTATATATGTTGTGAGGAAATCTTCTTTCCAATGGTCAAGATGACTACCCTTCTAGAGCTGGTCTAAATCGATGTGAAAACTGCTTTCTTGCATGGAGATCTTACATATGAGATCTATATGGAACAACCAAAGGGTTATGTAGTTCGGAGCAAAGAGGTTCTACTTTGTAAACTAAAGAAGAGTTTATATAGACTTAAACAATCCCCTAGACAATGGCATCGAATGTTTCATGCTTTTATGAAGTCTCAAGTCTATTCTCAAAGCAATAAGGATCATTGTCTCTACACAAAGAGATGCTCATATGGCAGCCTGATATGCTTCATACTTTATGTCAATGATATGCTAATTGCTAGGAATTCCTCTTATGACTTCTCAATTCTCAAAAAAGAGGTTGACTTAGACATTTGATATGAAGGATTTGGGGGATGCCAAACATAGTCTTGGCATGTGCATTACTCGTGATATGAGTAAGAGATGCATATACTTGTCCCAAAGTGAGTACATATCCAAAATACTTCACAGGCTCAATATGCAAGGTGGAAAGAAATTGAGTACACCTTCACCTACATATGTGAAATTGAGCAAGGATGATCTCCCTAAATCACATGAGCAAAAGGAATTCATGGCTAGACGTTGCATTTGTAGTGGAAGTTGTAAGAAGATATATGTCTCATCCTCACAAGCAGCACTAGGAAGCAGTCAATATGATTTTGAGATATCTGAGTGGCACTAAGGACAAGTGTCTATGCTTAGGTAGAGGGAAAAGATCCATTATTGGTTATAGAGATTCTAGCTATGTTGGTTGTGTGGACATCATAAGTCTAATTTTTCAAGGTACATTTTGCATTTTGTTGGAGGTTCTATCTCTTAGATATCTCATCTTCAAGAATGTATAGCTATTTCCACCACACAAGAAGAGTATGTTGCAACAAGTAAGGCACGTGAGCAAGCATTGTGACTTTCTCATCTGGCTTGTGATATGGATTTACATCAGTATGTACCTTGTTTGCTCAGTGATAGTGAGAGTGCCATTGCATTGGCTAAGAATCTAGTCTAGCATGCAAAGACCAAGCACATAGAGGTGCAATATCACTTCATTAGAGACTGCTTAGCCACTAAGCACATTATTCTTGAGAAGTTTCATATTCCAGATAATGTTGAAGATGCTTTGACTAAAGCTCTACCATAGGATAGCTTTCGAGACTATTGTCACTTGATGAAGGTTACTTGATTCAGGATCTTACATAGTTACTTGTATATTGTGTAACATGTCCATCAGGTGCAAGGTATAGCTTGTATACTTACACTCAATTATTCATTATCATATTCATTTTTCTTCCATAGTAACTTTGTCCATATGGGCCTTTAGTGGGAAATTGATACGATTATTGTCCATGTGAAAGTCCAAATGGCCGTTTGACACTTTTGTATATGTTCTTTAATAAAACATATAGTGGCCTTGTCATCCAAAGACTCCAAGCTCAAGCACATTTTTAGGACCTAAGAAATGTATGTTCATGGTCTCTATATTGTGTGTTCTATGTGTATTTTATAGCACCTATGTTGAGTATCCTGTGCGGCGTTGGAGTTCTAGTTTCTACAGCAAGGGTATTATTGCGGGGCTCTTGAGGAGGAGAGTCTACCATCAAGCATTGCCTTAGAAATACTTCATGGTACATGGTATTTATGTGATTTTCCTCTATGAAAAAGGCTATTGGCACTTAATGGGTATAGAAGCTCAAGCATAAGTCTGATGGAAAAATTGGTAGGTGTAAGGCTAGGATTTTTCCAACAGGTTATGCTCAAGGGAGAGGCATTTATTTTGATGACACCTTTGTTCCAACATATCAAATGGCCACCGTTCATAGCATTTGTGCACTTGCAAATCATCATTGTTGGAATGTACATTAATTTGACATTAAAACTACATTTTTCAATGGTGGCTTACATGAAGAAGTGTATGTATTTCAAACCCATGGTTTTGTGTAGAAAGAGCATGAAAACAAAGAGTGTAGGCAAAAAAGGCATTATATGGTTTGAAGCAAGCACCATGTGCTTGCTATGAAAGGATCCATGCCTACCTCATTGCATACGCTTTTGAGAATAGTGCAGGTGAGAGTAGCTTACATGTTCAGCATGCAAATGATGTGCTTCTGGTCAATGTTCTCTATGTTGATGGCATGCTTCTCGCTGTTGCTAATGAGAAGCATATACCTCATTTCAAGTCTGATTTGAATGCTTTCTTTGGATGTCAAATTTAGGGCATTTGCATCATTATTTGGGCATCCAGTTTATGCAATTTGATGGTGAAATAACTCTCTATCAAAAAGGTATATTGATACATTATTGGCATTTTGGCCTTGAATATTGCAAATCTATTGCCACTCCAATTGAAATAGGTTTACAATTGAGACTTCATGATTTTCGAGATGCATTTGATGTCGTTATCTATCAGCTATTGGATGCTTGATTTACTTATGCATAATTGGGTGTGATATTCAGTTTGATGTCTCTTGGATGAGCACGTTTATGCATTGCCCAGGTGTCAAGCATTGGGAGGTAGTTAATCATATCTTTCCTTACTTAAGTGGTACGCAACTAATTGGATTGTTTTATCCCAAGTGGGTCACTACCTCTAGATTTACATTTTCTTTTACTACAAGTGGATTGGTTGCTATGACACTCGTTTATATACTAATGGTTCTTTATTTATGCTTGGTATCTCATGCATATCTTGGTTGAGCAAGAAGCAGTGTACTGTGGCCACTTCTAGTTGTGAGGCTGAGTGTAAGGCAGATTTCACAATGATTGTTTTGTGTGTGTGGCTCCAAGGTCTTTGGCTACTTTGGGTGTTGGTCACTCTTTTCCCACCACTATCTACACTCGCACTCAAAGCCCATTATCACTTGCAAGGAACCCTATGTTCAATGCTCGCAAAAAGCACATTGAGGTGCATTAACATTATGTCAAGGAGAGGTTCTCTTCTCGAGAGATCAGTTTGGCATATGTGCCCACACAAGATAAGATTGCATATCTTTTCACAAAGGCTTTGCCTCAAGAGAAGCTTGAAGCTTTTCATAAAGTTTTGGGCTTACTTCCTTTTGCGGATTAATCTCCTTCTGCATAGCTTGGAACTTCCTTATGTATGAGTGTGAGTGACTTGTTCAATGCACCACTATGAGGGGCAATTTGTTGATATATTTTGATAGTGATGTGGTTAAAGACACTAGGAATACCGCAGCGCTTTTTTCCCTGTTTAAGAGGTTTTTTCCCCTAGCATGTATATATGCCTATAACCCCAATAGGTCACTCATTTTTTTACATTTACTTGGTAACACATTCTCTATTGTTGGTTGTGCTCCAAGCTTCTTTTTCTTCATTCTGTTGTTCGTGTGCTTCTACAAACCTGAAACTCCAAAATTTATGTATATATACTTATATAGATCCTAAATGCTAACTCTTTGTCTCTCTTTTGATTTAGGACTTTATATTTGAAAAAACAATAAGGTCCTTCCGTTTCGAGCTATTGCACCTCTCCTAGATACTGTTTTTCTAAGATTTCAATCTCTTTAATGAGAATGTAAGCCATTATTTTGAGTCTCTCATGCGTCTTGTTAACTAGCAAATTTTTCTTCATGAGTCTTGTAATCAAATCTTAGCACTATAATAAGACTTATGGGAGCAATAATCGCTTTTTGATTTAAGTGCTCAAATTGGACTTAAGTTCAAATGTTTTCTTCATGCTTCCATCTTACAATTATATAGACATAAGTAAGAAAGCAACTTTGCGATTTTCAAGGAACTTTGATGTGTCTATCGATGTAAATCTACCTACCCTAAGCATGTGATAGGTAAGTTTTGCACTTGGACTTTGTATGCTTGAAATACGATTGGATTGTATTGGTTGAATTGGAGAGAATATAATATCCCTCCCTTTTCAATGCACAACATTCCATGTTTTAACTTTCTCATATCAAAACATATTATTTTTAACTTTCGCATAGATAGTTATCTTGAAACATATTTTGATGCTGTGAAAACTCATTCGATGGTTCACTCAAATAAACCAATGTAATTACAAATTGTGGGTGCTTTGAAATGAGGATACATCTTTGTCTGGTATTCGTGAATAAAAATATTAATTTTCTTTTTTTTTTTTTTAAATGGAGGTTCAGCCGAAGCCTCCTCCCCCGGACTTTAACTTTGAAATTGCAACTGTACAAGTGAATGGGCATAGCACCCGCGGGACCCCCCGTATCCCACAAAGCAGGGGTTAGACAAGGTTACAACTGAGAGACATGGTTACAACTGGGTTTAACTGGCCTAAGCCATAACATGTCCAGCCTGGGACTTGAACCTTGGACCTCTGCCTCAAGAGACCAAAGCTCAACCAACTGTCCTACAGGACGTGGACAAATATTAATTTTCTTTTTAATTTTTTAGCTCGAAGATTTTAACACCCACATTTTTTGCCTTCCCAGTATCGTAAAAGTTGGACATGAGCTCAAAAACTCCACTAGATATTCAAGTATCTTACCAGTAGACCAGAATTTTTTGATAATGAACCATATACTTGATTCTTTTGAAGTTGGAGTGTGTGTATATATATATATATATATATATATATATATATATATATATATATATATATATATATATATATATATATATATATATATATACAAATATATATATATATATATATATATATATATATATATATATATATATATATATATATGTGTGTGTGTGTGTGTACGTATGTATGTATGTGTGTGTGTGTGCGCCGGGGGGGGGGAGGGGGCAAGCGAAACATTTAATTATGTTAAAGGAATAAAAAACAGGAAAAAATGCGAGGGGGTTGCAATGCAGGTTGACAAATGTGATGTTCCGTTAATGAGATATCCTTATCCTTTCCAACTTATCTTCATGAGATATCAGTTTCCTTTCCAACTTACCTCCATGGATTAAAAAGATCAGTTAGTCTGAATATATGGGAAAATTTCTGTGGGTCTTGATTCTCCGGCTTAGGAGTGCGAAAGACTTTCCTCGAGAGATTCTCTTGGGCATATTACTAAAGTTGACGGTGCATCATGCATGTATCCCACGGCCTCACCAAGATTAGCTTGTTGCAAGGACATGCCGCTTTGATTGACTCACATTATTCTCTGTTTGGATGTCTCATTATTTATGATGCGCTCTGTCTCATATGGACATGAAGGGTCACATATCTTTGCTTTCGTTGCTTTCGTTACGGCTCGCCGAAACTCATCTTTCAGATGGACCCTAAATTATTGTGCTTAAAGTCTAAACGATTTGATTCGGATATGACTATTTGAACGCTATATTCATATAATCCAACGTCAACGCCATTAGCGGCGGCGTGAGCTTAGCTGCTGTCGCATAATGAAAGAGACATGGGCACATAGTTTTGTCACTCGTCCGAGCTCAAAGTATCTGTTCGCCAAACTCGATGGCTATGTCGAGAGGCGGTGCAAGTTCTGTAAGTAATACGCATGCACAGTACTCCCACAGATCTTTTCATTGTTGCGCTGCTCATAATGTCTCAGTAACGTGCTCATTATTTCAGCATAATGGACTGTTTCATTAATTGCCTCGCTGATAGCCTTTTATCAGAGCCCACAGCAAACCAATTCCGCAATCATAGACGGCGTTCCTCAATGAGCTTGACATTGACACTTCAAACATTTGAGTAGCGTCCAAAATGATTACATTGTCAAACACTAGTATAATTAGAACGCTTTTTTCAATAAAAATCTGCAAATGTTGGGCACTGGACTATATTGAGCTTAGACGACACGTTTTGGCGATGGTTCCAAAGTTCACGCAGGTGAAAGAAAGAGTGTTGCTACATGTTCTTTTCTCTATTGAGTCCGATTTTCGTACTGTTCGTTTCGAGAACGTAATCGAACATCAAGAAGTTCATCGTGAAGTAAGTTGCTCGTTATTACAGCACAACTTATCTTCTTCACGTAGACCTTCGTTCTTCCTACATCCTTGAATCCGTTAGCATCCTTTTTCCTAGAGGTGACCTTAATCAGACACGAAGAGTGTAGGTTTACAACGAAGTTAAGAGATTTTTTTTGGAAGTTGCCACCAAACTAACATCTGACCCTCCGATTCCAAATGTGCGCCAATATTCAGTATACGAAGCTCTAAGTTATGTTATCCACCATTTTCATGTAGATTAGAGTATTGCTGATTAGCTCTTTGTTCTTTAGAAGTTCTGAATGTTATGGCTTGTATTTCTCCAGGAATCGTGCTCTTTATGTTGATTTAGAGCTCCCTAAGAGGATCGTTAGGCTTACACGCAGAGAATTGCTTGACATCACATGCCCTGAGCCCTCTATGGTGTTTAGAAGTACTCAAAATTATGGCATGTGATTTTGGAGGAACGTTACCCTTTCTTTTGATTGAAATTTACCTACGACCATCGTTAGACTTAGAAGGAGAGAAAGGTCAGATTATGGTTGACTGCCAGGATGATCGCACGTTCACCTATTGTGATTCAGGCGGGCCGTGCTTACATCTTCCCCTGGACACATAGCTTTGATCCTATGGCAGCCTCTTCCTTGGTGGAGCTCTCCGGCGAAGCATGGGAGTTTCGAGTGACAGCTTGTTTCCCTAGCCTTTAGTGCAAGTTTCTCCCATTGTTGCCTCAAATTGATAGATCTCTAGACACATTCTTGGAGGTCCCCAAGATTGCACCCTCCGTTGTGGCCAAAGCGACCAGCATTCCCTGGGTGGGGATTCTCATCTTCGATCCCACACAACTGCCTTAGGAGATGGAGCCTCCTTCTTTCACATGGATCATTGATTTAGAAGATCAAGTACTCCGGCCTTTCAAATCTATGGTTTGCTTGTCGCAAGGTTGTTCACCTTGAGAAGTCGTGCCCCTTGTGGGCCAGGAGGCAGATTAGACAGCCCTCTAGGCCAGCGGCTATGTGTTCTCATGCGTAGACATCTTCCCCCCAGTCTCTCCTCTAGCTTCCCCGGACCTCCCACAGGCTGGGGCTCGGGGTGGGTCTCCTCTACCTTCTAGTGTTCCAGTGGTCGCTCGCATTTGACTCCTCACTTGTTTGACCACCATTGTTTGAGCATCTGTAGGGATGCGATTGGCATGGCCTATTGCTCTTAAAGATCAGATTATGGTTGACTGCGATTGACATGTCTTCATCCGATCATCAACAATTTTGTGTTTCGTCTTAGAAGATGGAGTGCCATTCTTATATATTTCTTTTGCATTAGATTCTGCCCTCGGAGTGAAAAAATCTGTTTGCATATGAGCCAAATCTAGTAGAGGTTTTGGATTTTATGTGTGGTTACTTCCATGTGCAATGGCCTGGGTAGCTTCAACAAAAGTTTTGGAACGGAGTTACAAAAATATTCCAATTCTCAGGTGACCTCCAAAGCATATTTCAGTCAAGACATTCAAAAGTTCAAGCACAATCCTAGCTGTCCATTTCTTTTATTATTACTTGTATTTTTTATTTTATGTTCAATCATAATCTCTGATCTTTCTAGGTAGATAAACTTAAGCCTTTCTCGCGGAAACTGATCTTTCTAGGGACATATGAATCCCAAAAACTGTTGTATGTGGCTGTTGGCCACCGTTTGACCATCCTTGTGGTAGTTGTGACTGCCGTTCAACCCAGTCTTGTAAACCCCTGTTCTTGTGGGATAAGGGGGGTCCCATGGGTACTATGCCCTTCCTTGTACAGTTGCAACTTCAAAGTTAAAGTCCGGGGGAGTAGGCCTCGGTTGAACCTCCATTTGAAAAAAAAAAAAAACTTAAGCCTTCGCAAGGTCATCTCCCCATAATGTGCCTTGAGAGAGAGAGAGAGAGGGATGTGTTGTAAAGGGAGAATCCATACGACCTTCACATTATCAATAAACCTATAGATATGCATGTACATGCCTTTGTTTTTCCTTGCTTAAAACGATGGGAAATGAGGACGTCTCTAAAATAGCTCGCGATTTATATTCAAGGCATTTAAACCTATTCTCTTAGTTGAATAATTGAAGACATGATGTACGACGGACGGAAATTTCTTTCATGAGCATTTTCCTTTATCTTTTTGGAAAAATATTTTTTTCACGGGATTTTCGGGATAATGTTTCGATATTTCATTTGAGGATTCTTAGAAACTTTGCTCTTCTTTGTTTCCATCGTTTCCTCTTCTTTTTTAAATTTCCAAAGCCTCTTTTTCACCACCTATATTTTTCTTCAGAACAAAGCTTTAAATTGAAAGGAAGAAACAGTTGGATAGAGGTACAAAGAAGGCGTGATTCCCTTCCTAAGGAATGCACTTGCTTTTGATTTTGTTGATCTCTACAGCAAACACTCTATAACTTTAGAAGGGTGGGGGTAGGGGGGTCCTAAAGTTCTTCATTTTTCTACCAAGGAAGCCTAGGGAATTCTATATGGACCACTCTTTGGAGGACCCAACAAAGTTTGAAGGGCACCATTCCTTCCAAATTTTCTTGAGGCCTTTACTTCTGTTCAAACCCTAAAGATCTAGAGGACCATCTATTTCCTTGCCAAGAAGAGATCTTTTCTAGTTCATTGGTTAAACAACATGAGGCCACTCTTTGGAGGACCCAACAAAGTTTGAAGGGCACCATTCCTTCCAAATTTTCTTGAGGCCTTTACTTCTGTTCAAACCCTAAAGATCTAGAGGACCATCTATTTCCTTGCCAAGAAGAGATCTTTTCTAGTTCATTGGTTAAACAACATGAGTTTTGCACAAACACCACTCCAAAAAGAGGTATCTTTTGGTCCGGAGAGAAAGAAATGACGTATGTCTTCTCTTCCATTGTAAAACCTTTTAAACCATGGAGGCCACTCAAAATTTTTTGCCTCAAGCATTGTTTTAGATCATTCATAAAGGATTCACCGCGGAAATACTTCTTTTCTTGTGCTTGATAACTACGCCAAAGCTCTTCTTGAATTCTCCTCTAATCCAAGATCTATTTGTGCACCATTTTTTGTTGAGATTTTGGTGAGACTTGAGGTTTACTCTTGAATGTCTTCTAGTTTTTTCCCATTGCTCTACTTAAGCCCCATTTGATGTGCAAATTCCCATCTCAAAAGAATGTGACACACTAACCCACCTGAAACATTGATTTTATTCCTTAAAGCACACCAATATCATAACTCATAATAAGACTAGGATGAATTTCCTCAAAGTTGATCTAGTCTCTTGTGACTTCGTCCCTAAGATATTTTCCATTGGCAAACCCCTTTAGAGCAAAGCTTCTTGGACCTTTGGATGTTTTGTTTCTTCACTTTGCTCATGAAAAAAATAGGGAACCATATGGAATTGATTTATCTCATATCATCATTTTACTTTGAATCACTATGAAAATAGCAATAAGGCTTAATATTTTCCAAGATTTCCATAATGTGAAAACCAAACCTAAGGCTTCAGGGATGACTAGAATGGAAGAGAAAAGGAGCACGATGTGATCTGGATTGTTCCACAAAACGGACTCTAGAAATAAAAAAAACTTTTTACTAATTTTTAATATTTATTCTATTAGGATTCTCTATTATTAAACTATGGTTTGATTATCCATTTAGCATCAAGCTTATTTGCTAAGGTTCCATCATTGCAAATGCCTAGACTCCTACTCCTTTGAGGCTAGAGTAGATCTCTCACTTAATATTCTGTTCTTTCCCTCTTATTAGAAACTTTGTTCCAACAAAAGTTTGAATTTTCTCTTTCGTTTGAGCTATGACAATTCAGTGTCAATAGGCTAGGAAATATATGATGTAAGAAATCATTGAAGCAGTGATCGTTAAGTCTTTACTAAGCATCTTTAGTTACATACCGATCATAAAGTGATAGGAAAGATATTGTCGAACCACAGCCTAAGAGGGAGTTAATCTTGAACCATGGATTTTGGGGCATGTGTTTAGCACATTAACATTCAAGCCTATAGGACACGACGTCAAATCACCTCGCTTGCATACAACATTGTTCTTAGAGCATAGGAGGCAGGCTTGGGTAAGGTGGATTGACTCCATAAAGAACGTGGGCTCTTAATGGACTTCAAAAAGGGTGCTTGGGTGCTCTAGCATCTAAAAAGGTACAAAGGGGGAAAACGTGAGTGGAGCTCATCTACATGGACTTCAAAAAGGGTGCTTGGGTGCTCTAGCATCTAAAAAGGTACAAAGGGGGAAAACGTGAGTGGAGCTCATCTACTAGTAAGACTTAGTAGAAATCTTGTAATTGGAGTGGATGTCTAGATCTGAAATTCATATATTAGTGACACATGGAACAAATGGTGCATGAATACATCAATGCTTGTTCTATCTACTAGTTTATTTCAACATCTGAGCATGCTACTTTGTACTATGTATCTACATGCCCCTCATGGAGCATGAACATAGTATATTTTTAAACGTTTGAACTTATCGTATGGATATGACCATATCAAAACAAAGAGCATTACAAGAAGAGGGCCAAGACTATGCTCTCCTTGCCAATACCCTATACAAGTAAGGAAAGGATGATTGTCTATGTCTTTGTGTTCATAAGGATGCTTATTAATTTCCACTTTTGGAAGTTGTACACTCTGGTATTGCATCTAGAAATTTCTTTATAGACTGAACAATTCAAATGAATCTTTTTGATATCTTGTGGTGGCCCACCTTACGCATGGATGTTGAAACTTTTGTGAATAGGTATAATACATGCGAGAGACCCAAGAACCCATTTAATTCAAATCAAATTCCTCTAAGAACTATGAGAACAGAATATGCATTTGCAAAATTGGGAATAGACTTTATTGGTCCTACCATCCCTCTTTTCGAATGATCTTATGTTCACTATATAATATTGGTAAAACATTATCTTACTAATTGGGTAGAGGCACGTGTCATAACAAATAATGATGATCAAAAAATTATATTTGTCAATGAATTCATAGAAGCTTTATTGAAAGAAATTTTTGTTTTCCATAGAAAATCATATTCATATCTGTCACAATCAAACAGTCAAGTTGAGAACTCCAAAAAAGTGTTATGCATTATTTTGAGAATTGGTTAGCTTGAGATGATTAGATTGGGATAAGCAATTGCACCATGTAGTTTGGGCTCATCATGTTGCTTATAAAACCACATTAGGAGCTAGTCCTTATTACCTGGTACATACAAAACACAATACTATCTATAGACTTCCTTGTATAGACTCTGAAATTAGAAAGAGGTTCTTCATGCATGAAGCAAGCCTAAGTTCTTAACTTTTCATTAAGATTTCTCTTGACATTTAAGGTTTTTATTATCCAAGTTATTGACTTGACTACAAAATTAGAATTTTTCTAAGCATTCCTACAGATTTTTGTAGTCATTGGTTTTATAAATTTTGAGTTATGAGTAAATCAAGATGGTTTGTGTATCTTCATCTTCCTAAAAAGCTAGGATGGCCCCCTGACTTCTTACACATATTGATCTGATCATAGTCCTCCTCAATTCATGAAATAGCTTGGTATAACTCATTTAATGCTTCACTTAAAAGTGTCCAAAAGTTCCCGGTTCAATTGTTACCAGTTTGTGAGATCTGAGTGAAATATTGAATGACTTATTCCATAAATAGAAGGTCTTCTCAAAGTGTTTTGCACACAAAAGTTTCTAGTTTTACAAAGAGTCGAGAATGATGTTCCAAAGTACTATGGTGTTGTAAATGTATATAAGGAAAGCTTAGAGATTCTATTGAGGTTTTTTGGAGTTAATTAGGCTAGTCTAGAGTAGGTTTTTTTGAAAGGCCCTCTCATCTCTATACATTAATCGTCACTCCTCAACGTGGTACCAAAACATAGTCATAGATTGGACATTATGGGTGGTGGATTCCCTTCATCGATTGAAAAATCGGATCAAAGAAACTACTCACCATGGTCTTTAAGGATGGAGGCTTACTTGCAAGGTAGAAACTTGTATGGATACATCTCTAGAGATGAGCTGATGCCTACACTCAGAACCAAAGGTCAATCAATAGAAGAAGAGCAAGAAAGGTTAAACACATCATATGCAAGGGATGCTTTGGCGAGGTCATATATTCTAAACTCTATATTTTATTTCTTAATTCCTCATGTAAGGAACTATCAGACCTCTCAAGAGACATGGAATGCTTTGGAAGCATTCTTCTCCTCAAGTACTAAAGCTACAAAGAATGGGTTGTGGATGGAGTTCACATCACTCAAGATGCCAAAGAAAGTGTGACTAATTTTGCTATCAAGATGAAGGACCTTACAAACCAAGTTGGGAGGATCAAAGAAATCATTGATGAAGAGCAAATAGGAGAAAAGTCAACTATGGAATCAAGGCTGATGTCAAGTGTGAAACTTTCACCACATCCATGGATCTCTACATGGATATGCAAGTGCCAAAATTCAACACTCTCATAGGTCAATTGTGCACTCATGAGGCCAAAGTCATGGAGAATGGTGAGAACAAGAAAGGTAATCATTCTTATACCCTTTATACAAATAGAATCAAAGGCAAAAATGACAAAGGAAAAAGCAAAAGTTTTGATAATGAAGGAAGCACACTTCAAGATAACTTTGTAGGTAGAGGTAGAAGCTTAACAGGAAGAGGTGCAGGATGTAGAAAAGGCAAGGGGAGAGCTCAGAGCTCCTTGCACCACACTTTATGGTGTCTATCAAAACACATCATAGAGCATTGCTTCAAGAATATAGGGAATTAGAGAGGAAGAGAATACAGGAGGAGTGGATACAAAGCTTTAAGAGGCACATTTAATAATTCTTATGGGTACAAAAACAACTCCTACAATAACAACTATCAAGGAGGATACAAGGGAAGGAGAGACTACAAATATTACATAGATGGTCAAGCTCAAGAGGGTTCACTTCTACATATGAACATGAGAATGAAGAAAGGTGAATCTGATGAGCATGTGTTCTAGATTGACACTGGATCTGCAAACCATGTGGCAGGGAATGTAGCCTTAGTCTTACACATGGAATATTAAAAGAATAAGCATGAAGTCCAGAGAGTTGATGACACAAGGCACCATGTGGATAAGACATGGAATGTGAAGACCTCCAATGTTAATATGAATCTATGGAGTAGAGTTCTCTATGTGCTAAGTATTACGAAATACCTAATGTGTAGGACAAAGTGTAGAGAAAGGGTTGTAGGTGAGATTTGCCAAGCATGACACATATGTAGACGATCCATATAAAGGGTTCAAGAAGATAGCAAAGGGAGAGAAGATAGGTAGATAATTCACATTTGAACTCCAAGATACCAAGAATGTGGAATGCAAACATTATCAGAGCTAGAGGTTTGGCATAAATGGTTAGTTCACATTAGAGAAAGAGCACTGAAACAAATCAATAGAGATACGTGTGTACTTGGACTACCCAATATCTCAAAGCAACAGATGATATACAAGTGTAGTGCATGTCAATTTGGAAAATCACACATTCAACCATTCACCAAGAAAGGATACATACATCGAGACCTTCTAGAGATTGTCCACATATATTTTGGGGGAACAAGCAAGGAACCATCAATATCAAGATCAAGTTATTATGTCTTATTTATAGAGGATTGTAGAGACCTTCTAGGGCTTGTACACACATATTTTTGGGCACCAAGCAAGGAAGCATCAATCTCAGGATCAAGTTATTTTGTCTCATTTATAAGGATGAAATCTTCTCATGTTTTAAGATGGTATTAGCTCGGAGAATAAAAAAGGTAAATGCAAGATAGCAGAATCAAGAGAGAAAATATGACCAATTACAGACCTATTAGAATGGAGTAGTAGAGAGGAGGAATAGGACCATTGTTGGGCAGCAAGCTCCCTATTGAATGAGAAGAAGCTACCAAATTATTTATGGGTTGGAGTAGTGTCCATGACCATATGTTTGATAAATAGACTACGTTCAAATGCTTTAGATGGTATGACCCCCTATGAAGCTTGGAATGGAAGGAGACCAAACTTGGATCATTATACATATTTGGGTAGATTTCATATGCACATATGCCATCACAAGCATAGTTAAGTTAGACCCTAAGGGAGATAAGTGTGTATTTATAGGCTATGACCTTAATTAGTCACTTAAGGTGTAGTGTTTGATGAGAAAAAAATTATGTTTTGAGGATGATTGCAGGAAGAGTAAGCTACCATATGATCTAGAGGAAGACTTCCCAACACTATCAAGCAGCAACACACATACACTTGAAGCATCAAGTGATTCTAAAGATGATAAGAAGACTCCCAAGTGGGAAATCAAGTCATGGAACACCAAAGGCAAGGCCAAGGTACAAGAGTTGAGGGATGTTGCAGAGTCCTCTCAACAAATCAGAATATCTACTAGGGAGAAGAAGAAGCCATTGAGGTATAGCTATAATACATCTCTCGTGACTAAACACTCTATGTATTTAGCACAGGACGTAAACTCTAAATAGACCTAATCTCATGAAGAGGAAAAATAGAAACTAGAGTGGATGAATGCTACAGAAGAAGAAATTGAAGCCATGCAATAGAATCACATTTGGGAATTGATGCCTAAGACTCCAACCATGAAGATCATTGGATCAACATGGATATACAAATTGAAGAGGAACTCTGATGGAACCATCAATAGATGAAAAGCTAGACTTGTGGCTAAAGGTTACACTCACAACCATGGAAATGGCAGTGAGGAGACCTTCTCACTTATGGAAAATACGTCAACAATCAGAGTAGTTATGAGCATTGCAACTACTGCAAATTGGAAGATCTATCAAATGGATGTGAAGAGTGCATTTTTGAATGGATGGATATCGAAAGAGGTATATATGGCTCAACCCCTTAGGTTTGAGGATTCACATTTTCTTGAGCATGTATGTAGGTTAAGGAAAGCTCTATATGGTCTAAAGCAAGATCCAAGAGCTTGGAGCCATAGTCTTGTGTTGCAAGACAAGGGTTTCATTGTTAGCAAAGCAGATCCTTCACTCTTCATCAAGAGGAATCATGGAGAAGTCATATTGTGTACATGTAGAAGATACAATACTCACAGTTAATGATGTTGAAGGTATCAAGAGGATCAAGTTGGAGATGAAGGAGGAATTCAAGATTAGTGACCTAGGGTAACTCATTTACCTCCTTGGATTGGAAATTTTATACACAGAAGGGTATGTATCTCACTCAAAAGAAATAAATCAAGGACATGGTACTCAAGTTCAAGATATAGAATGCTAAGGTCTCACGCACACCCATGGAGATAAATTCTAAGTTACGTGCTTATGAAAGTGAGCTAATTGAAGACATAACAAGCTATCAAAGCTAAATAGGGGGTTTAAATTATGCAACACTTACTAGGCTAGACATTTTTTTTAGTGTAAGTGTTCTGAGTCGATTCATGCATACTCCTATGAAACAAGACATGGAAACAGCTAAAAGGATACTCAAGTATCTTAAGTGAACCATAAATGAAGGCTTATTTTATCCATATACCTCGGATGTAGATATTAAGCTACTCTCCAATGGAGATTGGGCATATTCTATAGATGACAAGAGAAGTGGTTTAGGATATCTAACATTTGCAGGTACAAAGCTCATTTCATGGTCATCCAAGAAGCAACCCACTCTTGCACTTCCATCATTTGAAGCAAATATAGAGGCTTGGAATTCCTTCTTCCATACGTAGAAGGTTTTTTCAAATTGTTTTGTAAAAAAAGTTACCTTTTTTTAGAATGAGTTTTGTCAATGATGTTACAAATTACTATGGTGATCTTAATGGATATATTGGAAGCTTAGGGATTCTATTAAGGTAATCTAGAGTTAATCAGGCTAGTATGGAGCACGTTTTCTCCAAGACCATATCACCCTTGTGCAACAACTATAACTCCTCAAAGAGATTATGAATTCAATGGTCATGAATTATCTATTTTTTTTAGAAAGACTATATGCTCTTCAAGATACATGCTTCAATGTTGTTGAAGACATCTATGATCATTAAAAAGAACTTATTTTGATGCTTATATAAAGGATAAGAAGCTATAAGGAGACGTTCTAACATTGTCTACACCTCAAAGAAACACACTAAGAAGTTGCAGAAAAGAGGACATGGACCATTTGTTCTAGTCACATTATGGAAATCAAGCTAGCGAACCAAATCCAAAATAACAATTAGAAGCTCATTGGATGTAAGTCTAAATCGTCTTTATATAAATTTAATTGAGTTATATGTATGCCTAAACCCTAAAACCCTAATCTTAAAGATCTAGACCTAAAATATGTATATTTTTGTACGCATGTGTATATATATGTATATATGTATTATATGTGTATGTGTATGTGTATGTGTGTATATATGTTATGTAGGTGTTAAAACCCTAAAACCCTAACCAAAATGACCTATACCTAAAACATGTATATATGTGTATGCATGTGTATATATATGTGTATGTGTATATACATGTGTATATAGATAGGTGTATAAGTATATGTGTATATGTGTATGTGTATATATATTCACTCTGATTAAAATGATTAAAATGATTAAAATTAAATCTATTTTTATATATTTAATCATATATATTTAATTTATTTCTTTAAAACACTAGTTCTTATCATATTTATTTATCTATATAATTATCCTATTTTATATAAATTTATTTATTTATATATTCAGATTTTTTTGTTAATTAATCCTATTTGTATATATTTAATTATATACATTGAATTTATTATTTAAAACACTAGTTCTTTTTATATTTATTTATCTGTATAATTATCCTATTTTAAATATATATTTATTCATATATTCAAATTTTTTCTTTAATTTTTTTCTATATTTTCTCTTTATATAGATTTAATTGAGTTATATGTATGTCTAAACCCTAAAACCCTAATCCCAAAGATCTAGACCTAAAATTTGTATATTTTTGTACGCATGTGTATATACATGTATATATGTATTATATGTGTATGTGTATGTGTGTATATATGTTATGTAGGTGTTAAGACCCTAAAACCCTAATCAGAAAGTCTTAGACTTAAACCTAAATACTTAAATACCTATAAAAATCTAAACCCCTAATCCTAAAACCCTAATCCTATTTTATATATGTTTTTATTTATATATTAAGATTTTTTTCTTATTTTTTTCTACATTTTTTCTTAATATAAATGTAATTGAGTTATATGTATGCCTTAACCCTAAAACCCTAATCTTAAATATCTAGACCTAAAATATGTATATTTTTGTATGCAGGTGTATATACATGTATATATGTATTATATGTGTATGTGTATGTATGTGAAAATAGCCTAAAAACTCTAATCCTATTTTTATATATTTGATGTAAAAAAAAAACTTCAATATCAAAAATTTATATATTTAATTATATATATTTAATTAAAACACTAGCTTGTGTGTGTATATATGTGCATGTGTGTATGTATGTGTGTGTGTGAATGTATACATGTGTGTATATGTGTATGTGTGTCTATGTATGCATGTGTGAGTATATGTGTATGTGTCTGTATGTATGCATGTGTGTATGCATTCATGTGTGTGTGTGCGCAAGCATGTGTGTATGTATGTGTGTGTGTGAGTGTATGCATGCATGTGTGTATATCTGTGTGTATGTATGCATGCATGTGTGTATATGTGTGTATGTATGCATGTGTGTACATATGTGTGTGTATGCATGCATGTGTGTACATGTGTGTACATGTGTGTGAGTGTGTATGTATGCATGTGTGTATATGTGTATGTGTGTGTATGTATGCATGCATGTGTGTGTATGTATGCATGCATGTGTGTATATGTATATGTGTGTGTATGTATGCATGCATGTGTGTATATGTGTGTATATGTGTGTATGTATGTATATGCATATGTGTATATGTGTGTGTATGTATGTGTGTATGCATGTGTGTGTATATGTGTATATGTATGAATGTGTGTACATATGTGTGTGTATGCATGTGTGTACATGTGTGTGTGTATGTATGCATGCATGTGTTTATATGTGTGTATGTATGCATGTGTGTACATATGTGTGTGTATGTACGCATGTGTGTACGTGTGTGTGTGTATGTATGCATGTGTGTATGTGTATGTGTGTGTATGTATGCATGCATGTGTGTATATGTGTATCTGTATGTGTGTGTATGTATGCATGCATGTGTGTATATGTGTGTATGTATGTGTGTATGCATATGTGTATATGTGTGTGTGTATGTATGTGTGTATGTGTGTGTGTATGTATGCATGTATGCATGTGTGTATATGTGTATATGTGTGTATGCATGTATGTGTGTATGCATGTATGTGTGTATATGTGTGTGTATGTATGCATGCATGTGTGTATATGTGTGTATGTATGTGTGTGTATGTATGTGTGTGTATGTATGTGTGTATATGTGTGTGTGTATGTATGTGTGTATATGTGTGTGTGTATGTAAGCATGCATGTGTATACATGTATGTGTGTATGTATGCATGTGTAAATGTGTAGATGTGTGTGTGTATGTATGCTCTATTTTCCTATCTCTCTCTCTCTCTCTCTCTCTCTCTCTCTGTCTCTCTCTGTCTCTCTCTCTCTCTCTCTCTCTCTCTCTCTCTCTCTCTCTCTCTCTCTCTCTCTCTCTCTCTCTCTCTCTCTCTCTCTCTCTCTCTCTTTCTCTCTCTATCTCTCTCTCTCATCTCTCTCTCTTTCTCTCTCTATCAATAGAGAATAAAACAATCACTTACAAGTATGTCCCTCTTTTGGATCGTTGTCATCAAAGCGTAATGTATGTCGTCTATCGTCGAATTCCAAACAATTGACTCGAAGAACTTTTGCAAAATCAAAGAGAAGAGAAATTATAAGACCTGAAGCATATAGAAAGACAAAGGCTAACAGTACGTGCACCACTTACCAAGATGTGAGATCTAAACTAAGAGAGAGAGTGTGTGTGTGTGTGTGTAGAGAGAGAGATCTGTGTGTGTGTGTGTGTGCACAAGACAATGAAGGTCGCAATTCGGTTCACGCGTGCAAGTTTGACAGAAGACAAACAGTACTCAAACACGCGCAAAAATGTGAAGTTTTGCTCTCGGGTTCCCGGTATGTTTTAAACACGGCCTTGGTATGGGCGTCGGTATGGGCATCGGTATGGGCGTCGGTATGGGCATCGGTATGGGTGTCGGTAAATTACCGATGCCCATACCAATGCTTATACCGACGACTGAGGGACACATTGACGATCCGTTTAAAATGGTCATACCGATGGTCACTTGACCGTTGGTATCTTTAAGTGACCTTTTCCAACATTTATACCGATGCTGAGAGTGACTATCTGTATAGGCAGCATCGGTATGCCCTTCATATGTTGTAGTGAAAATTATGAATTAAATCCTAAATCCCTAAAGCAAGTGACTATCACCCAATCTCTGAGGAATAGAAATCTTTATGACAAATATATGATTCATTTACCTTTGTCCTTGCTAATATGGAGTTTTGGTATTATAATGTGCTTGTTTCTAACGCCGATATTTGAAGTTTAACAGGAAAAAAATACTATAAGCACCTATACGAGAATGCCAATAAATTATGTGAAACAGAGAATGCATTTTCTTTCCTAACTTTCTCTTCAACATGTGCGATGTCTATGTACTCTATGTTACTTCCCGATGTATCTGCATATTCATATCTAGTACATTCATGGTTGACGAGAACTGAAACAACATTGATTGTGCATTGAGGTCATTTGTATGGCGTAAAAGCAAGGTGAGTGTGAGATGTTATAATGATCATCTTATTATGAAAACCGTTTATCCTTAGGATAAGCAACCTTATCATGTGGCTATTTAGAAAAGTGAAAGAAGGTGAGTAGTTGAAGCATAAGCAGCAAGTATGAGAACATGCATGTATTCCACTACGTTTCTACACCGTTAGCATCATTCGTCTCATCCAACATTACTTAAACACATTTAAAAATTTATCTATGACACTAAGTGGATGATGTGAACTTCAACCCACTTCTTAATGATGTAGAGGATTTTCTTTCACAAGTTAGCTAGAACCCAAGACCATGTGAAAGCTTGAAGTTTGATATCAAAATCAAATTTTCCTCATGCTTTTTCATCACGTCAAGGGCTTAATGGTCCACTACATGTTATACTAAAATAATATGATCAAATATTTTAGAAATCTTAGAACCAATAGACATGCTAATTAAGGAGATGAAAAGAGCCATGCTATCCTGATGCAAAGAAGTGTCGACTATCATGCACTCCCCCCTCTTTCCCACAAACCTCTCAACATACATGGTGAACCCGACATGAAGGAGGTGAGAGTAGAGTCTTCGAGCTTAGGTGTGTATTAGGGTTGAAAGTTTAGCAAGAAGTGAGGCTTGAAAAGCTCTTCTCATTTGACTATTTATGGGAGACTACAATTACCCAAATGGACATCATTGCTGCTTTGTGTTTCTAGCAAGATGAGAAAAGACAAAGTGCCATTCAAGCATTTCACGAGTGGGTTATTAAATGGAGTGGCTACTTTCATGGTAAAAATGTTATGCAATTTTTCAAGGAATATAGGTTGGAATGTTTGCACTCGAGGATGTCGATAAAGTAACCTGAGCAATGTTCTTAAAGTGGATTCATAAAGCTAAAGATCAGAGTATCCTAGATACAAAAAGGGTATTTGACCCTCAGTATGATGACTTGTCAAAACAAGATAGAAGAGCAATAGAACATGAATGGGTATCTTTGTTTCTACGAGCCATAGACATGAAGGCTCGTGAAGAGCTTCTTCCACAATTGCAAGATGTGGAAATGGAATTTGGACTTATAGAAGATTCGCATGAAGTGGAAGGAGCAGTAAAGATATATGTATAAAAGAAAAGAACTATGGCAAAATTCATGCAAGATTGGCTATAGGACTTACAAGATGAGCAAATGTAGGCACCACATCAGCCTACCCCAAATGCTTAGGTTAATCCATTGATTTGAAAGGATGTTGTGCCTCCCAACACCATGGAAGAAATTTCTACGAGATTTAGTGATCTCACAATCCAAATCGTTAAAGTGATGATGGAATCTCAGTCTCCATAAGAAACTACCAATAAAGCCCCAAAAGCACCTAAAATTAAAAGGTGTATTTGGTGTGACTCCTTAGAGCACAACAGATACTCGTGTGAGAGATTTAAGGAAGCATTAGCTAAAAACCTAGTTTTCATAAAGGAGAAGATAATTTATGACTCAAAAACTGGAGAAAAATTAAATATTAGCTTCAATCCGGGAGGCATGAAAGTGTTCTTCCATGGCACTTCTGGTTACGTTGCTTCAACATCCCATACATCTACATATGCATGTCAAATAATTGATGAAGATAGTGACTCAGAGTCATGGTCTAAAGTAATGAAATCCCTAGATTGATGAGAACTGCATCATGAGAACTTAAAGTCTACAAGAAATGAAATATGAGGTTTAACCAGATGGGCAGATCGTGTAGATACTCTCTCGATTGTTACTTATCTGTGATCTTTAGTGGAGCATGAGGTGGTAGTGGAAGAAAAAAGAAGGAGAACTAATGAAGGTGAAGAAGAAAAAAGAAGAACCAAGCAACAAGTAGAAGCTTTACAAGATCAATCTCAAACACCAAATCAAAATCAACCAATACAAACAAACGAGCCCACTCAAGTAGTTCCACCATTCCAACCAACAACAACCCAACCAAATTAGATCCTGACTCAAGTTAAAAACCCTACTTCTGCCGAGACACTAGTTCCTACTCAAGTTAAGGATCCTCCTCAGGATCAACAGGTGAAACCCACAAGGAGAGGTCAAGGAAAGGTGAAAAACCCATAATATATGTTAAAATCGCACATTGAGTAAGCCACAGATTCAAAACAAGTTCTTGAGAAAAGAATGCTTGACAATGTAATTGAATTTACACTAGGTGAGTTGCTAGGAAGAGCTAAACGGAAATTTCTAGAAGTAATTATGGACCTGTTTAAAAAAACGGCAGCCAATAGCAGACATGCAAGAAACTAAGAGAATGGATGAAGAGACACCTATTCAAGCCGTGCAAGCAAGAATACGAGAGCTGAAAAATGTGCTCGAACAAACTAAAACTAATATGCAGCCATGCACACATGAGGAAATGTTCCTAGAACGGAATTCTCTAGATATAACTCCTTCAAGTCATTATAGGAGAGATCACTAGGCTCGAGCCATGATTGATACATTGGTATGATTAGATAAAATCAGTACACCAGTGGTCGCCCTTATCGATCATGGGTCTGAAATTAATTTAATGTCCAAGGATTTGTACATGAAAGGAAATGGCCAATAAATATGCAGCCAGGCTGGAGAATCTGGGCTACTAATACGGTGCCAGGTGAGCTATATGGTGCATGCCCACAAGTACTAGTCACAATCGGAGATGTTAGTGATTATCAAAACTTTTTCAACCAAGATCATTCTTGCTATTCGTTGATTTTAGGGTAGTTATACATTACTATCTTGAGGATCGAGACAAGAGTCGTCGAGGATGGTTCAGCATATGTGCAAATTCAAAGCAAGGATGGAAAGAAAGCAGTCTAATTTATGAAAGGTTGTGTGGACCATGTCAGAAATAGGACTTCTCTTCAGTCAAGATCTATTCCTAAAGAAATCAAAGATCAAAGTTTTTAAAAGAAGCTTTCATAATCCGAGACTATGAAAGCTTGAATAAAGAAATGTTCTCAAATGTAAATATGTTTATATCGACTTTCATAGCACTTTCTTCATTAAGTTCTTTTCATTTTTGTATTTTTCTTAGTTAAAAAAGTGGGAAAAACAATACATAGCAAATCTTCAGAGAAACTTTTATGGATGTAGAGTGTGCGACTTCAACGAGGAGATCTCCGGAGTTTTTGATGAGATATCTTTTGCAGATACACTGTTTGATTTGTAATAATTGACTGAAGGAAGAATGAGTGACTACGTGATTCAAACACACTCTATTTCCAAGTGCAAGGAAATAGCAAAGTTTGAGCAAGATGAAAAAGGAAAGGAAGCTTTTGTTGAAACAAAATACAAAATAGTCGATAGAAAGATTGAACTAGTTGCAGTTCTGCTTCCTGAAAATAGTAACCAACTTATGGATTGTGCAAAAACCCAGCAACCTCTCAGGGATAAAAGAAAAATAGGTCATAAAATTACCAAAGAAACACGAGAAAATTCAATTAGGAAAAGATGGTTTGCTCAGTGAAAAAGAGAGGGATGTGTTCTCCCAGATGATATTCAGACATGGAAAGGCTTTTTCTTTTAATGCACAAGAAATTGGGTGTGTAGATCCATCTGTGGTTTCACGAATGATAATTTCTACGATACCACATGTACCTTGGAATCTTCAACTAATTCTAGTACCAAAAGCTCACATTTCAAAATTGATTGACCTATTGAATGAAAAGATTGGAATGGGGATTCTTGAGCCATCAAGTGCTCCCTATTTCTAACTGTTGGTTCATAGACCAAAGAAAAATGGGTCAGTGAGGGTCTATGGCTGGTAAATAAGGTGATAATCAGAAATATGGGAAATGGGCCCATCGTAGATGAGTATGCAGAAGCCTTTGCAAAAATATCTATTTATTCAATGGCAGACTTGCACTCTAGATATCACCAATTCTAGTTAGCCCTCGTGCTTCGTGACTTGACTACCATGAGGAAACCACTTGGACTCATGCGCATGTGCACTTTGCCACAAGACACCACGAACTCGGTAGCTCATATGATGAATGGTATGCATAAGATGCTTAGGGATTTTATTCCACATCTGACCATGCCATTCATTGATGATGTCTCTATTAAAGGTTGCGAGGAAAAAGATAAATATGAGACTCTTGACGAGGATGGATGTCCAAAATTTGTTAAAAATCACATAAATGATTGTGAATCCATTTTTAATGGGCTGAAAGAGGTTCATTTGATATTTTTCATAGAGAAATCAATATGTGGAGTGCAAGAGGGACTGTTTATAGGAAGTCTGTGTGGCCCTAAAGACAGAAAGACATGGCCCAAAAAAGTAGATTCTATTCAACACATTAAGAGTTCTGCTCCTCAATCACTAATGTGAGGAGATTTCTCAGGGCATCTGTTTTCTACGTTGATTGGATTCCTCATTTTGCCCATGTTGTAGACCCACTCTATCAATTGCTTCCAAAATGCCAAAGATTTCAATGGAAGTACATCCATACTCAAGTTGTGATGAAATTAAAGAAGGCACTTCTAGAAGCACCATTGCTTAGAAAAGTTGATTATGGTGATAATAAACAAATCTATATTACCATAGATAAAAGTGTGACATATATAAGATGGGCGATTGGCCAAGAAGATGATGAGGGAAGAAGGTATGTGATTTGATTTGGAGGTAAAGTACTAAATATTTGTCAGAGAGGCTACCCTCAAATTAAGCGAGAGCTCTAGGGAATAGTGACCGCATTAAAGAATGATGAAGAATATTTAATTGGGGTGAATGTGGTAGTGGAAATAGATTGCTTACCATTATTAGGAAGGATCTTGAATTGTTCCACTCCAGACATCACTGTGTTAAGATGGATAGCATATATCAAGTCACTAAACCCCGAGTTTGTTCATATAGCCAAGAGAAGTAATGTGGCGGATGATATGCTATTGCGAGCTATATATAAAAATGAAGATTTGATGATCTCTAATGATGAAGAGATAGGTTTGGATTTTTATGCTTAGACAAAGCATTCACAGGTTTGAATAGGAAAGAATCTACTCATCAAACTAAGAAGCATTTGGCTAGTATTGAGTCTTCGAGAAGAGCAACTCAAAAGAGCTTACGAAGTGGGAAAGGAAATAGAAGAAAAGAAGAGAAACCTTACGAAGTTCAAATAGGAATAACAGAAAGATTCATTGAAAATGAATATGAAAATGAGTCAAAGGAAATTGGAAGATACTTAATCGTAAAGTCTCTTGATTGAAGTTGGAGCAAAGAAAAGTTTTGTACCATTCAAACAAAGTCAAACAATTATTTTTAAAAGATGGATTGCTTTGGAAACAAAAGATTGGTAAAAGCAAGATACCTCAACTAGGTGTAGGTTGCAATGAAGTGAAAGACAAGGTTATGTGTGAAATGCATAGTTCACTATGGGTTGGACATAAAGGCTTTCAAGGGACTTATGAAAAGATGAAGGAAAGATATTGGTGACCTGGAATGTATGTACATGTCCAAAATTATGTGGCCACATGTAAGAATTGCAAGGTATTCTAAAATATTAAACACAGAGATGAGTTACATCTGACATGTCCTCTAAACATCCACTATAATTGGGTTTTCAATCTTGTTACAGTGCCACTAGGGATACAACAAATGCGGTATATTGTACTTGCAAGAGAAGACCTGACAAATCATGTTGAAGGAAGAGCTCTAAGGTCAAACACTATGAGTAATATATGTAAGTTTCTACTAGAAGACATGTTTAGTAGATTTGGCTATGTTGAGAAGATAGTTGTTGACAGAGGTGAGCTCGATGCTCAGGAAGCCAAGAACTTCTTTGAGAAATACGGTATTTGGTTGTCACTTACTACTGCATATAATCGTGAAGCCAATGGGAAAATTGAGCATCGACATCCTCCAATTAGTAAAGCCCTGGCTAAGGTATGTGCAAGAAAAATCAAGAACTAGCCAAATTCTCTTCCCTTTGCCCTATGGGTAGATAGGATTACGTGCACTAGGACTACCAGATACATGCCAATAAAACTAATGCATCATCAAAAACCTATATTATTGACGAAGTCACATGCTCTAGCATGGACTTTATTACCTTCCAAAGATGAGCCGTTGAGAGAAGATCCTCTAGCAGTACAGATTCTTCAATTAGAAAAGGAAGGAATTTGATAGAAGAAGCTGCCATTAAGTTCAAAGCATCTAGAGAAAGAAATAAGATTGCATTTGACAAGTCCCATAGATTAAGATCCAAAAAGTTGAATAAAGAAGATTGGGTACTTGTCTATGATAGCTCATTAGATACACAATATGAATCCCGAAGAAAATTGGTGAAGAGATGGTTTGGTCCCTATGTGATATGTAAAGTATTCAACACTGGTACATACTCACTCAGGGAACTGGACGGAACAAAGTTAAAGGAATTGATTGCTAAGAAAAGAGTTAAGTTTTTAAAAGAAGAGAGAATGAATATTATGAGACATTGGTAGATGAAGAGGAGGAAGAAGACGAAGAAAATGAGGAACTTGCTGAAGAGATTGAAGATGGAGAAAAGAGATAAATAAAAATGAAAACCAAAGAATTTATATATATATGCATGTAACTATTACTAGTGTAAACAAATAATAAGAATAACTGGTTATTAAGTCATGTGTTTATCTAAAGGTAAAGTGTACATTGAAAAATAAAAAGTCTAAAAATATGAATGCATGTTAATGTACATAAATAAAGAATACATGCATGATCATTTCTAATGTGTCTTCCCTTGTAGGTGGAGCTAGAGAAACAAATAAAGAAATGTGATTCAGCTATGGAGAGGAATTTTTCAGATGAAGCAGAGATATCATCTCGGAGGAATTTAGTTCAAGATAGAAATGCAAGCTTAAATCAAGCTAGAAATAGAGCTTCAACTCAAATTATAAATACATCTTTAGTACAATCTCTGATTGATGCTTTTATTTTTGAATATTTACTTCCCACACATGTAAACACCTTAGCAAACATAACAATGATTGAAGAAGGACCATTAACTGGAGTAGCTTTAAACCAAACAAGGGATGTACGTCCAAATTGGCCTAGGGCAAGGCCTTTAGATCAATCCAAAAATAGAGAGCTAACTCAAGCCAAGAATCTGCCTTTAGATAAATCCACGTACTACGTTTTCTTGTCCACCTATTTGTTCCCTATGCATGCACATATTCAGGAAGAGAATGAAAGGTTTCTATCAAGATTATATCGTGAATTGCTTCAAGACCAATTTGAGAGTGTTCTGCTAAGCGGGGAGGAACTTGATGACTTTTTTGTGAATACTTATTTCCCCTGGAAGAGGCCCAAACAAGGGCTCTGATATATAGGCATCCATAAGAGTTGAATTCAATAAGACAAAAGGATTACGAGTTAGGAGTCAGAGTTTGCACCTATGCATAAATAAAGGTAAATAATGTCTTCTAGCTTTGTGATCTATGATGTGTATATATGTGTGTTTTATGATCATGTTTAGTTTTAGCAATGAGCTCTGAAAAAGGTCTTAAAGAGAATTGAGCAAAGAAAGTAAGTTGTATATAATCTAATAAAGTGTCTAATGATTTTCATCGAGTATTTCAAAAGAAATAGAAATCAGATCAGTAAATGAAAGATGGCAACTTGGAATGAAGAAAGAAGGGATGATCAAGGGCATAAATTTGAGCAACTTCTGACTTTATACTAGTGAGATGTTACTGCTTCAATTTTTGTTTCCTGTTGTATTTATGTATATATAAAAGATTGCATGATTGAGCATATGATACATAAAGAAATGCATCGATGTTAAGAGATTTAAGTGGGCCAAAGATTTTTTGTGACTACTAAGATTACATGTTATGCACCAAGGACCAGAATTATGCGAGTAGGATTAGAAAGCGGACTAGAGCTTTCAGGAGCAAGACCTAGGAAGACCTAAACTAAGTACTTGTATATACATGTTCATGAACACTTGATGAATGAGATTCTCTCGTCTGATCCGACCTTCAGATACATTATGTTTTAGAAAAGGTCTTTATATACTAGCCAACCACATATGTGTATGTGTTTGTGTTGTTGGGCAATGCAATGAGCTAGTAGGTGGGTGGAGCTACCTATCAGGTGATCAAGGCCATGAATCGATTCTAGGAGTGTCGTGGGGCTTAACCTATATGTTTTCATGCACTCATATGGGTTGATGGGTGGGTGGAGTCACTCTGATCGGGTGGTCAAAGCCATGAGCTGATGTCGATTTTGTATGAGAATACATATATGTGTATTTGTTTTTTCTACTCTCATGCATCAGATGTGCATGTGTTCAAAATGCATTCAGCATTTGCGTTTATGAATAAATTTGTGAAAGTGTGTGCTATTCGATGTGGATGTGAGTTACAAAGCATTTGTGTGGAAGAATATGTGCATATTTTCATATGTATTTGTATTTGTGCATGTGTGCCAACGCAAATATTTGATTGAATATATGTAGGTTCATGTCCTCGTATGCATAAATGTATTTATATGTTGATGTGTGTATACATCTATAGATGTAAATGCGTAAATGTGTTCTAACGCAATAGATACGCATGTGAATATGAATGTTACCTTTTTCCATTATAAAGGAAAAATTAAAGGTATGTGGAGTGTGGGGGATTATTTTTACTATTTTCGCATGTGATTGTCAAGGGGGGAACCTCTATTTTGGGCCCTTCGAGAAGAACAAGGAGAGGGAATGGACTGGCAGCGCGAAGCTGTAGTATGCAAATGAAGTAGCGGCAAATATAGAGGAGCATGGTAATGTGTACGCACTATTACCTAGCACAACACCTCGATGGACCACGATGGTAGAGCTTTCTGTTGGAATCTTGATTGCTGATGATAAGATGGGTTTCTAATTTAGAAGTCAAGATATCTGTGAGCATTGCTGAGATCACCTAAAAAAGTGTGTTTTTCAAAAATAACAGAAAATAAAACTTTTTTCCCTCCTAAACCTCACACTTCTATGATTAGGTCTCAGAAGTTCATCTCTTTCCACTAGTTTCTCTCCCTATTACACCATTGAAGCTTCTTTGAATTCCTAATGTCACTTCCATAGCTTGAACTCCAATGGAGACACCTAAAGCTTATAGGCATCCAAAAGATGAGGTTATAGCATTAAAAGGTCACAATATCAAGGTTGAAGAAGGACAATGTTTAGGGCATGAGTTCTAGAAATCTGCATGGGTGTACATGCAAATTGCTAGTGTTGGCCCTCATCATGTTAGAGATTGTGGAAACTTGGATCTTCATTGGAAAGGAAAGTTGTTAGGCTTCAAGAATCTGAAAAGGAGTGGGACTATTTCCATTATACAACATGTTAATAAAATGTCAAGCATGAAATTGAAAACTCAAACAAAATGAGATATCATATCAATCGTAAGTATCACTCTATAGTATTGTTTGGTTCTTGTTCTTATTACTTTATTTACCTTATTAAGATATGTTTTATTTTTGTGGATATTTTTTCTTCTACCTTGGTGGAGGAGCAAACACTTCATAGTCTTATAGGAACTTTCCAAGCAGTGCATGCAAATGTTGGGTCACTAGTCTTTTCACAAGTCCCTCTCACTCAGCTTTTACGTGAGAGAGTTTTCTTTTACACACATACATATGTTGTACACTCTTCATCAAATGATTTTGGTAGGTTGGTTAGAGATGATTAAGGTAGATTCTCTTTTCAAGCTTGAGTGGCCACAACTTGATATATGGTCCTTGACATCTTTCGATCATAAGATGGTGATGGATATGCCTAGTTCTTTGAAATTCATAAGAGTTTCTAGATCTGTAGGATTTAATTTGAGGATAAAACTAAAGTCCTTGTTGACTGGAGAGTAGATGGAACTCAACTTTCATTGTCATAGCTCATGTACTATGTGAGTACTAGAGTGTACACATAACCCATTTTGCATTCTCATAATACTTCCTCTACCTCAAGATTTCATGCACATGCAAGAAATTAAAATTGCAAAACTTTTTTATCTCAATATGATGTACAAATTGTCCAATCATTGATTCTTTCCATGCAAATATTACAATTTTAGATTGAGAATTCTATTTTTTTCTACTATGTAGATGTGGTCATTCTTATCATGTTAAATGACTATTTATTTAGTCATTTTTATGAGCCAATTTTTGTTTCTAGGAGCTCTATGCATGGTTTTTATATTTACAATTGTTATTTTGTCCTTTAAATGGCAATCACTTGAAAAACTGGAAACTACTATAAAAGCAAGCCAGATGCTCCCATTTCACACTTTTCTAACCATGAAGAGCTAGAAGCACTCCTTGACTAAGAACACAGTAGCAATCATGTTGCATATATGCACAATGGCTACCCCCATCTCTACTACCCCCTATCAAAAATTCCTCAACAACTCTTCAATTAGCTCTTAAAATCAGCTTAGTATAAAGGTCAAACACATTTTTATGACTTGTATCTAGAGTTCGAGATCTTAGTAGGAAAATACAACTTAATTTTGATGTGCTCAAGGAAATCATAGGATTACTTGAGTTCTACATCTTGAGGTATTCTATAGATATTGCAACGTATGGGAGTAAATGGGTCCTATGTGACCTTTTGTTGTACATTCATAAAGGTGATGAAGTTTTTATGAAGCACCTTAAGCCCTTCATGACAATTGGTGACGATGCAGGGTATTTGTTGGATGGCATGGTGCCCTTAATAAAATGCTATAACAAAAAGAAGAGGATGGGACCTAGGTACCATTCTTACATTGCCACAACAATGTTCATTATCAATGAGTATCCCAAGCCTGCACCCATGGATCTCCACAACCTTCTCACAAGGGTATTTGTTCATGAAACAAATGAGCCTCAACCAAAGGCCAATAACTTAGCCAAAGAGAATATCATGAGCTCCTCTCTCCATCCACATAGACTCACTTGGGCCTACTCTTGAGGAGATAGATCTCTCTTTATGAGCGACTAAAAAGCACATATCCATGTGTAGATGTTCGGCTCAAAGAATCTGATTCCCAAATATGCAATGGTTCATGGAATTAGATCACGATCAACATGGCTTAGATAACCAATGTTCTATCCATGTGACAAACCACTACTAAGAAATGAGCTAACTAGCCTAGGAGAACCCATGGATCTCCGCAACCTTGTCACAAGGGTATTTATTCATGAAATAAATGAGCATCAACCAACGTTTGTTAGCTTAGCCAAAGAGAATGGCACAAGCTCCTCTCTCCATCCACACAAACTAGTTGCATCTCCTCTCGAGAAGATAGATCTCTCTTCATGAGCAACTTAAAGGTGCATGTCCATGTGTAGATGTGTATAGATCTCTCAAGAATCTGATTCCAAAAGATGCAACGAATCATGGAACTGGATCACGATCAACATGGCTAAGATAACCAATGTTTTGTCCATGCAACAAACCACTACTAAGAAATGAACTAGCTAGCCTAGGAGCATAAGATTCCTAATCAAAACCACCATCTAATCCCACAAGGGGTGAGATATGCATGTATCCATCCAATCAAATCCACCCATATATGTACCTTTAGGCGAATGGGGGAAATGTGAGGAGAGCTTGCCAAGTGTCACCTCCACATGGATTCTAATCCAAGGCCCTCTAACCTTGGAATTCACATGAAATGATTTTGGCCTTCACATGGATTCTAAAATTATTCCTCTCAAGCTTGTATTTACAAATCCAAAGGCTTGGGAGGCCTCCCTAAGGTTCAATACCATACCCTTATGAAATATCAATCCTAAACATCAAACGCCTTCAACTATGAGTAAATAAATCCAAATAGCTCAAGGATTCAAACCATAGTCTTGGAGACACTTTCTGGAGAGTTTCTCAATAAACTCCAAGGGCTCTCCAAGGGACTTTTGACTCTCAAAACCCACGCATTCTGCTATTGAGACCCATATTTGTACAACAACATCCATCTCTCTATGGACATCAGATGGAACATCAATGAGGTAGATATATTTTTTCCGTAATTATATATTTTAGATGAGATCCCTTAAGCATAAGACGTGGTACCTACTTTATAGTGGGTCATAACTAGTGTGTGCAAGGAAGAAGGGAGGTTTCCAAGTCTCTTATCTATCCTAAGGCTCATAAAAGAGTGGAAATATTATGCATGATGGCCAAATAGCTATATGAGAATACTCCAGAGACTAATTAGCTTGGGAACAAAGGGATAAATATGATGGGAGATGTGAATCGCACACACCATTTTTCTTTCCAAGTACTACAATGAGTATAAGAGGCTAATTTATAATTTGATAAGTACACCTTGCAAAAAACAATCCACTTGAAGGACTTTCCACATGGAAGTTATCACGTGGTTTCATTCATTTGGAAAGCTAAGGAGGTCTAGTTATCAACTCTGAAGTAAAAGAGGGCTGGTACAAAGTAGGTTTAGCAGTACCTACTCAGTCTCTTGGAGCATCCATCCATCTATCCCAACAGTGGTATCAGAGCAAACTAAGGTAAAATGTGAGATGGTTTTCCTTCATTTATTGACAAATTGGACAGGAACAGCTATCAAGCATGGTCTTTAAGGATGAAGACCTACTTACAAGGAAGGAGTCTCTATGGGTACATCTCAGGAGATGAGGAATTGCCCTCATTCAAAACAAGAGGATTACCAACCAAGGAAGAACATGAAAAGCTCAACACATGGTGTGCTAAGGATGCATTGGCAAGGTCTTATTTACTCAACTCTATATCTGATTTTCTTTTGCCACATATTAGAAATTGTAAGACATCCCAAGAGACTTGGGAAACCTTGTCATAATATTTTTCCTCCAACACAAGGGCTAGAAAAATCAGTTGTGGATTGAATTCACAACACTAAGGAAGCAACCTAAGCAAGCTGTTTCAAAATTTGTGACCAAGATTAAAGATGTAGCAGATCAGTTAGCAAGCATAGGAGAAGAGATTGAAGAAGAACAGATTGTAAGGCAAGTGATCAATGGGATCAAGGCTGATGACAAATGGGAAAGCTTCACCACTGCCATGGATCTCTACATGGACATGCACACTCCAGATCTTACAACCCTCCTGGGACAATTGTTTACTCATGAAGCAAAGCTCAACAAAAATGGAGACACATCCAAAAGTAATAACTCTTCTGCCCTATACACTGATAAGAAGTCTAAAGATAAAGGTAAGAGCAAGAAGGTGGAAGATGAAGGATCAACCTCTCAAGCCAACTATGCAGGGAGAGGTAGATCTTCAAGAGGAAGGGGCAGAGGAGGTAAGCCAGGTAGGGGGAGATCTTATAACTCCTCACCTTGCAACATTTGTGGTTTATCAAATCATACTACAGATGAGTGTTTCAGGAGTTACAAGAATCAGAGAGGAAGAGGATACCAAAGGAACCATCCCTATATACGGTGATAACATGTCAATCTTTACTTGGCAAGCAATCCTTTGTTTCATCCAAGGAGCAAGCACATAGAGGTCCACTACCATTATGTAAAGGAGAAGGCATTGAGCAAAGATGTGGAGATAAAGTTCATCAGAACCAAAGAGCAGGTTGTAGATATGTTTACAAAGTTTTTGGATGCTTCTAAACTCAAAGGTTTCAAGGATGTGATAAATTTGCAGGACATGGTTGAAGATAACTCCTAAATAAGCTTGAGGGGAGTGTTGAAGATAAATGTGCAAGCTCATTTTCACATGAGCTATGCTTGGAAATATAAAGATAAAGGAAAAGAAGAGAAAATTAAAAAAAAAGGAAAAAAAATTAGTCAAAATTCATGATGAGTAAAAGATACAATATCTGCCTTGTAGTAAGTGGCATGTAGTGGGCACAAACTTCTTCACATGCCCAGTGGTTATAAAAGTGGATTGGGAGCATGTTCTAAAAAATTATAGAAAGAGGCAAGAGCTCCCAATAGTTGGATCTGGTCATTTTGTCATTTTGTCTTCCCATAGACTCCTTCCAGCCGCACGTCATTTTGTACATAGCTCTGTTGTAAAGCTCATATCTCAGTGTATATGTAACAATTTCTTGTGTTTAAACACTTATTAGAAAGCTTATTGTGTTAGTTTGCAATATCTCAAATATCTCCTTCAAATCTTATATATTCTGTGAGATATCAGTCAAAGAATGAAGTCCAATGTTTTAGCATACCTATGTATTTAAACACTCATTAGAAAGCTTATTGTGTTAGTTTGCAATATCTCAAATATCTCCTTCAAATCTTATATATTCTGTGAGATATCAGTCAAAGAGTGAAGTCCAATGTTTTAGCATACCTATGTAGACAGGTAGTCTATTTTGGTTGATTAACTTTCCCAACCTAAGCGTCTCTTTGCATGCGCTTTCTTTATCCCAAATATGTCGTTCAAAGTATCTATATTCTATGAGATATCTATCAGAGAGTGGAGTCTAGTTTTTCAGTATACTTATGTGTGCAGGTGTTCTATTTTGGTCAGTTGAATTTCCTGACCATAACTCATCCAAATTACTTGATTTTTAGCTTATTGGAAAGCTATTTGTGTGTACTTTTTGTATCTCAAATATCTTCCTCAAAAGATATATATATTCAAGGAGTTATCAGTCCACGAGTGAAGTTCAAGTCTTCAATATACTTGTGTGGATAGGTAGTTCATCTTTTCTAGTTGCATTTCCTAATCAAAACTTGTCGAAATTTATTTATTTATAGCTTTTTAGAAAGCTCTCTTTGTCTAGTTTGATTGACTAAAGGCACAGATCCATTTGAGTTTTGTATTGAGAGCAGTAATCTATCTAAGGTGTAGCTATTTGTCCAAGTGTTGGACATACAAGGGTTCACTACATGTTTTCGTTGTGCATAGGAGAACTCATTATCCATAAAGAGTGGGGTAATTCTCCCAAGAACTACACCAAGTGGAAGCTAGTCTCCCAAATGAAAAGTGAAGAAGAGTGTAAGGAAGGAATTGGCCTCATGGAAGCAAAGATACTCACTTAAGCAAAATGGGAAGATGGAAGAATAGTAGCCTAACTAGGTGGAAGCATGTAATGAAGAAATATGCCTATTGGAAGCAAAGATACTCGCCAAAGAAAAATGGGAAGATGGAAGAGTGTTCATCCAAGTGGGTTGAAGTTCCATGAGACGAGGAGCCAACAAACTTGTGGTCACCCAAGTGGGCCCAAAGTGGTAGATGTACAAGAAGTAGATCCACCTTTGAAGTAGTTTCTCGATTTGTATGGCAATGAGCAAGAGATTTTTCCAACAACAAAGGTAAAGGTAGTCATTCTTGATACATTTGGCATCAACGTACTAGTCCCCTAGGGGCAAGGGGCAATAAGAATATTGGTCACTGAGAATGTGCTTAGATAGCAAAAAGGTTCTCTCCCAAATGTTGTACAAATATATGGGTAGTCTCCCAAGTCAGGTCACAAACGTAGTCCCCCAGGCTTGTCTCAAACAATGAGTGGTGTTATGTGTGCAATCGCATTTGACATCGTGGTGAGTGCCTAGTCTTTTATGATCAAGAAGATGTCATGCACCTTGTTTGGCATCGTAGGATGGATCTTTGAGGGATCTAAAATTGGTATTAGAGCCTCCCCCAACAAGGAATGAGCCATAAAAACATGCATAAATCCAAAAGAGCTCATGGAGCTAAGATGGCTCAACTTGACATGCCTTCAAATCCCTTGCATGGGAAGGTATGGGGTGTTTCAAGAAGGAGACAAGGACAAGGGGCCAACATGAAAGCCACTACTTTAAAGTTGCGGTAAGTCTCTTCCTTTCCTCTATTTCCATGTTAATGGGTACCAAGAAGGTGATGCTCTCTCCATCCCTTCCATTTGGGCTTCTCCTAGACTATTGTATTCTCCTACCCAAGAGGGGAACATATCTTCAAAGGGGTTTTCCATGAAAGAGGTGGAGAGAAACGTGTTTGCCAAGGGAGGAGAACCCCATGAATTTCCTGATTGGCTATGACTTGGAAGGTTGTGTAGGCTGTTGAATAGAGTTCAGCATGCAATCCAAAAAAAATGGAGTTAACATCATTAGGGCCAACCCCATCCATGGATTTCATTGATTCCACATATACAGAGGCAAGGATGAAGGTATATGAAGCGTTTTCATCAAAAGGTAAGCTATGGATGCTCAAAAAGGGTGGGAAGATCAAGCTTCTTTCATTGTTTCCATGGCCATCACATGTGAAACTCAACAAATTATGGAATTAGGGGGAGGTAGATGGATGAAGGTCCTATTTAGTAGGTTGGAATCATTGTAGCCTGCATGTCATTATCATATTTTGCATAAAGCTTTGAAGGTTGCATATGCTATAGTATGAGGATAGCCCCTCCCCAAGGAAGGTGGCAACCCGTGATTCCTAACTTATGGTGTGGTGCAACAAGGGCAGTGCAAGGATGATCATGTGGCAAAATTACAACCCGGCACATCTCTGGAGGGAGGAAAAAGTTTATGTTTTATTCTGATAAAGGGTGGCTGTAATTTCAGCCAAGAATACCCCTCCCAACATTTTTTGGGCTAGTAATGGTTGTGAACTAAGAGGGAGGAAAAAAAATTTATATTTCAACCAAGAATACCCCTCCCCAGCATTTTTTCAACTAGTAATGGTTGTGAACTAAGAGGGAAAGAAAATCCTATTCCGGATTGCTAGATAAAGATAGGGGAATTTCCTTGCTTTTAGTGGAGGTTATGGAAAATGGAGGTGACTAAAAAATAGTGGAGACTTATGGATTTCTATTTTAACATGAAATGACATCCATATAAGAGAACTCTCTCTAATTTGCAAACCAAATTCCTCATTTTCTTAGAGTGTAGTTGAAGAGAGAGCTTCTTTGATAGTTTGAGATTCTCCCATCTCTACTATTCAGCCATCTCTCTCTTTTACTACCATGGAAGGCTTCTCTAAACCCCCAAGCTCTCCACAAACCAAAGTTTCAAGTCCTACTAAGCGCATGGAGGAGGTGGTTTCTCCTATGCTCATTGACACACTAACTATGTTAGGAGAGAATGTACTAGCATAGAAGCATCTTCAAGAGCCAGTTTGCAACAACAGTTCACAGAGTTATAGAAGAAGGTGATGGAGCTCAAAGCTTCCCTGGTGCACTAGCCCCTAAGCCTCTCAACATGAGTTCCTTGCTTTCCTAGATCATTCCTTCAGAGAAGAGACAAAGGAGTGTGAGGGTACCATGGACACATGGTTGGTAATGTGGATAGGGTTCTCTAACATGTAAAAGATTGATGAAAGTGGACACCGAATGGATTGGGCATCTATGATTCATGTTGAGGGGAAAGGGTTATGCTTGATGGGTTGCTCTGAAGCACCAATCAACTTTGTGGAAGGATTTCTAGGTCTTCAAAGACCACTTTGTGCAAGAGGATAAGGTTAATGCATACAAGAAACTATTCATGTGCGAGATCAAGAAGCGCTTTCTCAATGTGTATTCATGGGAGTTCAAAGCACTAGTCCAAAGATATCAAGGCCTTTTAAGATCCACATAGGTGCATATAGATATTGTATCTATTCCGAATGAGGTCCTCATGAACTTTATTATGTTGGTGGAGGACATAATGAAGGATTATATTCACATCGTAGAATCGTTCATGTTTGAAGTGGATCCAATGTAGCAAGCATAGTGTTAGTCCACTTTTTGAGAGATAAGAAACAAGCTAGATCAGTGTTTTCAGACATTGAAAAAGCTAGTCACACTTTCAAAAATGTTGGAGATAGAGTATCTATCAAAACCCTATGGTGGTGATAGATGCTTGCACAATTGCATAGGTTTTCCCTTTACTAGGATGGTAGGCAAATGGCATTTGAGGGCCACAAACATACTCATGCATAGATGCAATACACCATGTGCGAGAGAGACTTGTTAGCATTTATCCATGCATCAAAGATGTGGCATCATTATTTATATGGTATTCGCTTCAGTTTCTTGAAAGACCATCATTCTTTGAAGTACCTTGGTGACCAACCTTGCCTCTCTTGTCAAGCGTGGAGATGGTTAGAAGTCTTGTGAGAGGTTGACATTGTTATTAGGAGTCAAAAGTGTTTCATCAAGATATTGCAAAGAAAGTAGAATATATAAGGTCAATGTACTTTCTTTTTCAGAGATCCGGATTGAATTCTATCCTTCCCCCGAAGAGTAGTGCAAAGACGATCTCCACTTTATTGGGATTTTGGAGAGAGTCAAACAAGATTTGGTAGAACAAATGATTATGGCACTTAAGACAAGACGTTCAGCTACAGAGGGGAAGATAAGGAAGAAGCATTCCATTAAGAATTGTTTGCCTTTATGGAAAGGAAATGTGTGTGTGCTCTATGATAAGGATATCTGTCAACAAGTTTTGTATGTGTGTCATGATGCCCCTACCATTGGACAGAGAGGCATACATCATATCTTGGCCCTAGTGAGCCGATTCTATGTGTAGGAGTGTACTTTGTGACAATTTGATAAAGTTGAAGACTAAGATATGAAGGTTTGTTACATTCATTACAAATTCAAGAATGTAAAAGGTCATCCATTTTTATGGACTTCGCAATTGGGTTATCTCAGACCCAAAGGGCTCATTATGCAATTTGGGTGGTTGTTGATTGACTCACCAAGATGGCAAGTCTATATTGACACAAACCACATTTTAGATTTGTTGGTACATGTAAAACACCACAAGAACGAAGCTAGTGTGATGTTAGAACACCTCTATAATCACCAACAGCTCAGCGATACTAAAACTCAACCCTTGAGAAAAATTGGATTAATTTCGATTTCATTCATAGTACGTTTTCGATGACTTTACTGTTTCTTTCTGGTGTTTTCTAGTTTCTTTTTGGTGTTTTTGGTTTCTTTCTAGTGTGTGTCAAAAACTCTCAAAAATCACACAGTTTGATTTCTTTCTGTTGGTTTTCCACTTGTGCTTCACTATACAAAAATTCTGAACACTCGACTTCATCAACTTGACATACTTTCACAATTGACCATAATTTCTTGAGTACATGTTTTGGTTTGGAAAAAATATTGCATTTGTATGTAGTAGAAGATGATATTTTCATAGTAAACTATCACTTATAAAAGCTTTACATTATACATCAAGAACTGACTCTAACACGATCAAGAAAGGTTATGCAAAAAAAACTTGTAACTATAACTAACATTCATACGATTATGAATCAGTTAGATTTCTTCACACACAAAGAATCGACTCAGTTCCTATTCCATAGATATGTGTTTTCTATTAGAGAAGATGTGTACAAAATGGTATGGCCTTCTTCTGCTCATAACCATAGAAAGTTCTCCTACACGGAGTAACTTTTCTTCACCATCTCTCTCAGAAATTATCTCGACTGCCTCTCTCACATGTAGGACTTACAAATCGAGTTCTCTACTCTCTGCTACACTTACACTCAAATCTATATCTACTATAGTCTATATCTCTCTCTTCTTTTCTACAGTGCCTCTAACTCACTCCTCTTTTAACTGCTCCGTCAAATGAGCTTACATACATAACTGTTTTGTATGCCCCTAAAATTAAGAACCATGTAATCTTTGGGATTCTGCTAATAGAATTGATTCTCTAGTTTACACGATATTACAATTGTGAAATTTATCCCTTCACATAGGCATGAGTTTTTTAATGTCTAAATTCCTTCTTCTTCACATTGTTGTCTTCTTGTCTTCACTATCTAATTAGTGAGTGAAACCTCAACAGCTCCCCCTCAATCACTAATTAGCATCTTCTGTCTTCTTCATATATCCTTCTTCTCTTTTATTCCTGTCATTCCCTTGAATCTACTTGTCTTTACTCCATCCAAGCTTTTTGTTAGAATATCTACTATGTGATCTTTCGTAGGAGTATACACTAGTCAAGTTATGTCTCCATTACCTTTTCTCTCAAGAAATGATATTGAATCTCTATATGCTTTGTTCTTGCGATTTGTTGCAGGATAAAATGAACTCATATTATCTCCAATTATGATAGGTATACATTGATCAATGCCCAAGCTTTTGAACAAGGTCTGCATCCACACTAATTCTTTAGCTACTTCCACAAGTCCTTTGTACTCTACTTCTATTGAGTGGCTTCTTTGAATACAAACTTACAAGTTTATCATCTATGTACACCATGTATCCATGCATTGATCTTCTATCATCTTGACTTCCAACTTAGTCTGAGTCACTATATGATCTCAATTTTATGTCTGAAGTAAAAGGATGAATTATAATCCTTCTTTTAAAGTTCCTTTGATATATATGAGGACTCTTTGACCTGCAATCCAATGTTGATCCTTTGGACAATGCATTAATTATCAGAGGACTCCCACTACATAACTAAGATTAGGTCTTGTTAGTGTAGCATAAATCAAAATTCCCATTGATGACTAATACTTTCTCATGTCTTTAAAATCTAAACCGTCATACTTGCTAAGCTTATGCTTTACTTCAAGTGGATTTGAAGCTTCTCTGTAATTCTCCATGTTAAACTTCTTTGGCAGTTTTAGAAGATACCTTGCTTGTGATATATATATGCCATCATCTGCATAAGCGATTTCCATTCCAAGAAAATATGATAATTTTCCTAGATCACTTATTTTGAATTCTCTTTCAAGTAACCTCTTCACCTTCATGATTCCTTCATTTGAGGTACCTACAATTATAATGTCTTCTACATAAATACAAATGTAGATTATATCTTCATCTGTTCTCTTGATAAGTATACTTGCATTTGCCTTTGAACTTTGATATCTAAGATCATTTAGATACTTCACAAGCCTATACTTCTAGGCTCTTGGAGCTTGCTTTAGCCCATAAAGTTCTCTTCTCAATCTACAGACATAATCTAGATACCTGAGATTCAAAACCCCTTGAGGTTGCTCCATGTATACTTCGTCATATATGTATCCATTCAAAAATGTGTTCTTTATGTCCAGCTGATTTAATATCCATCCTTTTGATGTTGCAATAGCAATGATTGTCCTTATAGTTGACATCTTTGCTACAGGACTAAATGTCTCGTCATAATCTATGCCATAAGTCTGAGCATAACCTTTGACCACCAATCTAGCTTTGTATCTGGCTATTCTTCCATCTGCAAGCTTCTTCACTTTATAAACCAATTTATTTCCAAATCACCTTCTTGCCATTTGGTTTTGGAAAAAGTTCGCAACTTTGAGGTTCTTCATCTTCTTTGACCATATAGACATAGTTTTTCTGAGTCATATAAGAAGTATCATATGAGTACCTTGTTGGTTGTCTCCTCAATCTGGATGACCTTCTTCGTTCACATTCTTCATGTGTATCTAAATACACTTCTTCATCAAACCTAGGTACATCTCCATACCTTCTTGATGATCCAGCTCCAGATGTGCTTGCTTGCATGTGATCTACATCTCCATTTACCTGCATATGTGATTTACCTTTTTCATGTCTTCTTAGTTCTTCTTCAAATGCTTCAATGTTGTGACTTTGTTCTACTTTCATCATACCCAATGAACACATATTTTATCGCCTTTGGTTCGAGATTATGTCTAAGTTGTGATGGTACATAAGCATAGGCAATTGATCCAAACACCTTACAGTGATCTAGTGTTGGTCTCTTACCCCACCAGGCTTCATAAGGAGTCATTCCGTTTAGAGTTCCACATGGTAATCTATTCAGAAGATATGTAGTTGTATTTACAGCCTCGGCCCAAAGATAATTTGGACAGTTCTTTTTCTTTAGCATTGCTCTTGCAAACTCAACTAGAGTTCTATTTGTTCTCTCTGCCACCCCATTATGTTGAGGTGTGTATATGCAGGTTACTTCTCTCTTGATACCTAAAATCCAAAGATAATCATTGAATTCTTGGGAGAAGTATTCTCCCCCTCCATTAGACCTTAGCCTCTTGAGCTTTTGACGTGTTACCCTTTCTGCATATGCGTGAAAATTTTTGAAGGCTCCAAACACTTCTGATCTTTCCTTCAAAACATAAAGACTTATTCATCTTATAGCATCATCAATGAAAAGAACATAATACCTAGATCCACTTATTGATCCTTCCTTTGTTGGTCCCCATACATTTGTGTGAATGAGCTCTAGTAATCCATCATGCTTGAATCCTTTCTTTTGAAATGGTAATATGTGCGCTTTTCCCATTTGGCATGCTTCACATTTATAAATCATGTGTTGATTCTGCACATTTGGTGGTCCTAATACAGATTAATTTTCCGCCATAGTTTTCATTCCTCTTTCATTGAAATGTCCTAAGCTCTTATGCCAAAGATCTAGCTCTATAAATATTTCATCATCATGTGTGATTGAGGCTTGACCAATATTCCCTTGTACTTTCAGAGTAAAGAGTCTACCTTCCTTTTTACCATAGACAATCTATTTGTATCCATTATCTGGATCTTCCACAAATACTCCTTCATTCGTAAATCTGACTTGAAAACCTCTCTCCACTATTTGACCCACACTGATAAGATTCTTAGGTATTGTGGGAACATATAAAACATTTGTTAATAAGTCAGCTCCACTCTTGCACTTCACCTTTCCAATTGAATGCACATTGTGTCTTGTGTTATCACCTGTTTGAGCTATATGATTAGAAGTGCTTTCTTCCAGTTTTGACATTAATTCTATATTACTTGAAAAATGATTAGAACAACCAAAGTCAATATAGAATACCTTGAGATCTTCCTTCTTTGATTTACTTATTGAATTCATCATCAGTTTTTCATGGTCCTCATTCTATATATCATTTGCATAATTGTAGTAGATGGTGTTGTTGGATTGGTTTTGTCCCCATTTTCTTCCTCCACCTCTAGTATAGCCACCTCTTTGATTTGGTCTTCCTCTTTGAAACTAATTTTGATGTCTTCCACTTTTGCCTCTGCCATTGTTGCTTTGATTCATCCATCTGCCATGTTGTCCAACCTTGCTCTGATACCACTATGAAGAGATGGATAGGTATGTGCTTGAAGATGAAGAGGTGTTGCAAAATCCTTGCCAATGGATGTATTAGACACCCTATGTACCTTGGAAGATCACTCTCAAAAAGATAGATCAAAACAGATAAGTTGGAGTTAGCTCAGAGGTGAAGAACTTGCTATTTTGGTTCATACACCTGTCTAGTGTTTTGCATAATTCTCTGAGCACAGCAGCAATTATCTTAATTCCTCTTGGGGAAGTCTAGTTAACTTAAAGAGCTAACTTTCAAGAGTAATCTCATCAAAAATAAAGAACCATACACTGAGAATGATGTTTAACAAGTGATGACATCATCCCGATTTTCACGGGCTGCTACAGTAATGAGACCAGTGAGCAGAAAAATGAACATAACTCCAGATTTAAGAATCCAATGATTATGAACATTTGTATGCTTATACTAGACAGTATGCTAAATCAAACAAGCTTTAAATCATTGAATTTGGGTACGTACACACTGAGAAACAGCTCTGACAAGATGAGTAAAAAAGTCGGGTACCTGACAGAGAAGTGAAAATGAACAGACACTGTTGACTTCAACTGAACATAACTGAATCTTGAAACACCCAAATGAAATGAAAATTGGTGAGCATATAGTAGCTTTATAGAGCCAAGTTTAAAAATTTAAATCACGGAAAATGATGCACCAAGCTCAGAGAAACCATCTCTGCAATATGCCTGAGAAAACTGAGAGATATGGTAGTGAGTAGTACACTTCACAAGAACATGGAAATATGAACTCAAATGGTCATGAAAATGAAAGTATATTGCTTGTACAATACAATGGACCTACTGATACATATGTGTGCCTTGGAATCACACCTTGATATGGCATAAAGCTCAGCTCTTGGAGGTCTTCACATAGGTCTCTCTAACCATGACTAAAGCTGCCATCTATTTATAGTTGAGCTTGGGAGGCTAACTTCCCTCAATCACTCTCCAATCAATTAGTGATTGATTTGATTTGCTACCTACCACAAATCACAAATTCGTGGCTCATCTTTCCTCTTTTGATCAAGTGGACTCAACCACTTAAGATTCTTTCACTTTTACATTAAGTAAAGTCTTCAAAAGTAACAAGAGGTAGTTCACAAGTGAACTTTACATAGTCTTGATTTTAAGGCTTCTTCTATGACTGTGGGACTCAAGCCAATACTTAGGTTTGTCATAGACTTGCTCCAACATAAATACAATCGCAAAGAGCTCAACCAAAATAAGGAAAATGTTATTGAAGAGGCTTATGGAAAGATCATGGAGGATTTGAAGGGCCAACCACTTCGCCCCCCAAACCATGCACACAATTTATACAGAAGAAATCTTGAAGAAATCTCAACAAAATATCTATTTATATGAGTTATTCCAAATGGATACTAAATTATGAAGTGATTGGTGAAAAAACATAGGTTCCGCATGTGCAAGCATATAGACATCTAGCATTGATGGATATGGTAGAGTTTCCCTTTGCCCCATTAGAAGATTATCAAAGTCCAAGATGGATTGCTTCTATCAAGAATGAAGTTTTGACAAAATTTCATTGTTGATGGTGGGTTTAGAATGAATCTGATGTCAGATTTCACCATGAGAAGGTTGAAATCAGACCTTATTAAAGAACCTCCATTTACTATAACATTGACTGATTAGCATGAGGTCCAATCCCTCGGCATTATTGAAAAGGTATCAATGATTGTTGTCAATTTATGCTTGATTTAATAGGTAGACTAAGACACTTCAAGATTGGGGGATAAATATGATTTAAATATCAACCAAGACAAGTGATGATTTCAAATATACTTGCAAGAAGGGTATGACAATGAAAAGCTCATTGGTTACACTATGGACACTGAGGTAGTGCCTAGCTTATCCCTCACGGATGACCCTTTATTAAATTGGATTCCGAAAATATATGAAATGGTGAAGGAGGATAAAAAGGCGGCCTATCAACCCTCAAGAGACACTAACCAAACACCATGGCAACCTTCAACCCATAATGTTCAACTACCCTGTGCTATACAAAAGTTCATATCAAAGTGTTATTTTCAAAACTCTAGCATGGAAGAAACTGTGAGAGATGTTTACAACTTTAACATGGGAAAAATTATTAAACATGTTTACATACAGAAGTCAAGGATAACCTAAAGGTGGGAATTTCTACACCTACCAAGGTGGTCCAACTTGGGCAAGTTTACCCAGTGAACCAACTAGGCGACTCCACTAAAGTTCACATTTAGACCAATTTAGGAGACTCCCTAAAGCTAGGAAATTTGAACTACTAGACCAACTTCGGTTTTTATGGCAAGAAAATAGGGGTAATCAGGAAAGGTCATGGGCAAGAGCCTTTTGACATGGATTCCTTCATAGTAACTCCGAATGATTTTTCGTTTTAAGAAAACAAGTGTAATCAGGAAAGGTCATGGGCAAGAGTCTTTTGTCATTGATTCCTACATAGGAACTCCAAATCAACTTCCCTCCCATGACCTTCCTTCAAGCAAGGCCATGGGCAAGAACCTTTTGTCATGGATTCTTGCATAGGGACTCAAAATGACCTTCCCTGCCAACCTTCAATGCATAAAAACCTTGACATGGAAAAAGCTCTAAAAGATGTTTACAAATTTAACATGGCAAAATTTGTGAAAGATGTTTATAGCCATTAGTCAGGGATAACTTAGAGGTAGGAATCTGTACACCTACCATGGTGGACCTACTTGGGCAAGTTCATCTGACCAACTAAGTGACTAGACTAAAGTTCACGTTTGGACCAATTTAGGAGACACCCTCAAGTTGGGAAAATGCAACCAATAGACCAACCTAGGTTTTTTATGGCCAGAAAAGAAGGGTAATCTGGCAAGGTCATGGGCAAGATCCTTTTGTCATGGATTCCTACAGAGGAACTCCAAATGACCTTTTGTTTCAAGAAATTCCAAACAGATGGACTGAGGAGCAATTCATAGAATACAAGTTGAGTGAGTCCCCTACACATATTCTTGATGAATTTTCTTGCAATTCCAAGGTAGCCACATGTGTGCAAGAGGTAAACTTATAAAATGAGCAAAACCTTGAAATAGTCAATTCAAAAGCTTGCATATGTTTGGCAAAAAAGGACAAAATTACCTGCATAGTTATTGTGATAGTGCATTTGAAGGCCAAAATGAGCTCAAATCTGAATTCCAACACCACATAGTGAAGTTGTTTCGAACTCCTAATCACCCTAAGTATGCTTACCAATTTTCATGCGACATTGAAGCTATGATCAAAGGGTTGCTGATGCCACCCTAGACAAAGCAGTGATGTGCTCTAATACCAATTCTTGCAGTTTAAGGTCTTCAGAGACACATAAACAACACAAGGAAGCAAATATACAAAGATGTTTAACCCATTAGGGTTATAGGCATATATACAAATCGGGGAAGAAAACCTCCTAAAGAGGGAAAAAAAGTGCCCCGATGGTCCTAAGTGTGTTCACAAACATGATGACTAAAATATATCAACATCTCTCAACTCTACTTATTCACTCAACAGTGGTAGCAGATTATTTTGAGCTCCTTCTTAAGTTTTGGTTTTTTGCATCATGCCATGCATGCACTTTTAACAGTGCAAATCAATTTCGGAGCTTAGAACATTTATTTTTAGCTGCCAGAAGCATTTGCACTAGTTGCAATAGTGTTTGACACCCATTTCAAAGACATTCATGCAATTAGAATTGCCATCAAAATGACGGATTGTGAGCTCAAATTCCAGCATTCATTTCATCTTTCATACATGCTTCAAACTAAAGATAATCTTATCAAATTTGGTCTTACATGATGAAACATGTTCTTGTTGCAAAACAGCTATGAAAAATAGTGGAAGATGTAGATTGAAGGCCTTCGAGTTCTTCTACTTCACATCCTACTATCATAAATGGAGCTTCTTCTTCAAGTATAGTGGTTACTCCTCACCCTACAAAGGAGAGACTTAGACGAGATGGCAAAAATGCTCAAGTTCATGTATTGATTGCACTTTCTATGAAGCTTCATATAAATCCATGCATTCAGTCATGTTCTACATCAAGACAAGCATGCAACACTATTCCTTCTTTGTATGCCGTGTGTAATGAAGCATGTGTTGCATACTTGAGGAAGCAACTTGAGGTTGTATCTATGGCTAAAAATGATTATGTGGATGTCTATGTGGCATGCATCAAGGACTTGAAAGAGCAATTGGAAAACATAGATGAGATTATTTCAAATGCATCACTCATTTCTACATTGTTGAAAGGATTACCAAAATCTTTTCAAGGCTTTACCACTAGACTTTGTTTGGTTGCGAAAGGGAATCTAAATATGTATGCATTTGATGAGGTTTTGTCTCATTTTTGAAAGAAGAGCAATCTAGAGTGAATAGGAGTGGTTTGGTTGAGGGAATGCAAGCATTTTCTATCTCACAGAAAGGGAAAAAAAGTATGGTTCAGCTTTGGGTTCATCAAAACCAAAGCCTAAACCTTCCTCTTCCACTCGTTCCTTTGATGATGTTGATTTGCAAAAGAAGAAGAGAAGGACATATTGTCGGAAGGCTATCCATGCTATTGATGAGTGTAGAAAGCTTGCTATGCACAATGAAAAGAAGAAGGAATCTAGAATTTCTATTGCTGACAATTATTCAAATGCAATGAATGATGAAGCCAACATGGCTCAAGATTTTTGGGCATGTCTTTTTACATGTCATTATGATGCATCATTGCATTCTAAATGTATGGTTGTGAGCGAGGCTAATTCGGATTGGTTCTTTGATAGTGGTGATTCAAAGCACATAGTGGTGTTTGTCTCTTATGCTAAACTTGTTGTATCAGATACATACTTTTCCTTCAATTACATTAACTCTTCTTCTATTTGTTTCACGTGCATATTTTTCTCTTGATAATCATTTGAATTCAAAATATCATTCAACAATTTATGTTCTTGCAACTGAACCTATTGACTATCAATAAATTGTTGAGCTGCTTTCAAATATTTATGAGCATTACCCACATCATTTACCAAAAAATCACTCTACTCAACCTTCCATAAATTCGAGCTTGCTCACCAACTTTTTTTATGGTAACTCCACCTTTCTCTTTTTTGAAAAACTAAAACTTTTTCCAAGAACCATTGGAGTTGAAGTTTATGTAGGACAAACTGGCCATGCCTTCCACTCTTCCACCTGTTTCATCACATTATTTTTTCGGGCTGCTGACATAGCCTCTTGTGAATTATACCCTGTTTTCAAGGAATTGTCGAATGCCTCTTTCTTATCCAAAGTGAGCTTAGTACCACCAACTTTCCATTCCCCGTGAATCTCTGTTCACTACTTCTGACACATCTTCATAGGTAATTGAATTTCATTATTATCAATGATATGGGAAAATCACTAGTAAATACACCCAAAGTCCACTATTGGATTAGGTTTTCCATTTGTCAAAAAAAAAAAGATTTACACATACAATCGATCATAGAACCAATGTGCCCAACTAATTTTCTCCCCTCTCTTTGCACAACATAGTGGAGGAAAATTTTCATGGGACATATAATCAAACTTTACGATAAAACATAGCCTTTACAAATACCATTTTAATTGTTCCCTTGTGCTATAAATAACATTTTTCAACATGTAGTATTGCCTACCTCTCTCTAACACCTCCAAGTCCAATTTCGATGATAAACTCAGCATTGCCAAAATCTTCCTTTTCATCTTCCTCATAGTTTTTGCATGGGACTTTGCATAGTAATTATTTCTCCAATTGTCCCAAGATTAAGATGAAAAGTCAAATAATCATATCTGCTTTAGGGAAACAATATTAATGAGTGCCTGGGAATCAAGCTCTACCTTAAAATTGGCGTAAGGATCTATGAACGACTATGTTATTTTCCCAATGGATAATGGTGTTTGCATTTCCTCGTCTTCCTCTCCGGCACTAACCTCATCTTTTGTGCTAGTATCCTCATCTCCTATTGTGTCTACCTTCCTATGCAATCTCCTCTTCATGGCTTCAAGCTTCTCTTTGTGACATGCTAATTCTGCTGCAGCATTATGTTTTGGCTTCAGCATGTTGCTTATAGCTCTATTGTCGACTTCAAAAGTCATTAGCACTTCAACGTACATAAACTTGAGAGTAGCCAAATAATTTTTCCCCAAATTAATCATGTAAGCCCATTCATTCACACAAATACACTCAAAAGTTTTAGTTGCTTCAACCCCTATTAAAATCACGATGCAAAAATTTCTATTGTAGCAACTTTTGATATAGTAATTTCTGACATGGCATATTTTGATACAGCCATTTCGATGTATACTCCAATATAACATCTTTTAAATTTTATAGATCTCCACAACTTGTTCGACTTACCTAATATTGGTTCCAAAATCAACTACTCCACTTGTACCAATGTTGCATCAATCCAATCATAATGAGGTGGTTTCCCCTTAAACTTCTTTAACCTAAATCTATTTATTGGCTTTTCCACCTTAGTTTCAAAAACATCTCCTACAATAAAAGTGCCTTGTCCCAAATCCTCCACAATCTTATATGGACCTTTATATCTTAGTGTGAGCTTACCCGGATGCGTTCCCAATTTCAAGTTAAATACCATCACCCAATCACCAACTAGAAACACCTTGAATTTGAAATTCATATTTATCCAAGCTTGTCTCCTTCTCTAGATTATTTTAGTAATATAAGAACGGACCAATTGATCTTCTTCCAAATGCATCAGATACTTGCTTCTATATTTAGCCAAAAAACTAACAAACATTTTTTTAGTTGTTACTCTTAAGCTTGGAACCACACTACATCAAGCCCATATACCAATCTAAATCGTGGCATACCTGCTGTTACTTTAAAATCTATTTTAAAATACCACAAAGCCAAATCTAATTTAAGATCCCAATCTTTCTGATTATCTTGCACTATCTTTTTAAGAATTTTGATCAATGTCTTATTAGTACTCTCCACCTATTCATTGGCCTGAGGATGATATGCAGTAGATTTTTTTTATTGCACAATCGTATGAGTTCTTGTTAATTCCAGAATTACCTCATTCAAGAAATGATTTCCCCTGTCACTAACTAACTCCACTGGACATTCAAACCTGGTCATTATGTTATGATATAAGAATCTAGCCACACTTGCTACTTTGTTATCGTTAAGAGCTACTACTTCAACAAATTTTGTACAATAATCTATAGCTACCAAAATATAATGATTTACTCTTTGAGTTGTTCCTTTTATGGGGCCCACAAAATCCATCTCCCATTTTTGAAAAGGTTATAGAGGTAAAATAGGGTGATCAGACATTCTATCTGCATTATCTGATTGAGCAAGCTTTTGACAAATTATGCACCCTTTTACAAATTCATGACCATCCTTGAATACTGTTGGCCACCACAATCCTTCTTGTAGAATCTTTTTTCTTGTTATATCACCTAAAAAAAGACCCCCTATTGAACCTAAATGTGCATGCTAGGTGTTAAACTAGAGACAGAAATGTTTTGTAATTGTAATAACTTAGTTGTACAATTAAAATACTACTCAATTGGATGTTATGTAGGTTTGCTAACTCGGATATGTACTGAGTCAGAATGCTCGATTAGATTCAGTTAAAAGTAGTTGTATTTGGATTTACTTGAAATTCATGTGACTTGACTATTGTATTCGCAAGTAATGGATGGTTCTTTATATTTACGAAGGGAGCACAAGGAAAGAGGAGATTGATATAAGAATGATATATTGCTGAATGTAGTGTGTTTTTCTCCATAATATACCGAATTCCATGGTATTTCAAGTTCTACTATGTTGTTCTGAATGTGTCTTCGAACTGATAATCATTATGTTAGCTCAATTTGTTTTCTAGTGGGTTTATAAGGTTAAGAGAAATTCAAATGGTAGCATTGATTGCTACAAAGCTAGATTGGTTGCCAAAGGACATGTGCAACAATATGACATTCACTATAAGGAAAATTTTGCATCTACTTCACATATGACTACCATTCATATCATGATTGCATTGGCTGCGCAAAGAGGTTGGAAATTACATTAGTTGGACATAAAAATAGCTTTCTTGAATGGTGATTTGAAAGAATATGTCTCAAGAAATCTCCACATGCATGGTATGATAAATTTCATAAGCACTTGATTGCTCTTGGCTTCACATGTAATCCAATCGACAGCACACTCTATGTATGCAAAGATGGGGATGATCTTATAATTTTTGTCTTTATAATGATGGCATACTCTTGAATAGGTCATATGATACAAAACTTGACATCCTTATGGATGATTTTTGTAGGATACTTTTGATGTCACTTATCTTGGTATTTTGATACAAAGTATTTTTAAAAAATCCTTCCCCATTTTGACTTTGAGGATTGTAAGAAAGTTTCCATACCAGTGGAGATAGGATTTCGGTTCTCAATTTAGGATTCCAGTGATGCATTTGACACCTCTTTATTAGCAATTTGTGGGATGTCTTATATATGCATGCAACACAAGGTTGGATATATATTATGCAGTTTCCCAGTTGATTTGATTCATGCATAGCCCTGGCACTAAGTATTGGCAAGCATTGAAATGTGTCTTTATATCTCTCGAAGGCACTTTGAGTTTAGGTCTCTCTTATGGAAGAGATATTATGCCATGCTTGCATGCTTTTACAGATAGTGATTTGGCTTGTTATTAGGATACTCACATGTTGCAAAGCCCTTAATGCTTTGTTGAAGGGTGTTCGTGGTAGTAAGCATAGTGTTTGTCCACCGACTGAATGGACAAAGGAGATAGATCAATGTTTTCAGATAGTAAAGCTATTGATTAAATTTGCACCTATGATGTAGATTGTTGACTTGCCTAAACTTTTCATGATAGAGATGAATGCAATCATGTTGCAAAGGTGCTACTCTTGAACAAGCTACCAATCTCTTGGCATTTAGATTTGCAAGCTTATTGACAAATAGATACAATGCACCATGCAAGAGGAGTTACTAACATTCATATATGCACTAAAGATGTTGCATCATTATTTCTATGGAATCTATGTCATAATATGGATGGATCATCATTCTTTGAGGTATACTTGAGATGTGCTCAACTTTAGAGTCCATAAGATGATGTTAGAAGAATTCCTGAAGGAGTTCAACTTTGAGATCCAGTATGAAAGGGGCACCACCAATGGGTGGGAAATACCCTTATCATGATTCTAAGGTGGATGTCATAGAGATTGGGATACATTTGGATTATGAGAGATAGCATAAATACAACACAAGATTGAGCTATATTTTATGGTAATAGGCACCAAAGACCTCATGGCCTGTAGAAGGGTATATAGCTGCACCTTAGGGTTCCCCAAGATTTCGAGATAATTTAGATTGGGAGGTGGACAAAGTATTCTACTAGGTTTTGTGGTTCCTCTTGTGTCTTAGATTTACCTTAAGGGATTGTGGTTTACCTTTCGTCTTACATTAGTCACTTGAAAGAGTGGTTGGAACATGATGACCTAGTAGTACCTTAAGGGGACATCCAAAGCTTGGAGGATTCTAGTTCATAAGCCTTAGATGGTTATGGATCACAAGGCTAGGAAGTCCCATAGGGATTCTTATCCATAGTATCTCATCAAGACGAAGCTCATCAATAAGTTTTTTGTGAAATAAATTCATTCAAATTGTTGAAGGATCAATTACATAGATTTATAGCTGAAGAGATTGCCGAGGACACAAATCAACAATATAGAGAGAAGTGATATGTCTCAATCCCTGCTCAACATGTGGATAGGTGCCTCTAGATTTTTAGGGGATATGTATCCACCTAGTATGAACTAGGATTTTGAAGTAAGGTTCTTACAGACCCTTTGAGCTCATTTTATTCATTCACATGTGAAGCATGTCTGGACTTATTGCCCTCAAAAAGAGCCATTGGTGCATGAACCTTGGAACAAAAGCAAAGAGAAGATAAAAAAGGCCTATAAAGAGGAAACGAAGCTTGGACGCTGATCAAAATTCTTCAAAGAAATTATCATTAATTATTAATAAATCCCATCCAAAGGAGTTCTCAATATGCATCCTCAAAAATTTTGTAAATGGTTGATTAGCTAGAGTTCAAAAAGTTGGAGTCTTTAAACTTTTCTATTTTCAAGTATGGACAAATATAAAGCTTAGGGAATTATTATATAAGTGAGGTCAACTCGTTTGAACATGAATTTGGACTCATTCTCAAAGAAAAGAGTACTTGCAATTGCCATCTTGTAACTTCATATTTGTGCTCATTTTTCACTCTCTAGAAGTTTGCACCAACCAAGGCCCTAGAAGAAAAGCGACTAATAGTAGAAAATACTCTGGTAGTAGTACATATTACAAAAGGAAAAACATGATGGTTTCCTTTGGAAGGATCAACTCTTTGAAGGAGCCTTCATGCTTATTCACTAGCCACAAATAGTGAGCACACAAGTTAAGTCAAAAGGTAGATAAGAATGTTGTATAGTTAGGAAATTTACAAGGAGTTAGGCTTCTCCTTATCAATTCTTCTCGAGTTGATTTGTATCACCAATAGTTTATTTTTTAAAAATGGCTATCATATTTTTGGATGTTAAGGAGAAACATAATGATAGATTAAAACATCATGAAAAGGTAAGGTGATCTAGTAAGTGAACGTCCCCTAGATCACAAATGTTTTATAAGTTCAAGCACATTAAATCCATGTCCAACAAGCACAAATTACTTTGTGATACAATTAGCCACTTTGTAAAATACATTTCCCCACATCACAAGCTTGATGGCCACTCATTATGCCAATAACGCCAAGACAACACCTACATCGGCCATATTGAGATGCATAGTAACCCCTCCCCTTCTTCCTTGATTGCACTCACACCCAAAGTGGAGGCAGCCACTAGGGTTGGCAACCCATTAGCAAGTGTTCTAGTAGAATATTGCCATCTGCATCATCTTCAGTAACTATATTTGCAAGTGTAATAGGATGTTTTTCAACACACTGCCCAATATTCCACAGTCCTTTTGCAACCAATACATGACGCATCATATAATCCCATAATGTGTAATTGGTAACATCCAACTTATCCTCAACAGCCAACATACAAAATATATCACTATTTTCAGCCATGGCCACTGACTAAGATACCCTGATGTAGAAAAATGATTGTATCTCGAAAAGTTGAACATAACTACCTTGTCGAGTTCTGCTAAACTTGTAGCAAACTTTGAGGCACTTATACTGGCAAACCAAAGCCTATATATAGCTTTGGCACAAAAAGATGAAATTTCCTGCATAAGCACTGCAATAATGTGTTCAAAGGGCAAAATAAGCTCAGATCGCGATTTTGACACCACAAAGCGAAGCCATTTTGAATTCCTAATCGCCTTGAGTATGCTCACCAAATTTCGTGTGATTTTGAGACTATGACCGAAGAGGTGTCGACAATGCCCTAGATGAAACAGCGACCTACTCTGATACCCCTTTTGTTTCCGATTTCATTGTAGGTCCTACGTGTCCCTAGATGGACCCTTATGCATGGCTATAGTCTTCTTGTTTTCGTCCCCTACTACCTCCAGATAGGGAGGGCACATGCATGTTTTTTTAGGTAATTGGTATACACTTTTTGGGTCATCGAACAAAACATTAGGGGTACATGTATCACAAATTCAACAAACTCTTGTCATCAAAATTTTGGGCACGTGCATTTTTTTTTAGGTAATTGGTATACACTTTTTGGGTCATCGAACAAAACATTAGGGGTACATGTATCACAAACTCAACAAACTCTTGTCATCAAAACTTTGGGCACATGCATGGCAGTCATCGAACTTACAATGACCAGAGTTAGAAGCACACGACAATCATTGATCAATGATTAGAATTGAAGTCATAAACTTCTTCTCGCCCTATACATAATTCATACATGATGATGTTATATGTTGAATACAAGTGATTTATGATTTTGATGATACGATTTATAAAAAAAAATCCCAAAGTCTAGTTGATTTCAAAGACCTAAAAAACACCTATTTATCAAACTCATCATCTATTTTAGGTATTTTCCATAGTGGCATACACGGTAATTTTGATTATTTTCTACAAATAATTGCATTTAGCTCAAGACCCAAAGTGCTTCCAAGGTAGCTATATCAAAAGCTTTGAAGACCTCAAAGTATTGCTAAAGTGTAGCTCAAAGACTTCAAGGTATCAAATTGTAGTTCAAATTGTATTTCAAAATATCAAAAAACTTTAAACATTGCAAAAGCAACACTCTATTGCATACAAAGGATTGCATCATTACATCACATGACATACTCCACTTCATTCAAAGAGCTATATCATTATATTAGATAGTATAAAACTTCAACACTACTCCAGTGGAGCACAACATTATTATATTGTATCATAGAGCTTGAATAAAATAGCATTCATGTTGGTTTGGTTGATTGAAACTTTTGCCTTTTGAGGTGAGAGTAGGGGCTCAACCCTTGAAAACAAAGACAAACATGTAATGAACCTTAGGCTAATTTGTGTCTCCTCAATACTTCTTTTTGTGCTTTCTTAATCTTCTTTCTTTGGTTCTCTACTTCTTGTTTAGTCTCATTTTTCTTTGCAATATCTTTCTTCTCTCTAGATTACTCCTTTACTTGACTATTTTGAACTTTTTCTTTCCTTCTCTAATCTCTCGTCATTTTTCCTCCTCTTTTGTGGTTGCAATTGTATCAAATTGCACCTTTTCATCATCTCTAGATTTCTTTCATTCATCTTTGGCTTGCTTCTTGGTCACTCTCTTACTTGGTTCAGCATCATCTTGCATCTCCTCTCATGTGTAGTTTGACTTGGTTCAGCATCATCTGTAGCTTGACTTGAACTCTCATTGCTTAGTTTCTTGATCATGTGACTCCAAACATTCTAGTTTAACTATATATAAACTATCATTCTAAGCAGATAACTTATCATAATGTTTCTTCATCCCACTTTTCTCCCAATGTACAAATAAAGGAAGCCTTATTCTATAATTACACAATTTCTTACCGATTTCAATAACTAATTACTTATCTTTGACTACTTTTTGTGTTTCACACTCATATGAAAAATGCTGCTGGGCATCACACCAAACACATAATTTTCTTCCAACAGTTCTTCTCTCATTTTGACTAGCACTTGAATACTCATCGAATACACTTGTTATGTGAATTTGCAATCTCCTTCGACAAAGAAGCTTGCATAGTTATTACATTCTCCATTTTCTTACATAAGATCTAACTAGATCTCTGATAGAGTCCTAGAGCTGGATGCAATATTAGTGTTTGTCATCGTTGCAATCATGTTGGGACCCATTACTGGCATATTCTTACCTTAATTTGGAACTAGAAAATCATATGAAATAGATCGGCATTACTTCATCTGAGCAACCGCATCCACTACATGTCTAACACTTTGTCCATTATCAATCAAACCATATCTCCTCTCGAGATCTTTAATTCTCCTTCCTACTTCAATCATGTCCTCAGAACCTAAGATCTTTAGGAAATAAATCATTAAAACTAAATTTAGGGCATTTCTATTTGCCTCAAGCAGTTGAGAAAACCTTTTCATGAACTCACCAGGTAGATTAGTGAGGAAACATTCCTTAATGGAATGCATCCATCTCAAGAATTCTTCCCCAATATGCTAACTAAAATCTTCTAAGTACAAGGTTTTATGCATTTATTTACTAAAATCATCCCAATAATTGCTACAATGCTCTTGGATTTTTTCTAGAATTGATCCAGAAACCACCCAATCAAAATAGATTATTAACATATCTTCAAGTAGCCCATGGATCCAGGTGTGTTCTTCAAAAGCATCTAGGTAATAAGTGGTGTTCATCCCAATGAATTTACCTTTCTCCCTTAATATGGACTGCACAACATGTGCATCTTATTTCTCTATAATAATGTTCTTGAAAATTTCAGCGATCTCTTTTTGTTGGTTGGCTCTAGTATGTTGTGGAATCTTCAAAATTAATGACTCTGAATTCTCTCTTACTTGGTATTGTAACTAGGTGAATATTTCACTTAGATGCTCAACCATGGAATGAGTTGATTCTCTTACTTTTTAAACTTTTTTCACTTATGTTTCCCACCATAGGCTCTATCTAAGATCTTATGCTTCCCCTAGGATTTAAAGGTAGGGATGATCTTGTTTCTTCGTTTCCTTTGTTTGGACTTAGAATCTTAGATCAATTTGATGTAACCTTTGTCAAATTTCCTATTAAGTCTCAAAAGAGTAATATGCATATTCTTTATATTTTTCATAGTGTCTAAAACCTAAATACAAATCAATATTACATGTGTACTTTTGAAGCTTCTTTTGTTGCTTATAAGGGTGAAATGAAGAGGTTTTCGTTAGCTACTCTTGGTCCCCATGGAATCGCTCAAACCCTTGAGGACCAACCCTCAATAGTCGCGTGAACCATCGGTGCAAGCAATAGCACTTGCTCTGCAATCACAAACCAACACAATAATTCCTCACGTTTTATCTTTGCTTCTCTATAAGAATCAAGTACACAAATCAATCAGCAGCTTCTTATCAATCTAAGTCCTCTACCTAAACACAACATATCATGTTTCACATCGAATTCATTGTCGATGAAAAGTCACCAGGTGGATCAGGTTTGATTTTCTAATGTACCTTTACGTGAAACATGTTGAGTTTTTGTGCTCTGTTTAGGCTTTTCGATAGACTAGCAAGAAAAGTTGGCTAATGTTTGACTTAAATGTTGGAGTTCGAGGTCTATGGAAGCACACGAACAATACAAGGAGAAGAAGAAGCTTGAAGCACAACAAAATACTTATGTATTAACAAGTGAATGTACAAAGATAAGTGAGCCATTAGGGTTATAGGCATATATACAAGTCGGGGGGAGGGGGGAACCTCCTAAAGAGGAATAAAAGTACTCAAGCGGTCCTAACTATGTTTACACACATCACTACCGAAATATATCAACAAAACCCCTTCGGAGTGATGCCGCAATCAAGGAGTTGGGACTCATGCATAAGGAAGTGCCAAGATATGTAAAAAGAGATCAATTCACAAAAGGAAGTAAGCCCAAAGCTTTGCCGAAAGCTTCAAGCTTCTCCCTTACCACAGCCTTTGTGAAAAGATCTGCAATATTATCCTATGTGGGCACATATGCCAAATTGATCTCTCCAGCAAAGAACCTCTCTCTAACATAATGATAATGCATCTAAATATGCTTAGTGTGACTATCAGTGAAGATTGTGGTGGCATAAGATTGACCAACATCCAAATTAGCCAAAAGATCTTTGAGCCATGTACACTCAACCATCCCTATGAAAGCTTCCCTACACTTAGCCTCACAACTAGAAGTGGCCATAGTAGGCTGCTTCTTGCTCAACCAATATATGAATGAGCTACTACGCATGAAGCAAAAACCATTAGTAGACACACAAGTGTCATAGCGACCAACCTAATCTAAGTCAGAAGAAGCATGTAAATCTTATGGTAATCATCCTCCCTTGGGATAAACCAATCCAAGTAGTCGAGTACCACTCAAGTAGCGAAAGATGCCACTCAAGTAGCGAAAGATGCGCTTAACCACCTACCAATGCTTGACACTTGGAAAATGCATAAATCTTCTCATCTAAGAGACAACAAATTGAATATCACGCCGAGTTATGCATAAGAAAATCAAGCATCCAACAGTGTGTTGATAGAGAATAATAACCATAAACATGTTTCCATAGGAGTGGCAATAGGTTTGCAATCTTCAAGGCCAAAATATTACAGTAATGTGTTAATATATTTTGTTTGACACAAAGATATTCCCCTACTAACTTGTATAAATTGAATTCCCAAATAATGATGCAAATACCCCAAATCTTACATCTCAAAAGAGGCATTCAAATCAGCCTTAAATTCAGCAATATGCTTCTCATTAGGAGTAGTGAGCAGCATATCATCAACATATATTACGCTAATAGGTACATCATCTGCATGCTTAACATATGAGATGCTCTCAATTGGATTGTTCCCAAAACCATCTGCAATTAAGTAGGCATGTATCTTTTCATACCAAGCACATGGTGCTTGTTTCAAACCATATAATGTCTTTTTAGCCAACACACTTTGTTTTCATGCCCTTTTTGTACAAAACCACGGGGCTAAAATACATACACTTCTTCATGTAAGTCACCATTCAAAAATGAAGTTTTAACTTATGTACATTCCAACCATGATGAGTTTCAAGTCCACAGATGCTATGAGCAATGGTCATTCGATATGTGGGTGCAAAGGTCTCATAAAAATCAATGCCCCTCTTGAGCATAACCTTTTGCAACAAGCATAGCCTTATACATGTCAATTGTTCCGTCAGGCTTACGCTTTAGATTGTATACCCATTTAGTGCTAGAGGCCTTTTTGCCTCGAGGAAAATCACATAACAAACACATACCATTCTTCATAATAACATCATATTCTGATTACATAGTAGCCATCTAATTTTATGAATTTTATGTTTCGTCAAAAAAAAAAACACGCATTCTCATCACAAAGACTAGAGGTAGCCATTGCATAGCAATTTGATGCAAAGGAAGCAATATGAGAGCCTAGACAAGTATGATGTGACAAAGGTGCATCTAATTTGCTCTCTCTCAAAGCGTGCGCCAATCATTTAGGCATAGTTTTTGCCTCCTCCATATTAGCCCTCTTATCAACAAATGCATCATGTGAATCTCCATCAGAAATGGAATGATATATCTCATCATGTGGAATACATAAAGCCTGAGAAATCGTCTCATTTGGATCAGCACTTGATTGTGCACTTGTAAAAAGCGATAGCAAAGTGTTGTACATATCTATAGGGCTAACTGAAGTCTCCTTAGTACATGAAAGTAATAGCTAAATTGCATCTTCCACAAAAGAAACATCACGACTAATCAAAATGTGTTTACTCTATGGATAATAGCCTTTGCATTCAGAATTGTACTAAACAAAAATACATTTTAGTACTTTATCATCCAATTTCCTATGTTCTTGTTTATGCACTAATGCATATTCCAAACAACCAAAGACATACACATGAGCAACTGATGGTTTGCAACCATGCTAAGCCTCATATGGAGTGATAGATTGCATTGCTTTGTGGGATACCTATTAAGTACATATGTTGCATACATAACAACCTCAAGCGAGAAGCTATGTGGTAAAGCCTCACTTTTGATCATACACTTTACCATCTCCATGAGAGACATGTTCTTTCTTTTAGCAATTCCATTTTGTTGAGGTGTATACAATCACGTATACTGATGTTTTATCCCATGCTCAACTAGAAATACATTAAAATCAAAAGACATATATTCCCCCCTCCCATCAAAATCGAGGGTGTCCAATTTACATGCTCACAAATATTGAGTCATAACCAAAAACTTTTTGAAGCACATAAACACTTCGGACTTTGCTTTCAATGGATACACCCATGCATATCTGGAGAGATTATCAATAAAAGTCAGGAATTAAAGATAGTTCCCAAAAAAAAGGTGTCTGCATAAGACCATAGATATTACTATGAACAAGCTACAATCTATGAGTAACTTGAACTAAACCATCTTTTGGGAAGGAGGAATGCTAAATTTCACCCAGTATACAACCTTCACAGGCATGTTTACAAGGTGCCTCAAGTTTGCATAGAGAGGACATCATTCAAATTTCCGGAGGCATAGAAAACTAGCAAAATTCAGGTGACCAAAGTGTGCATGTCAAAGATTTGAATCTAAGATAGTCTAAGAATCTTGAACTGCACATGTTGAATCATTCACAAATTTTACATAGTCTATGAGCTTACACAACCCATGACATAAAATGTCAAAAGCAATAATAACATTGCAATTTGAGAGACCATGAATTATATATTTGTCATCAACAAATTTCACAATCAAGTCAACCTTGGTTAATGTTGAAACTAACAATAGATTTTTCTTGATCCTTGGCACACACAAAGCATCTGATAATGTGAAAGAACTACCATCAATATTAGTCAGAACAATCTTACCAACTCCCATTATAGGATAACAAGAGTTATCAGTGCATGTGATAATATTCCCTATAAGGGAAACCTCAAGTGAACTGAAGAAACTGTATTGCAAGGTAATATGTTTGGTTTGCCGACTATCAAAGTACCAAACATCTTAGTCCACTGCAAGCATATATCGCTCATGGGAATATGGGTTATAGTTACATACAGTAGTAAATGTCCATTCTTCATTATGAACAAGATTAGAAGACTGTGTTTTAGGTGTAGAGGCCTTTGAAACAACCATTTCAGCCTCTTTCTTCTTTGCCTCTTTTGCATGCACTTTTGGACAACTCTTTATGACATGATCTTTTCCCTTACATTACTTGCAAAATTGTTCCTACTTTTTTGTTTTCTTCTCATCTTTGTCTTCCTTCTTTGACTGTGCAACATTAGCATATTTATGCTTGCTAGTAGATGAGCTCCATTCACATTTGCGCTTTTGAGTAGCTAGGAAGGCTTGATCTGCAACACGCATAATGGACCTATTTTGCCTAGATTGATCTTCTTGCAACAAAACAGAGACTAACTCCTCAAATGTTAAGGTTGTTGGATTGACTTTCATCATCAATCGAAGAGTAGACATAAAACTTTGATATGAATCTGGAAGACCATTAAGAACAGTCTGCACAAGTGAACTATCTAGAGGGGCTTCATCAATAGAAATCAACTTAAGAAGAGTCCACACAAGTGAACTATCTAACAAGACTTCATCAACAAAAATCAACTACTCTTGAAAATGTTTGATCTTTTTTCAAAAAATTATCCATAGAATCTCCTTTATTCATATGCTCACTCTCCAACTATTTTTGGAGGTAAGCAACACGAGCCTCATTTCTTGCACAGTATAAAGTCATAAGTGTATCTCAAGATCCTTTGCTATTTTGCAAGAGCGAATGTGAGGGATAATGGCACGTTTGACAGACAAAGCTATCAATGCATGCGCGAAAGCATCTCTGCATCCCAACGAAGTTGCTTTGTAGTAGGTGCAATAGAAGTTGTAGCATGAACATGAATTTGAAGATCGTCATCTTCAATGCCATCTGTATCACCTTCAATAATTATATTTGCACATGTGGTAAGACGTTTTGCAACACCCTACATAATATTCCACAACCGTTTTGCTACTAGTACATGACGCATCATATATACCCACAATGGGTAATTAGTACCATCCAACCTTTCCTCAATAGCCAACATATAGAATACATCATTGCTTTCAACCATGGCCATTGACTAAAGAGCCTGATTGAGAAAAATAATTGTATCTCTAAAAGTTGAAGAGAACCCCTCTACGGAGCTCTACTAAACCTATAGAAGACTCTAAGGCATTGTAATGGTGAACCAAAACCTGTATATATGTTTGGCACAAAAGGATAAAATCGCCTGCATAGATGCTATGATAGTGCATTCGGAGGCAAAAACGATCTGAGATCAAAAATTAGATGCCACACAGTAAAGTCGTATCATCCCGAGTGTACTCACCAATTTTCATGTGATTTTGAAGCTATGAGCAAAGGGATCTTGACGATGCCCTAGATGAAGCGGTGACATGTTGAGATACCAATTATTGGAGTTCGAGATCTACGAAAGCACACAAACAACATAAAGAAGGAGAAGAAGAAGCTTGGAGCACAACACAATATTGAATGTATTACCAAGTGAATATACAAAGATAAGTGACCTATTCAGGTTATACACATTTATACAAGTCGAGGAAAAAAACCTCCTAACAAGGGGAAAAAAATGCCCCAACAATCCTAAGTGTGTTCACACACATCACTACCAAAATATATCAACATTAAATACATAGCCATTTCTATTCTAAACCATCAGAACCCAGAGAAAATTTTATTTAAGTGGAACTAGTACAAGTTCATATGCTTTAAGAGCTAGGTTTAGATTTCTTAGCTAAAGAAGCAACTATCAATATGTTGGGTATTCACTATAGGTGACAATAAAATAGAATAATCAAGTGGAGGTATATATGTGGTCTCCTCTAATCCAAGAAGATGGAGGATACACTAAAGCACGTCTACAAATGTCATCATATTTTTGTTTATTGGATACATCATTTTGATGCATATCTATCTGAAGCAAATCAATATGATCAAGAACAGAAGGCATCAAGAGAAAAGCTTCGCTTCAAATCTGTTCACTTCAATGTTCAACGTCAAGAGCCCCAATCACTTTAATGATCTGAGAGAAAACATGAAAAACAAAAACATTTGTTAGTGGAATTAATATATATATATATATATATATATATATATATATATATATATATATATATATATATATATATATATATATATATATATATATATATATATATATATATATATATATATGTATGTATGTATGTATGTATATTTCGTGTGTGTGTGTGTGTGTGTGTACATTTACACACACAAGCACTCATGCACATATTACTAAAACAAAATACTTAACTCATGCATTCTAAACACACTCACATACACATAACAAACATGCACACTAACACACAACAATCACACACTCATATATACACGGAGCACATACACACATTTTTGTTTTACTTTTTATTTAATGTTTTTAGTTTTTGTTTTCAATTCATAATCTTTTGTTTTTTCCTTTGTATTTTCCAATTTTACTTTTTACATTCATTTTAACTTATGAATTAGAACATATTAGAATGCACATTATATGAGTATACACTTAGATTCATAGAAATATATAGGTACATATTGGTCACATTTTAGGTACTCAACACATATATAGTCCCCCACATATATACACAACACATTCGTACACATACTCACATACACACATCTATATATAGGCACCAAAGCATTCATACATTATCACATTCTATAGGCACATGCACACACATACACATGGACACATAATCAGATATACCCTCATACACACAAATATACATACTCTTAATTAAACACTCGTATATACATGCAAGCCCATCTATGCATACGTACAAATGTAGTCACATATACATTCAGATAAACACATGTTCATACCAAAACACACACATATATACACAAACACCCATAAGCACTTACATATATACATATAAATAGAAACACACACTCACTGCACATAACCACACATATATACATACACTTAGACACATAGGAATTCATACACACATGAACGTAAAGACACATACACAAGCACATATATAGTCTTGGCACGTAAACACACACACTTGAACACACAAACTCACAAGGATAGGAGCACTTAAATGAATGGACATACATTCCCACACAAACACATAACACACATAGATACATGCACCCCTAAACATGCATATAGGCTTACATACATATCACTTGCACACGCACATCCACAAACATACATATACCATCAATCACATGCACACACAAACACAACATTAGGTCTTTCTCACATTGTTTGTTTTATTTTCCCTGCAGGTAAAAATAATCAACCATCAGATAGTTAATCCAGAGAGAGCAAAAACAAATCCTGACCAACATCTAATCTTCAAAATATGTAACATCATCAAGGAAAAATATTTTATTTTGACTTTCAATTCAAGGTGTTGAAATCCGCTCGACAATGATCAATGGCAGCGTTTAACATGCTGAAGTAGCCTTTGTCGCCGCTTTCTTGGTCATTCTTCCTATTCACCCATATACCACCCGAATCATGTTTATCTTCCTAAGCTGCTTAGTTGCTCCCCCCGAAGAGGCCCACTGCCTTATGTCTATGCCTACTCTCCTCTCATCTTTCCTTGAGAGTTATTATCTCCAAAACCCGCCCTTCCCTTTGTACACTGTTGCCACTTTGGAATGCCTCCTTGTTAATGAAGAAACCCAAGAAGGAAGCGCTCGTTTAATCTTCTTGAATGAGGAAGAAAATTCTCTAAACTCCCTATACTCCTCCCAAATAGCCTTCCCTTTCCCCTTCTATTGGTTGCTTCTCTTCAATGATATCCCCTAGGAGACACTTCTTCAACAGCACATAAGTGGGGCATTGGAGATGATCGATATAGCAAAGGATTCCTGCTCAACTCAACATGGGAAGCTTCTCTTAACTTTGACATGGCTATGTCTATAGAATCGTTGGTTCCAAGCCATGGTTCTTCAAACTTCCCTATTGTTTCTTTTGGGGATTCGACTTCTACACTACCAGTTCCTTGCACCCTCCAAAATGCTGGCTACTTGCTCGGGCTTGCAACCAGTAGTCTCTACTTCCTGGTCCTTATTGTACACACTTAGTGTGTTGGAATCACAATGATGCAGTGTGAGGGGGATAGCATGCCAATAGTCTCCAGAAACATTACTCTTGTTACAAGGTAAATGACAAAGACTCTTCCTACCTTGCAGCATTGATGTTGTGTGCCATTCATCCAAGCCTCCATCTGCGGTAACCCCTAAAGAAGAGCCTCCCATGCCAGTGTCATCTCATCTTTTTATTGACCATCTATTGAACCTCTCCTTTGAAAACTCCATTCCACATTTGTTTTTCTTGCCCATCCAGGCTGCTGGCCCCCGAAATCCTCTTCATTCATGTGGTTGTCCTCCTTTTGATGCCCTAGGGGATGGAGATTACCTCCTTACAACATGTTATCATGTACAAAACATGCCTCCTCTATAAGCCTCTGGTTCCACCATGAGATTTGAGAGGAAGTGGTCCTCTTCTCAGTGAACACTAGCAGAAATCTGACAGGAACTTACTATCACACCCCTTCTTTGCTGAACTTGATTTCACCTCCCTTGTTGACCCCCCTTGAATGTGGGGGTGAAACTCACCATCTGTCAAAGGTTATAATGGCCTTCAGGTGCCTTTGTCATACGCATGAGTCGACTTTGAGAATCAACACTAGCAGACGCCTTCAAATTGATAGTTTTCTTTTTTCTTTTCTTTTTTTTCTTTTCTTTTTTTTCTTTTCTTTTTCATGTCCATAAAAGATTGCAAGAGCAGTTTGCCAGCCTATGAAACCAATGGGATGCTCATTTATCTAATCCCACCTGGAAAGTGATTCGAAGATGAGCTCAAATTTAATGTATACATCATTATAAACATCCAATTTAGAAACTATATTACCAGAATCATCCCTGCTAACGTTATCAGAGGCCAAGAATTCACCAGATTCCTTTCTAGTATATTGAATGGGCCATTTTGTTTGAACATTTAATTGTACATTTCAATACTCAGGTTGGGCTCTAGTGTTATCTCCAGCAGGTTGCAGTGAGTTGACATCTACAGATGATAATGCATAATCTTGATATTGCGGGGCCTGGTGGTTACAATTTTCTAAGAACAATGTGGACCATGAAGTTTGTTCTTTCAACTTCTCTGCAGCTTCCTTTGGAACCTCTTCTTGAGTGCCCTCATAATAAAGGTACTTCCTTTGGAGGGAAGCCCCATCTAATCATCTCTAAAATACCTTGAACTTATACTGAGCAATAGGCCCTTCACCAAAGATGAGCCTGAGTTTGAAGAATTGATACTTAAGAGAGAGTTCTGCGATGAACATGAAAGCAACATCCTTACAAATCTTTGGTGACACCTTGCATGTTTCTCATAGTTGGATCCTCCATCTCTAGTCTATGGGACCATTTTACTTGCTGCAAGAGCTTCTCTCGCCCCTTTTCTTGGTCATTATTTTTGTAGCAATAGCCCTATTCACCTATAAACCTCCTGAATCATGTCCTTCTTCCTAAGTTGGTTGGTTGCTTCCCCCAAAGAGCTCCACTATGCTTAGCCCTCTTGGCTGCCCATTTCCCAAGTGTGATGCTCTGTTGTTATTGATCGCCCTCTCCCTCTTCAATGAAGCTTTGATCTTTGACTGCACTTGGATTAAATGCAGCCCCTGAATAAACAACAGGCTGCATTCACTCTAACACCCTTCAAAGGTTCTCTCGCCCTCTTGCACTTGCTTCTCTCAACACACCCAAAATCGAAACTACATTGAATCAAATGTATATCAAGTCCATCTGCAAGAGCCTACTGAAGAGTAATAACGAAATTTTCCACACAAGTGTGAGACATAGAACTACAATTCTCAAACTTAGAACACCATTGCAGCGAATGATCCACATCATCTCCTTTCCGCTTAAGTGATTCCATACATTTGCTGAGGGCATTCTTACATCTGTGAAGCTGCACATCCTTATCACTCCTTTCTCCAATGTAGGAAGGGCAATCTCAACATAAACACAATAGTTTTTTATTCTTGAAATCACATCACCAAGAGCACAACAAAAATCAAGAAGTTTAACATTGTCCTCTAGATATTCGTCAACACACTTAAAATCCCCAATTGCAAGCGCCTGCTAACTCCTTAATGCTTCTCTCTGAAGATCTCTCCATGGACCTAAAGGCTACGCTATCTTTTCTCTAATGATTCTACTGCATTTACTACCTCCTTTCCTCCATATATATTTAACTATAGAGCTGAAGATTGCCCTCTCCTAGCTGCATTCTGTTTGAATTGCCTACTCTGACCACCCTCCCCATTGCCATAAGCAGCTATCAAATTCTTTTCTGAAGTCTTGCTTCTCCAACACATCTTCACCTCTGTCTTACAAGTTACCACTTTTCTAATGTGTGAAAACCCCCCAAGCTGCTATCTTCAGCCCCCATCCAGAATCGATAAAGATTCTTCTCCTCTTTTCAAGAGCAGTGCTGCCTCGTTTCTCCAATTGCTTGTTGCTGTTCCCTCCTGTTCTTTTCCCTTTCTTTGCTCAGCATTGCACAATCTCGACAGAAATACTTGCATACAACACACTTGGGATCCACACGAATAGTCACCTTCAGTTGAATCTTTTCATCATTCCTTGCACACCTACATCATCGCACCTGCACTTTCTCTTCCTCTCTCGATGCCACCCACTGTGGAGTCTCATCCCTCTGTGTGTGTTGAAGCTACCTTCAAATAGGCCCTTCCTCTTCCCTTCTGAAGACCAAACTCCCCAACCATTCCTTGTACACCTACATCACCACACCTGCACTTCCTCCTCTCTCGATGCCACCCACTGTAGATTCTTATCCCTCTGTGTGTTGACGTAGCTTCAAATAGGCCCTTCCTCTTCACTTCCAGTTCATAGCCTACTGGAGGCCAAACTCCCCAACCTTGTAGAGAAGCTGCTCTTGTTTTGCCTCTCCATATAGGCACACAACATCCTCGTCCTTCTTCCTTCCCTTCTTGCCTATAAGAATCGTCCCAGCAGTCAGCATTAAGCTCTTTTTCCTCCCCTCTCTTTTCTGTCCTCCTCACTGAATCAGAAGACCACCTTTTTTATGCGGTAAAATAGCAGCATTCCCCTCAAAAATGACCTTCAAACTCTTAGCCCTCAGCTTTCTCAAAGACATCCTCCAAAGACTTTTTTTGCTGCCCAACACCTGCACTCCTCATAGCATGCTCTCTCTCTGTTCTCTCCATCCAAGCTCCCAAAACACCAAACAAGAAACACTAGGGTGCACAATCTCTCCCTTTTTAAGAACAGACCCAGGTGCCTTTGCCCCAGCATATGAATCGACTCCGATAATCAACACCAGTAGGGTGCCTTCAAATTGATGGTTTTCTTTTTTCCTCAAGTCCATCAAAGATAGCAAGCTCAGTTTGTCAGTCAGCCTACGAGGCTCATTAATCCAGCCCCAACTGTAAAGTGATTCTGAGCTAAGCTCACATTTAACGTGCATATCATTATAAACATCCAATTTAGAAACGATATTTCGAGAATCATCCCTGCTAAGATAATCTGAAGTGAAGAATTCACCAGATTCCTTTCTAATATATTGAATGGGCCATTTTGTCTGACGATTTTAGTTGTGAATTTGAATACTTAGGATAGGCTCTAGTGTTATATCTAGACAGTCGCAATGAGTTGATAGCATCAAATAATAATGGATCATTTTGAAATTGTGGGGCCTGGTGGTTACCATTTTCTAAGAACAATGTGGACCAGGAAGTCGCTTCTTTCAACTTCTTTGTAGCTGCCTTTGGAACCTGTCCTGGTGCTCCCTTTGAGCTTTTACAACTCTTTGTTTAACTTTGCCAGATTCCTAGAGAGTTTCTTGTTCTCTAGTTGTAGTCTTGGGTCTGCAAAACTCCCAACTTCAACTGAAACAGCAGCTGTAACCAATTTTTTGCTGAATCCAGAATCATGACTTTGTGCAGTTCAACACACTGAAGTGTCATTATGCATATCACAATTCACAACTACCACTTTGGATACAATCTAAGTAATCTTCATCCTCATACTCATTGCCGTCATTATCATTATCATCCTCATACTCACATTTGAGATGAACTACGGCATGAATCCCACTCCTCCTAGAACCATAGGAATGCAAGACAAATATCCTAGTGCTTCAAAGTCCTTCGCGAACCTCTAAGCAAATTTAGAAATAGCTAAAGCCAAGATGGAGCAAGCAACTGATAGGGCAAAAGAATATGCTGACAAGAAGAGATCTCCTAGAGTCTTTGGGGAAGGAGAGAGAGTTTTTCTTCAAGTCCAAGCTAGATCTACTTTATTATCCACAGGGGAGTATACTAAGCTTTCACCAAGGTTTTGTGGACCTTGGAAGATAGTTAAAAAGCTTAGTGATGTTGCATACCGATTAGAACTTCCTCCAAATTGTAGAGTCCATCCAGTGTTTCATGTCAGTAAACCTAGAAAGTATATTTCCAAGGAGGATAATCTAATAGAGGGTATCGTTTCTTTGCAAGAAAGGGATAGCATAGATCATTCTCCAGAAAGGATACTAGATCGGAGACAGAAGCGATTGAGAAACCGTGTCATCCAAGAGTATCTAATAGCCTGGAGAGGATTACCGCTTACAGACTCTACTTGGGAATCAGAAGCTCTGGTTTGCAAGTACCTTCCCTCACTGATCATTGAGGACAATGACCTTCAAAAGGGGGAGAGAGTGTCAAACATTGGTCTACAGAGACCACTGCATGCGTGTGTGGGACAAGAGCAAACCATAGCCAAGGTCCCAAGCTCGAGGGATATCCTAAGGTATTCAAAGGTAATGGGGATGAGTGTTGCATGATGGCCACATGATGGCACTAGACCACTCCAGATCATTACTATTTTGCATGCAAGAGGATATATTGGATGGGAGGAGAGTGGCACACACATCATTCACAACTCTTCAATTTTCTAGCTTGAGAGTGTTTGGCCTTCTAGTTCTCACAGATAGACTCACACGAGGGTATGCTACCTTGGCCATGTTAGAGAGGAGATGCAATCAAGCACACTTCCAAGAGGCACGTACGAAGAGATGGCTGTTTGACACACTAGTCACACAAGCTATGATGTATGCAGCGACATTTTGGGCTCCAGATCTCACGGCCATCCAATGGAGTTCGAATGATAGGCCATAGGTACACATAATCTCATAGGTATTCCGTGAGAAACAATCACTGCCACATGCAATTGTCAAGGCAAAGATGGCTACACTTCCCATGGTAGTAGAGGCACTATTCTAGACCATACGTTTCATTCAAAGGATGAGGGAGCTTCCACTTCACAAACTCACACGCAAGGCATTTAAGGGGGACATACACATATCCGAGTGGGTATGAGAGAGCTTGGTATTCTCAAGTGAGGACATGGTTTGATGGCCAAGGATTGGATACGGACAGACTACCGCCCTTCTAGTATGACCTGGACTCTCCTCACATTCGCCTCTCACATGGTGAGTGGACCACTTTGCTTAGGCAAGATCTCTGGCAACTCTACACTAGAAAGGCATGGTTCACTCCCGACTTAGGATTCACAATGTCACACTACCGAGATCAATTCTTGGACTTTCTACCAGACGGGTTCATCCAGAGACCACACTACATGGACGCATACATGCCTCATAGCTAGAGGATGACGATTGGCCGGATGAGGGTTTCATCACACTGACTAGGGATTGAGGCAGGTAGAGAAGCAAACACTCCTAGAGAGGAGAGGATTTGTCGAATATGTGGGGTAGAGATTGAGGATGAGGAGCATTTTGTATGTAGATGGAGAGCATATGACAATATTAGGAGAAGATACGAGGACTTATTCACAAGACAGCCCACCCTTCGAGACATCATGGTCTCTAGAGATAAGAGTCAGTTTAGGTGATTCTTACTTGAGATACACAGCCACAAAGATGCTCTGCTCAAGCCCACCTTCGCAGTTCCGACGGAGGGGGGAGGGACACATCTCACTGACTTCTTTGTCCCACGACATGCACCAGCCCCCCCCCCCCCCCCCTATCATATGGAGAGGAGTGACTTTCATGCAGGCTAAGACTTTGCGTGCTAAGAGACGACCAAGCGCCCCAAGACATTGGGCACAAAGACTGGACAGACATCATATTGCACATATCCATACCTAATATAGTCGAGCCATTGAGGAGAAATGGACCCAGATGATGGTTGATCTTGCGGCAGTCATCCAAGCAACCCTCAGCCCACCTCCACCGATGTACCACATATTACACCCACATATGAGCACTCGGTGGAGATAGTCATTCACCTTGATGCACTCTCATATTTGAACTACCCTTGCATATAGGCTACCTTATGGATAGTGCTCCATATACCCCCCCTCATGGTTTCTCCACACACATGCACGCTATGGAGACTCTTATTTACCTTGTATCAGCATCAGTTTATTTTATTTTCATTTTCAGCACTCTCTGTCTTTCCAATTGACCGGAGACACAACCCATGTACATTGATTTTGTCTCATACGTCAAGTTTGGCCTTCTAAGAGACATTAAAAATCTTTCTTTCCTCTCTCTCCCATAGCATCCCACACCCTCAATGCCAGCTATTATCATCCACTCCTTTTATACTCTGTTTTGTACTCACACTTTATTTTCCTTTTGGGATCACAGTGGATTGGATCATACTGATGTATATGTTTTGTCTCATAGGCCGATTTTGGCCTCTAATAGACGTTAAAAAGTCTTTCTTTCTTTCTTTCTCTCTCACCCTTGCTCCATCACGCATCGGGCGCGCTCCCGTCTTCATCGCAAGTCTTTGGGATCGGCACACTGAGCATTTTTTCATCTTCGAATGCAATGACCGCTACGGCTAAGAAGGACGATTTGACAAGAATGGAGGACAAACTGACCATAGCTATCAAAGAAAACAAGAAGATGATGGACTCCACTATCACGAGCATCATCAACCGCCTCTCAAAGCTCGAGAAGGAAGTAGAAACATATCATAAAGAGAGGGAAACATAGAAGAAAGAGAAAGAAGAGTGCGAGAGGGATAGAAAGAAAGAAAAAGAAGAATGGGCTAAGGAAAAGGCAAACATGAAAGAAGAATTGGAGCTCCTCAAAGCTTCAATGGTCTCTCTCACACCCGAAGAGGGAGAGATTAATATGAAAAAGACACAAGCTCTCAAAGAAGAAGTCACCAAAGCTTTGACCGTGAGCATGGAAAACAAGTTGGAAGCTACCAAAGAAGGGTGGATCTACATAGTGAAGAAGAACATCAAAAAAGAAGCCAAAGAGGAAGCACAAAAGGAAGAAGCACTCATCGTGCACACCACCATTGAGGAAGAAAAGATGAGACATGCCCGTCGTCTCAATGTACGCATCACCGGCATTGTAGAAAAAGAAGGCTCTACCCCTGAGTCCGATGGCAAGACACTATGCAAGATGCTCGGCTACAAAGAGGACTCCCCCTCATTCATGGTCTATTGTTGTCAACAAACTCTACTAATGGAAAATAACTATCCCAATCTGTCTGCCTCTCTGTGGATGATTACCATTACTCATTTTCAATGACACCTTGAGTTTGTCAAATACAAACTTCTAGAAGTGTCTTGTGAAAGAGACATCCCTATCTGAAACTATGGATGTCGGTAACCCCTGCAATCTGAAGACATGTTGGATAACTAACTCCACTACTTGTGGAAACTATAGATGTCAGTAATCCATGCAATCCGAAGACATGCTAGATAAACAACTCCGCTACTTGTGGAGCTTCTATTGTCTCTTGCGTGGGTATGAAATGAGCCATCTTGCTGAATCTATCTACCACAACTAGGATAGTGTCCCGCCTCCTTTGGGTCCGCGGTAACCAGACTATGAAGTCCATGGGACTATGAAGTCCATGGATACACTATTTTAGTTATGCTCTGGAATTGTAAAGGATGTAAAAGAATTGGTGTCTTTACCCTTTTTGCCTTGTTGACTTGACACATATAGCATTGTTGAACTTAAGTGTGGACATCTCTAGCTAATCCAAGCCACCAAAATGTTCTTCTAACAAGCTGAATTGTCTTGTCAACACGAGGATGTCCTGCGCAAGGAACATCATGGTTATCATGTGTGACTTTTCTTCTCAAATCTCGAGAATCTCGTACGCAAACTTTTCCTTTCCGTTTATCTTTCCATTCTCCTTTGAGAAATTGGAATACTAACTTGACTTGTTTGCTTTACTAGGGGAAGAAACAACTAGAACCGCCTCGTCTCCTATGATAGAGTCATCACTGATGGCTCTAAGGATTTGTAACAAATGTGGATCTTGTTGGGGATAAAGGCCCCAGGGACTCTCCTTTTGTATATTTTGATCCTTCCATGTGAAAGCTCTCTTTGAGAGCTTTCTAAACATATTTTTGTTATATTTTTTGGACCCCAAATTGGGGAGTTATAGGCATTTACATTATTTTTATGACTTTTGGTCATTGGCCACGTGTGAACAAGCCCAAATGATCTAAAAGTCACTCATCAATAAGACTTGGTCCCAAATCTCCCATAACTTGATTGGGACTTCTTCAACTTCAGCTTCTCCATCTTCTTCTCCAAATTTCTGCGCACGTTTCTCTCTCTACTTTCTCTCTCCTCATGCAACAGCCCACTCCCTTGGCGTTTGGAGCAACTGAGCACACCACGACGTAGCTCTCCGCGGCCTCTTTCAATTGGTATCAGAGCTTTGAGCTATTCCATCGCGACAAAGTTGCTCGAAGTGCTTTTCTACTTCAGCCTATGTTAAGCTGAAGGTGTTTTCTTGCATTTGGGAGAATTTCATCGCGAAAACCTCCTTTTTTCGCGATAAAAGTGCTGTTTTTGGAGGATTACTTCAACCCAGAGCAAAGCTGAAGCAAATTTTGTGCTTTTTAGAGAGTTTCATCGCGAAGAATCTCTTCTATTCTTCCTTTTGTATCCCCACAGGTCATTTTCAGCATCCACATTGCTGATTTTTTCATCTACAGGTCTTTTGTGGCAGAAATTCTCTCTCATTTCAAGTGAGAAGACATGTACAAAGATTGAGGAAGTGCATACTTGCTGGAAACTTATTACAGCAGGTCATTTCTCTGATTTTACAGATCATATTGCCCCAAAAATTGGGGCTTTTGTGAAAACAAGCACCCATTGACTTGGTTTTGCATCTATGCATGCCTTTTGTGGATGAAAAACAACAAATTTGTTGTTTTTGATGCAATTACAACTTGCTGGAATTTTTTGAAATTTTTTGAAGAAAATTTCAGAAATTGATTTATGCAAGTTTTGAACAGTTTTTGGGCTTAATTTCTCAGCTATAGTCTCGTAAGGTAATTGCTGATGCTGGACAGCAAAATGATGCTCCTGATGGGCATATGCAGCCCTCTATTCATGCTGAAAACAGGGCTGGAAATGATGTACAGCAGCCTATTAACAATGAAGAAGTTAATGTACCTCCTGATGTATATCCATTGCCTGGTAATGTGGATCATTGGGTAAGAAGATCTATACGTCCTAGGAGGCCAGTGAATAGATATGATCCTATACATTATATTATGTTATCAGATGAGGGTGAGCCTCTTACTTATAAAGAGGCAAAGCTATGTGAGCACAAGAAGAAGTGGGAGTTAGCCATGCAGGAAGAGATAAAGGCCTTGCATGCAAATGATACTTGGGAGTTGGTTGAGTTACCCAAAGGAAGGAAGGCCATTCCCAACAAGTGGGTGTACAAAATCAAAACTGTTGATGGAAAACCCAAGTATAAGGCAAGGCTGGTTGCTAAGGGATATGCCCAAAAAGAGGGCATTGATTTCCAAGAAGTGTTCTCTCCAATGGTGAAAGTGACCACTTTACGTGTGTTGTTTGCTCTCACAGCTGCCTTGGATTTGGAATTATTCCAAATGGATGTTAAAACAGCCTTTTTGCATGGTGATTTAGATGAAGAGCTGTACATGAAACAGCCCGAAGGATATGCCATTCCTGGAAAAGAGCATCTGGTATGCAAACTGAAAAGGAGCTTATATGGGCTGAAACAGGCCCCCAGACAATGGTATAAGAAGTTTGATGCATTTATGCTCAAACATGGGTTTAAAAGAAGCCATGCAGATCACTGTTTGTACACAAAAAGGATGAAGATGGTAGCCCAATTATTCTTGTACTGTATGTAGATGGTATGCTGCTGGGAAGAAAAAGAGCACTCTGAATGCTCTAAAACAGCAGCTGAACTTTGCATTCTCAATGAAAGACCTTGGGGAAGCTGAGCATATTTTTGGTATGCGTATAAAAAGAGATAGGGAGCAGCATACTTTGCAGGTATCCCAAGAAAAGTACATTGAAAAAGTGCTGGACAGATTTAATGTGGCCGATGCTAAGCCTCTTGGAGTGCCATTGCAGCCACATGTTAAGCTTTCCAAGGATGACTGTCCCAAAGATGATGATGCGGCCAATTACATGAAGCGTGTTCCATATGCATCAGCTTGTGGTTCACTTATGTATGCCATGGTTGCTACTCGGCCAGACATCGCTCATGCAGTGGGAGTTGTTAGCAGGTTCATGGCTAATCCTGCTAGAGCTCATTGGGAGGCAGTCAAATCTATCTTGAGATATTTGAAAGGGACCAAAAGTAAATGCTTATGTTACGGAAAGGGTCCATTGGAGTTAAAAGGATTTTCTGATTCAGACATGGAAGGTGATGTTGACACACGCAAGTCCACAAGTGGCTATGTATACATCCTTGCAGGTGGAGCTAGTTCATGGTGCTCTAGACTTCAGAGGATAGTTGCACTATCTACTACAAAGGCTGAATATATTTCAGCCACAGAGGCTTCCAAAGAAGCCATTTGGTTAGCCCGCTTCTACCGTGAGTTTGGGATGCCTGAAAAGGCATCTGTCCTTGGATGTGATAGCCAGATTGCCATATGTTTGGCAAAGAATGCCATGTTTCATGCTCGCACAAAGCATATTGATGTGAGATACCACTTTATCAGAGAGGTGTTAGAGGATGGCCTGATCACTTTGATCAAGGTCAATACTTCACAGAATCCTCCAGATGCTCTCACGAAGTGTCTACCCAAGGCACAACATCAGCTATGTATACAGATGGTGGGAGTTACTTAGCTTAAAGGAGCCTCCTTCGTCCTTTAAGTGGGAGGTTGTTGCAGATAAAGGCCCCAAGGACTTTCCTTTTGTATATTTTGACCTTTCCATGTGAAAGCTCTCTTCGAGAGCTTTCTAGACATATATTTGTTATATTTTCTAGACCCCAAATTGGTGAGTTATAGGCATTTACATTATTTTTATGACTTTTGGTCATTGGCCATGTGTGAACATGCCCAAATGACCTAAAAGTCACTTATCAATAAGACTTGGTCCCAAATCTCTCATAACTTGATTGGGACTTCTTCAACTTAAGCTTCTCCATCTTCTTCTCCAAATTTCTGCGCAGGTTTCTCTCTCTACTTTCACTCTCCTCATGCAGCAGCTCACTCCCTTGGCGTTTGGAGCAACCGAGCACACCACGACATAGCTCTCCGCGGTCTCCTATGATAGAGTCATCACTGATGGCTCTAATGATTTGTAACAAATGTGGATCTTCCACCTGTGCTTCCTTTTTTTCTTGAAGCATGCATTTAATGTCAATGACCTTGGGATTTTACACTACTACATAGGCATTGAATTCAAATTTAGGAATGATGGTATCTATATGACACAAGAGAAATACATTGAGAAACTATTAGAAAGGTTTGAAATGACAGACTGTAAACCTATGTAGACACCAATGGATGTTGATGTGTCATTACATGAAGATGCATAATTAGAATTTTTTGATACCACTTTATATAGTCAAGCAGTTTGATGCTTGATCTATGTAATACACGACCTTTTATTCAGTTTGCAATTTCCCAATTCTCAAGTTTCATGCACAAACCGCTCAAAATCCATGGGAAAGCAATTAAGTGGGTATTAAGATATTTGAAGGGAACTTCAAATTATCCTATGATATTTCCAAAGTCACAACATTTTCTACTTAAAGGGTTTTCAGATTCAGATTGGGCACATGGCAAAGACACAAGAAGTACTAGTGGTTATTGTTTCTATATTGGAGATTGCCTCATCTCATGGCTATCCAAGAAACAACCAACAACAGCCACCTCATCAAGTGAACTAGAGTAAAGAGAAGCATATACAGCTACACTTGAAGTAGTTTAGTCATGAAAGATTATGAGCCCTTGATGTTCATGTTCATCTACCAATGGAAGTATTTTCATAGGTAAGAAGTGCTATAGCTATTGCGAAGAATCCTGTTCACCATGCCAAGACAAAACATATAGAAGTTCATTATCATTACATTCGGAAACAGGTATCCAAAAAGCATATTGAGCTATCTTATGTACCTATAAGTGAAAATGTTACAGACATATTTACCGAAGCATTATCTAGAGACAAACATCTGAAGTTATGAAGATAGTTGAACCTTATGCCATTATCACATTGAGGGGGGGATCGATGAAAAACAATGTTAGTGTCCCCCAAAATTGCCCAAAATTCCAACAGCCTTAATTTTAGGACAATCGAAATTCGATCAAAGATGGTAAAAAATTTTAATTGCATCATTGGAAAGTACTCATTGAGAGTTTTCTAATGATATATAACACTCTACCATACGACCTGAGTATGAACTCTAATGGCTGCTTTTAATCTTGCTTTTCATCATAATTAATTAATGGTGGAGATTTGATCCATAAAAAGCAGATGGATGGATTCCTAAAAGCAAAGCGACCAACTTTTCATGCATCTAAAAGCAAACTCATTGCCAAAAACATCCACACCTAGCTTTTCCGAAAATTGGTGCAAGATTTTTGCTTTCTAGAGGATTTTATGGCCTAACTTTATGAGGACCAGCCAAGGCGATATAAGGAGGGCACATTAGACCCTCTAGATCATCAATCTACAAGCAACATGCACTAGGGTGAAGAACTAGTAGGACTCAAGGAGGAGTACACACAGATTTTGAGGAGTTTTGGACAACCAACTTTGTTCTTCTTCACACTCCATTGTGTGCATGCTGATTTTGGAGAGTAGTAGTAGCCTTTCAAGTGCTGCAGCTGTTCCAGGCCTTTGCCTACTACTTGAAGACTAGGAGGGACTATTGCTCCTGCGCTACATCATAGAAGACCTAATTTCAGCTTAGGGTTTGCTGTTTTGACTCTTTGGAACAGTACATATCCTTATATTTGCATATATTCCCTTACATAACACCTCTTGGACACATTTCACACTAATTTTGTATCTAGAACCCTTAGATTCAGCTTACATTCAGTTTTCGTAGCTTACATTCAGTTTTTGTAGCTTACATTCAGTTTTTGTATCATACACGCGGCTCAAGTCGAGAAGGGTCTTCTCTTGCTTCATCATGACACTCCACTATCCCTACTCACCTCACAGATAACATCAGTTCTTCATACATCAGCCATCAGCTCCTTTCCACACACCATCCATTCTGGTCACACACCTCCTCCCGGGACTATGCCACAACATCGTTGGTATGACGAGGAATGCAAAGATACTTAATGCCGACTACGAGCTCAGCGAGCATTGGGAGAGATCACAGAGAGACAAGCCAAGGGAAGGATGAAGACTCTCACAGGTCGGAAGAGGCGAGCCTTTGAGGAGGCACAGGAGCTTGAGCTATACCGTCTCTTTATGAGTATGGATAGTGTTGGAGCATGGCGTACCTACGAGAGCCACGCCGGACCATACCTATTGGGGACCTACACACATGGCATGATTATGCTGAGAGATTATATGAGGTACCTGGGCAGCCACCCATTCCCCAGCCACTTGAGCCTCGCCCTACTAGTTCTCTCTTCACAGCAAAGATGGTTGAGAGGGCCATAGGACGACTGCAACATGGACGTTCCACAGACCACACAGGATTGCAGAGCGAGCATCTCATATATGCAGCCTCCATTATAGCCTTGCTGATTGCACATATCTTCAATCGGGCTATAGGGGAGGGCTTCCCAGAGGAGTGGACTAGGCACACCATTGTGCCTATCCACAAATCTGGCGACACCCTGGACCCAGGGAACTACAGGACCATCATGATTAGCCACACCATGGCCAAACTATACGGTGTCATACTTGAAGTAGAGCTGAGCTCATATGCAGAGAATCAAGGGCTACGAGCACGAGGGCAAGGCAGGTTTTCGACGAGCTTTCTCTACTATTGATCACATCTTCATTTTGCGCTGCCTCATTGATGGGGCAAGGGCGCGGAAGAAGAGACTATATTGTTGCTTTGAGGACTTCTGCAAAGCTTTTGATACAGTGCCGCGAGAGAGGCTTTTCCAACGCCTCCAGAGCTTGGGAGTACCATCAGGGATGATTTGGGCCATCTATGCACTCTATGCGCAGGTGACTGGGAGGGTACAGTGTCAGGAGGTATGTCTGAGGCCATTGCTAGCACCATCGGTGTTAAGCAAAGCTGCCCACTCTCTCCCACTCTATTTGGTCTCTACATCCACGAGATTGAGGACTACATTCTCCGGGTTGGAGGAGAGGGTGCAGACCTCGCAGGTACACATGTCCACATTTTATTATATGCCGATGACATTGACTTGATTTCAGAGTCACCCGAGGGATTACAACGCCACCTAGATGCCCTGGATGAGTTTTGTACAATGAGAGGCTTGACAGTAAACCTTGGCAAGACCAAGGTCATGATCTTCCACACCCCCCCCCCCTTGGTGAGGAATGGAGCAGGATTCACATCTGACGGTGGTAGATTGAGGTGGTCACTTCTTATGTCTACCTCGGAGTCACATTCACGAGCTTTCCTGGCCCCTTCAGTATGAGACAGGCAGCCACCGATAGACTCACACGAGGATATGCAGCTTTAGCCATGTTAGAGCGTAGATGTCACCAGGCACACTTCCAAGAGCCCTGCACGAAGGGGTGGCTATTTGACACACTAGTCAGACAAGCTATGATGTATGCTGCGACAATTTGGGCCCCAAGCCTCACAGTCACCCAGTGCAGTGCGATCGAGAGGCCACAGGTACGTATGATCTCGCGACTATTTCACGGGAAATAGTCGGTACCACACGACATCATCAAGGCAGAGCTAGCTGCACCACCCATGGTAGTAGATGCACTATTCCAGACTATCTCCTTTATTCAGAGGGTGAGGGAGCTCCCTACAGACAAACTCACACACAGAGCTTTTGAGGCATCTATACAGAGATCAGAGTCAGGATATGAGAGAGCTTGATACACTCAGGTTAGAGTTTTGTTTGATAGTCATGGACTTGATATGGACAGATTGCCGTCGTTTCAGTATGACCCAGACTCACCTCACATCCACCTCTCTTATCATGAGAGGAATGTTGTGCTCAGACAGGATCTCTGGCAGCTCTACATTAGTCAGACATGGCACACACCACACATGGGATCGAGACTATCGCACTACCGAGACCAGTTCTTAGACATATTGGCGGACGGTTTCATTCAGCGACCACGTTACATGGATACTTACATGCCTCATAGCTCGAGGGTAGCGATTAGCTAGTTGAGAGTCTCATCACAGACTGGCAGAGCCGGAGCCATTTACAGAGAGGAGCGAATATGCAGGGTATGCAGAGTAGAGATGGAGGATGAGGAGCACTTTGTATGCAGATGTAGCGCATATAATGGCATCAGAGGTAGGTACGAGACTGTTTACATGGCAGCCCACCCTCCGAGAGATCATGGACTCTAGAGACCAGCGACAGCTCGAGCGATTCTTACTAGAGATACAGAGTCACAGAGATTCCCTACTCCCCGCCTACTGTATAGCCCATACAGGAGGGAGACAGAGTCAGCTCACTGAGTTCTTTGTTCCACGACGTGCTACAGCCCTCCCCCCCTCAACCCACACACCGAGTGGGGTGACTCTTCAGCAGGCTCAAACTTCTCGAGCTAGGAGACAACCCCGTGCTATAGGATATCGGACCTTGAGACTTCACCGACACCAGATTGCGGGGATCCAGGCTCGTGACCATCGCACCATGGAGGAGAGACGATCCCAGATGATGGTTGATCCCGTTGCAGCTATCTGGATGGCCCTGAATCCACCTCCACCTATGTATCACATCTTACACCCGCCCACTAGCACAGGATGGAGCTAATTAGTCGTTTCATATGCATTCTCATGCTTGTTGTACTACCCTTTTCATATAGACTATCATAGCTATCACACTCCATACACCCCCCCCCCCCCCACTTTCATGGGTATCTCTACATGCATATTACGGAGATATGTATCAGCTTTACCAGTTTTTTTTCAGCACTTTTATCTTCTCTAATAGACAGAAGATACACCCATGTACATCGATTTGTCTCATAGGCCGAGTTCGGCCTCCTAATAGATGTAAAAACACTTTCTTCTTCTTCTTCTTCTCTCTGTGGCATCACGAGATCTTAACATAGCTTGAGGTACGTCATGTTGGGATGTCGAGACCAGAGATTGGTTGGCTAGATATGGATTTGACATAGACAAAGTACCACCCATGCAACATGATACGCATGTTTTTTTGAGCTTTTACAACTGCTTTGTATGACTTTGTTGAATTCCTAGAGAGTTTCTTGTTCTCTAATTCTAGTCTTTTTTCGTGGTTTTGTTCCTTATCCAATGCAAGCTTCATAAACGTGTGACTGACTCCAAAATAGGAGCACATGTATTTTGTTCCTAAAAATGCATTGGAGGAGCCTCCATGGTTGGTGTAAAAACTTTCATACTCACTTTCATCTAGATCTTAGAGCTCTCATAAAGAACATGTGCTCAAGGAATGAAAAAAAAATTTGTGTATCTTTAGGGTCTCCAAAACTCCCAAATTCAACTAAAAGAGCAAATGTAGCCAATTTATTGCTAGGTACAAAATCATGAGTTTGTGCACTTCCACATTCTAAAAGTGTCATTATGCATATCACAACTACCATTTTGGATGCAATCTAAGAAGTCTTTATCCTCATACTCATCATCGTCATTATCATTATCATGAACACATTCCTCTTCATCATCTCTCTTTTCAATATTCCCATAAGCACCACCTTTAGCTTTTCTAGTTATTGTATCATCCACATTGCATCGCATTAGTGAAATAAAACGATTCAATTTTCAATGTAGCATACCTCCCTCCACTTGACTGTGAAGTCATCCTCGACAAGAACTTCAAAAAAATCAATTGTTATTAATCACAAAATCCATTTCAATACATTTTACATTCTGTCGAATCAATCATCATCCCTATTACTTTCATTTAACTTATTTGATAGTTTAAAAACATTCAATCAAGTATCAGTAAAAAAGTTTGCATGAAAAATGTAATCAATCCATCACGCGAAGAGTTACACATAAGTGTAAGATTATCCAAAATGCCTTTTTCTTATTTTCTCCTCCCTCTAATATAATTATATACATGTATACCTAAGGCTAGAACCTCCTAAATGTTTTCCTTTCATCATATAAGAGAAGCATCACTCGTCAAATATATATCAAGATGTGAATGAGACTCTAGAGAGACATATGTTGGAAGCAATGTCGAAATAACATAAAACCCTAATTTCCAACAATCCTAATTTTTAGGGCAAAGCCAAATTTTGGTCACAGAAGGTCAAAAATTATTATAACAACTTCAGATAGTACTTCAAGGGAGCTTTCATTAGATATATAACATTCTATCATCAGAGGTCCAAAGGTGGTAGGAAACCCTAACCCTAATTTCTGTCATAAAAGGTTTTTTTACATAAGCAAGTTCCTCTCAGCATGTATATCAACAAAAGCAAAGTCCCACTACCTTTTTGGCGATAGCTTTTAATTTTTGTAGCTTTTCATGGATGCTTTCGCTGATCAAGTTCCAAAACTATATGTAGGACCCATGGGGGTCATTGCAAGCATCACATGAGGAACTCATCACTTGCTTGGAGGTGCTCAACGCAAGACTCTAGGCATCACATGAGTAGTACACTCATTGATCACTTGTTTATAGGTGACTAACTTCTGGAGGAGGTATGCTCTATCTTCTGGTGGAGCTTTGGAGGAGATTTTGGCAGCCAACCACCATCAGCATGCTGAATTTTGTGAGTAACAAGTTCTATTTTTTGTCCTCATCTTTTGGTGGTGTTGTTCCTAGGCTGCATGCCTTCTACATCAGCATAAGGAGTTTCCCTTGTTATTCAAGTTAGGGTTTGTTGTACAAACAGTTGTGGACTGTTTCTATTCACTCTAAACTCGCATATACACATTCTTCATACCTCTTAGGTACTTTATGAACAAACTCTTGTATCTAGTTCTCAAAATTCTACCTAGATTCAGATTTTGTAACTACATTCAGCACACATTGAGATTTTGTATCTACATTCAGCACAATTAGCACACATTCAGTTTTGTAGCGATATACACATTTTGTAATTTGGCATTCATATTAGAAAGTACAGGTAAGCATTCAGCTTAGTTTGACACTTTTGAAAAATTGTGTATTCTCTCTCTACTTCTCATTTATCTAATTTTGAGTCTTAAGGTGTGTATGCTAAGGTTCATTTGTTGGAAGATCTTGAAAACCTATGATTATTCTTATTGAGGCCCACCCCAATTCCAACATTTGGTATCAGAAGATGAGTGATTATAGACTTCAAAATTGCTTTATCTTCTGAAGACATGCTCTTCCAATTTTTGCTCAACAAGAGGTTAGTAAAGAAGAAGGACAAATTCTACCATAATTCTGATCATTTGGAACCTTTCGTTAGGCTTGGTTGAAGTTAGAGAATTTCTACCAAAGCAAGAATTCAACTAGGAAAGCACATGTAAGGAGTCAGTTAGCCAACACAAGGATGAAAGTTGGCGAGACAATTCAGTCGTACATTTCGAAATTCAAAGACTTACATAATCAGTTCTCAGTTTCTGAAGTAGCCAAGTTTATGCACAATCACATCAAGATTCAGTGGAAATCAGTTAAAAGGTATATTTTCAAACATCCAAAGTTTTGCAAAGATCCGAAGTTTTGTAAACATCCGAAGTTTCGCACATTTTTGTATTTTATGCCATTATGACATTGAAGGGGGAATTGTTGGAAACAATGGCATAATAACATAAAACCCTAATTTTTGGGACTTAATCAGATTTTGGTCATCCAAGGTCAAAAATTATTATAACATCATCAGTTAGTACTTCCGGAGAACTTTGGTTTGATATATAACATTCTATCATCAAAGGTCCAACGATGATAGAAAACCCTAACCCTAATTTCTGTCATAAAAGGTTTTTTTACATAAACTATTCCTCTTAGCGTGTATATCAAGGAAAGCAAAGTCCCACTGTCATCTTATGCATAGATATGGAGATCGCTGCAATATTACATCCAAAAAGCGAAAAATAATTATGATTGCAAATTTCAGCTTTTTTGGCGATAGCTTTTAATTTTCATAGCTTTTCACGGATGCTTTTGTTGACCAAGTTCCAAAACTATATATTCATTGATCACTTGTTTAGAGGTGACTAACTTTTAGAGGAGGTGTGCTTTATCTTCTGGTGCAGCTTTGGAGGAGATTTTGGCAGCCAACCACCATCAACATCTTGCTGAATTTTGTGAGTAACAACTCTTATTTCTTGTCCTCTTCTTTTGGTGTTGTTATTCCTAGGCTGCATGCCTTCTAGATGAGCATAAGGAGTTTCCCTTGTTATTCAGGGTTTGCTGTGCAAACCATTGTAAATTGTTTCTATTCACTCTAAACTCACATACACACACTCTTCATACCTCTTAGGCACTTCATGAACAAACTCTTGTATCTAGTTCTCGAAATTCTACCTGGATTCAGATTTTGTAACTACATTCAGCACACATTCAGATTTTGTATCTACATTCAACACAATTAACACACATTCAGTTTTGTAGCCATATACACATTTTTTTATTTGACATTCATATTAGACAGTGTAGGTAAGCATTCAGTTTACTTTGACACTTCGAAAATTTGTGTATTCTCTCTCTATTTCTCATTCATCTAATTTTGAGTCTTAAGGTGTCTATGCTAAGGTTCATTTGTTGGAAGATCCTAAAAACCTATGATTATTGTCATTGCGGCCCACCCCAATTCCAACAATATATATATAGTAACCTATCTTTGGAAAGAACTTGCGAATTCATAAAGAAACAAACACCTCATAAATCTATCAAAAATAGTCCCATATTATCTATACACATATAATAATTATGCTCTTCATAAGTGTTGATTTCGAGTCAATTGAGCCACAAAGAGTCTCATCCTCGTGTTCCCTCACATGCCTTACACCTTCCCATCCAGGTGATCGCTATCTTCTCCTCTCTTCTCCTACCACTCATGATTGAGAAATTTTTGAAATTTTAAGCTGGTTTTTCTTTTTTTGAAATTTTTGATTGAGAAATTTTTGAAATTTTAAGCCCGTTTTTTTTTTCATTTTTCTTTTGTTTTCACAAGTCTTCCTATAATGAAATTGGATGCGATTCTTGGCCTTGACCACCCGACCAAGTTTGTTCCATCCATCTATCAACTCAGCTTAGCGTGAGACACGAATATTGTACATAGAACATGCACATGTGAAGCCCATAATGACACTTGGTGTGGTTCATTTTATGTTGGTTTTGGATGCGTCTCCTTGCCTTGACCACCCGATCAAGTTTGTTCCATCCATCTATCAACTACGCATAGCCCCATCATGGCTCATTGGCACACATATGTAGATAGTTTTTGTTTGTTTGTTTTTTCATGGATCCCCAAAGATTAGGGAGAAAGCAAAAAGGTTTTTTTAGTGCCCTTTCCCATCACATCATATATATTCTCCTCTCTTCTCCTACCACTCATGATTGAGAAATCTTGAAATTTTAAGCTAGTTTTTTTTTTCATTTTTCTTTTGTTTTCACAAGTCTACCTATAATGAAATTGGATGCGATTCTTGGCCTTGACCACCCGACCAAGTTTGTTCCATCCATCTATCAACTCAACTTAGCGTGAGACACAAATATTGTACATAGAACATGTATATGTGAAGCCCATAATGACACTTGGTGTGGTTCATTTTATGTTGGTTTTGGATGCGTCTCCTTGCCTTGACCACCCGATCAAGTTTGTTCCATCCATCTATCAACTAAGCATAGCCCCATCATGGCTCATTAGCACACATATGTACATAGTTTTTGTTTGTCTATTTTTTCAGGATCCCCAAAAATTAGGGAGAGAGCAAAAAGGTTTTTTTAGTTTCCATCACATCATACATACACATATCCGTAGATTTTCCATTCGGGAACCGTCGGACAAATGCATAAGGATATAAAAGTAAAAAGTATGGAATTTGTTCGAAAATATCATACATGATATCATAGATTTAGCACAAAAAGAATTGAGAATTTGAAATATGGTATATACAATAATATAATATTAAAGATCAACGTTTTGTTGACTACTAATGAGAGAAGGGGAAAATCATAAGTACGAAAATTTCCATACTTCAACCATACGCATACATTTTCATACGTATGGTATTGTTTTCATACGCGTCCAAAAATAACTATGCAAATATCCCCAATTTTTTTATATATCGATCTCCTCTCTTACATAACTCACTAGAACATTGGCATTATATGTTATAATCGACTTAAGTCTTTGACAAATCTAGGCAGGCTTTACTTCATTCATCCTTCAACTTTTTCTAAAATTGTTACATTGTGTATACCTCCTAAAGATCTCACTCAAGCTTTCCTCGCATTTGACAAACAATGCATTCTCGAGGGTGTGTCACATCTACCGTCTCCTTTGAGCATTAGATGACACAATTTTAGTGTGTGCCACTATTGTTTCCTCCGAGCTCCTCTTTTCGTATCATCTCAATTTTTTCAAAAGAACATCTCTCATTATAGCCAACTCTCCATCGTAACTCTAAACTATGACTCTTCTTCGTCCAACTCTCAACAAATCTCTCTAAGCACCTCTTTAGATATCGGCTTTATCTTTCTCAACTCATCTACCTTTTTTCCTAAGTCCTAACTCAACCATTCTCTCTCAAGCACTCTTAATTCATTAGCTCTCAACTTTACAAATCCTCCAACTCTCTCACCCAACCTCATGATCATCTCTCCTCTTTAGGTTCCCACATCTCTCTTCAATCATTAATATATTTAGACTCTCTTTGCCTTTTTCTTTCCAACTACTAAGATCTCCTAACCATCCCCTAACTAGCACTTCACTTGAACCTAAACTACTTCGGAAAAACTCAACTTCTCCTCATCTTACTCCTCACTTCTATTTCATCTCACCATCATTTTATAACCATCATTTCCAACCCTTCCCTTCTCTTCTCTTAATTGCTACTACTCAGATTCCCTCCCCATACTCCTCCCTTTCCAACTCTCCATTTCTTTCTAATCCTTTCTTACTCCATTTACAATATACATCATTCCTTTCAAGTTTCACTCTTCTTTTCATTTTTCTTTGCATCCCACTTGTTGCTTCATTTCTTCTCTCTCTATTTCTCTCATCTACAAATCCCAAGTTTTCTAAGCAAACAATCTCCTAAGATCATTATTTAACGCACTTGAAATATGACAACCAAGCGATGAGGTTGAACCAAACCACACAAAACCAAAAAAAAACAGTTGCATACATTGTTCTTTTTATCAACAATATAAACATACTAAAAGCAAAGTATATACAAGCAACCAAACTCTTCAATACTCCTTGTTTCGAGAATCACTTCTTTTTCTTATCCCCTTAAGATTTCCTTTTGTTTTCTTTTTTGGCATGCTTACTCTCGCATTCTCACTCGATTCTTCTTTCTCGTCAAACTCTCTTTATGACTTCTTTGAACAAAACCACTTTCATTTAGTTCCATCAATAATTGATTCATTATTGATTTTATAACATTTCACATGTATTCAAGATAGTTTTCATGTTTTTGTTCAAAATGATTTCCTCTACTCCTCAATTCTTCACATCATTAGAGATCTGAGTCAATCCTAACTCACACAAATAAGTATTCCTGATCTTCTGTCACTTCGTTGTGTAAATTCTTGATCTTCTCTTGAAACTTCTCATTTTGTAGCTCCAATTCAAGCGTCCTTTTATTGTTTTCCTAACAACCCTCTTTTAATCTCACTAGTAAAGGAAACAGATTTTCATTTTGTTCCTCGATCTCAATTACTCTTTTACTCTAGGAAAGACTATCTCGCACTAGGTGAACTTATGGCATTCTTGAATAAGATGTGCCAAATCTATCCCTAGTAGGATAAGCAAAATGATGACACGTTTGTTATCATTAGAAAGCTTCTTTTAAAATCTAACTTTTGCTCAAAACCACTTGCCTTCGCTTTCCTTGGTTGTGATTGTGCACACTCATTTGATCTAGCTCATGTTCTTGCAACTTGCTTGTTCGCTGATTTTCTCTTACTCGCTCACTAGCTATGAGAACTCAAAGATTCATTTGAATACACGTGTATTCTCAAAATCACCTACACACTTTGAAATAGCTCACTTCTCTTACCAAAGAGCCATAGGTTTTTGTTCACCTTGATGCTCTGACTCTTTCTCCTACCACAAACCACTAAAAAACCTACACCATTATCCAGCGGGCGTGGTTTAGCGGATGTGCCTTGTACTCTTAGGCTGATGGCCAGGGTTCAAGTCCCGCCCGAGGCTGGATGCTTCAGAGTTCCCCAAGATGGGTGTCTCTACCTTACGAGGTTGGGTGTGTGTGTGTCTTTCCAATTCATTGTACTCTCAAAAAAAAAAAAACCTACACCACAATGATTAACAATAGAAAACAAACACACATGCACTATTTGTATGCACACACATAGGCTCTCACTTCCTCTCTCTAGGTATATTTCCCTCTCACAAGGCACACCACATAGCCACACCTATTTCTTTCACTTTCAATTTCTAATGCACAACTCTCTCTCTCTCTCTCTCTCTCTCTCTCTCTCTCTCTCTCTCTCTCTCTCTCTCTCTCTCTCTCTCTCTCTCTCTCTCTCTCTCTCTCTCTCTCTCTCTCTCTCTCTCTCTCTCTCTCTCTCTCTCTCTCTCTCTCTCTCTCTCTCTCTCTACAGAGACGGTCGGATCATCATTGATGGACGGCCCATTGACTAGGGATTCGCGGCCTATGAGACAGCACACCAGGAGGTGCACATTGCAGTCTGGAACTGCAATGGATCTTTATGGACACATCCAGGGCACCTCGAGGAGGTGATGGAGGGCAGAGACATTATCTTCTTGACAGAGACACACGAGAGCCCGGGGAGGAGCCTACCGAGGATTGAGGGCTATATGTGGGAGTCAGCTCACCGCCGCCTGATGAGACAGCACACCACACGGGGATCAGGAGGAGTAGCCGTGCTCTATAGACAGTCGTTACAGCACAGGGTACAGGTGGTAGCCAGAGACCCAGAGGCACGTTTCATGTGGATACGCTTGCAGCTATCAGAGGAGAGAGCAACGTACTTCGCCGTATGCTATATTGCACCCATTGGTTCACGCTTCACACATTCCCCTGAGCAGCTATCAGGAGGGGAGGGACCAGACACCACATCGCCATATGACTGCCTCAGTGACACGATTATGGAGTATACCGGGATGGGTGAAGTCTTCCTTGTAGGAGACTTCAATGCCCGCACTCAGAGCCACCAGTGTGATATCTACGACTTTGACGACCCTGAGATGCTTCGTACCATAGAGGACATGCCTACACTCAGAGCCTCAGCCGACACCGCCACACCCACCTTATATGGCCGACACTTACTCCAGATGGGAGAAGCACACCGTCTCGTTATATATAATGGGATGGAGAGCTGGCCCACCTCGCGCGGTCTCACCTGCATTCCACCCACGACACCACAAGGGGGCAGTGTGGTAGACTATGTTATCGGACCTCCGGAGGCGACACATCTGATCACCTCATTCACTATCCCATCCTTACCGATTGGAGCTGATCACGCATATCTTGCCCTATCCATTCGCGGCTCACCATGCATACCCCACCCCGTCACCCTACAGCCACGAGCCCGTACCACCATTCACTTTAGACATGAGCTAGCACATATCTATAGCTCCCATGTTCGAGAGAGCATCTACTCCCTTGATCCCTCTGCCTCCTTGGACACCCTCACCGCCCACTTCTCCTCGATCCTCCATACATCCGCTACTCTCAGCTTCCCATACACCACCCACAGCACTGCACATCCGACACGGCTGGGGCATACACCCCAGAATAGATGGTACGATGAGGAGTGTAGGCGACTATACCGACATCTAAGAGCACAGAGTATCTTGGGATCCATCACAGAGAGGGAGGCACGACGACAGATGCGAGCCCTCACACGCCGGAAGCGGCGAGCTTTCGAGGAGAGACAGGAGGCAGAGTTGATCGACCTTCTCATGAGTAGGGATTGTGCCACCGCGTGGAGGGCACTACGTGAGCCACGTCCACCTACACCCATAGCAAATCCTTCGACTTGGCACACCTACGCCCAGAGGTTATATGACGTCCAAGGACAGCCACCATTACCGATTCCTTCCACACCGCGTCCGGTGATATCCACCCTCTTCACAGCAGGCATGGTACGACAGGCCATCCATAGGCTACAGCATGGCCGTTTTGCAGACCACACGGGGCTACAGGGAGAGCACTTTATATACGCAGCAGATGTAGTTTCCCACTTGATCGCCCATCTCTTCAACCGTGCTTTGGTTGAGGGATTACCCGACTCATGGACTATGCATACCATTACGCCTATCCATAAGTCCGGCGATATGATGGACCCAGGGAACTACAGGACTATTATGGTAGGCCATATCCTGGCCAAGATCTATGGGGCAGTACTAGAGGCAGAGCTCAGTACACACACTGAGGCAGCGGGGATCAGAGCACCCGGCCAGGCAGGCTTCCGCCGCACTTTCTCCACCATCGACCACATCTTCGTGCTTCGTTGCTTGATTGAGAGCGCGAAGGCGAGGCAGCAGAGACTATACTGTTGCTTTGTGGATTTCCGCAAAGCCTTCGATATGGTCCCTCGAGAGAGACTACTACGGAGGCTCCAGGAGTTACAGCTTCCATCAGACATGCTATGGGCCATCCACGCTTTGTATGCACGAGTCACAGGCAGGGTACGCTGCCCCGACGGTCTATCAGACAGCCTTGTTAGCACCATTGGTGTGAAACAAGGTTGCCCTCTCTCACCCACTCTCTTCGGTCTCTACATCGACGAGATCACGGAGTATATATAGCGAGCAGGAGGGCGAGGAGGAGACCTCGGAGGTACGCAAGTACATATCCTATTATATGCTGATGACATTGTCCTGCTCTCAGAGTCACAGGAGGGGTTGCAGTCACATTTACAGGCGCTCGATACCTTTTGCATGGAGAGAGGACTCACAGTGAACCTTGGCAAGACCAAGGTCATGATCTTCCATACCTCCAGGACAGTACGCCATCGCGCCTCTTTCACAACAGCTGGAGGACAGATAGAGGTAGTGGACTCCTACGTCTACCTAGGTATCACCTTCTCGGGCAGCACAGGGGTATTCTCCATGGCACAGGCTGCGAGAGATAGATTGACGCGAGGTTATGCGGCACTTGCAGGATTGGAGAGACGCTGCTTTCAGACACATTTTCAGGAGCCCCGGACTAAAGGGTGGCTCTTTGACACTCTAGTGACACCCGCATTGATGTACGCAGCAGCAGTATGGGCACCAGGGATCACAGAGGCGATGTGGACGCAGATTGAGAGGCCCCAGATCACCATGATATCACGCTTGCTGCGCAGCAAGCCCTCCGTTCCACATGACATTATACGAGCTGAGCTTGGCACACCACCGATGCTTGTGGAGGCCCTCTTCCAGTTCGTGACCTTTATTCTGAGAGTCAGAGAGCTCCCCACTAGCCGACTCACCAGGCTTGCATTTGAGAGCTCTAGACATTTGGCAGAGACAGGGCATGAGAGAGTATGGTATGCACAGACTTACCGACGGTTAGCAGACCATGGCATGAGCATTACGGATCTCCCCCCTTTTCAGTATGACCTCTCTTCCCCCCACATTACCCTCTCTCGTTCGGAGAGGAATAGGATCATCCGTCAGGACCTACTACAGATACACGTCAGGGAGACATGGATAGCACCACGGGGGCCTCTTCCCACAAAGAGGCAACACTACAGAGAGCACTTCCTGACTGTGACAGCGGATGGTTTCATTCAGAGACCACGATACATGGATACATATATGGCACCAGCTGAGAGAGTGGCCATTGGGCAGCTCAGAGTATCATCACACCAGCTTGAGATTGAGATTGGGCGAGCCACACATACCCCCAGGTATGAGCGATTATGCAGGATATGTAGAGAGGAGGTGGAGGACGAGGAGCACTACACATGTAGATGCCAGGCATATGAGGACATCAGAGACCGCTACCCACAGCTCTTCAGGGGGCCTAGAGAGATCAGGGCTTTATTGGGGACAGAGGACCAACGCCCTCTAGGTCGTTTCCTAGTGGAGCTCCAGCACCATCGCGCATCACTCCTCCAGCAGCAGATGGAGATACACCTGACCCCCCCCCTTAGACTTATATTACAGATTTTTTCAGACCCACATACACTCGAGGGCCCAGCTCGATGTGGGGTGTCACATTACACAGAGCAGAGGAGCTTAGACGACAGCGTCGACGATCGAGACCCCTTGTCCGGAGAGCTCGTCCACATCAGAGAGAGATTCAGGCGATTCACGCACGCCATGACATGGAGATACAGAGACGTCAGCAGCGCACCCCTATCGATTTGGACGCCCAGAGCATTTTGAGGATCGCCATGATGCCTTACCCACCGATGCATTATATCCTACACCCACTCCAGGCATTTAGGGGGTTGTGATACCATCGAGCCTCCCCTCCCTATGCATATCATATTTGTATCTCACCCATTGAGCATATAGAGTGCATACCCATAGCACCCCACACCCTTGATACCAGCTACTATCCCTCCTTTTATACCCGTTTGCAGTACTCACACTTTATTTTCGTTTTGGATCACAGTGGATTGGATCATACTGATGTATATGTTTTGTCTCATAGGCCGATTTTGGCCTCTAATAGACGTTAAAAAGTCTTTCTTTCTCTCTCTCTCTCTCTCTCTCTCTCTCTCTCTCTCTCTCTCTCTCTCTCTCTCTCTCTCTCTCTCTCTCTCTCTCTCTCTCCCCCTCCCCCCCCTCTCCCCCATCTCTCTCTACCTATCTCACACACTTCAACACTCTCACTTGATCTCTTTCGCACAACATGAATATTCACATAGTGCTCCTCCCTATCTCCCTTCATCATTAAAATGGTTAAAAGAAGCCATACCTAAGTCCTGCAATTGTGACAAAGTACTTGTAAAGAGAGATAAGTGTTCAGCTCCACTCTTAGACTCATTTAGCTGCATGCCAACAAGCTTCCTCATCAAATGCACTTGGTTAACAGGAGTAGTGTTTTCATAAGTTGCTTTCAACTTTGCCCATATTTCTGAAGCAGAGGTCAAACCTTTGAGATCTACCAAGATTTCATCAGAGACAGCCATCTTGATATATGAAACAGCCTTCTTGTTCAAGATAAGCCGTTCATCTTGTGACATGTCCTCTGGTTTTTCCGCCTCCAATGCCCTATCACAATCCTTCAGAAAGAGAATACCTTGCATTCTCTCCTTCCACAAGTCGAAACCTGTTCCCTCAAATCGTCGAATCTCAAATAGATTCTTCACATCTGAGGAAGATGACGCCATAATTGCACAATGAAGAGGTTAGTGTGCTGAAAGTTTGGGCAAAACGCACCAAAATCAAGGTACCACCTCTAAAAATAGTGCACAATAGCTTCAAACACATGTAGGAGCAAAATAGAGCAAAATGGAGCACAAAATCAAAATCTGAAATTTTCTAAAAAAATTTTGCAGAAAATTCCAGCAAACTAATTTCTGCTTGAAATCAACAAATTTGACTTCTTTTGACCTCAATGTGTGTACATAAGGCTATAACGCAGCCTTTAGAATCAAATAGGAGCAAAAGCCCCAAATTTTGCTTCAAAAATTCCTGAAGTTCTCAAGAAAATGTAACACATTGCTGTACATAAGCAATTTCTTTTGCCACAATCCAATACATAGGGTACTAGACCTGTGTATTGCTGCTATGACCTGTGAAACACTTGTTTAGACCTGCAAAACACCTGAAAACAGCCTCTTATGGGCTGTTGAAATGCCCAAAGTGATAGTCTTGGCTTCGGAGCAACTTTCTTCATGAAACTTTCTAAAAAACACAAAATTTGCTTCAGCTTTGCTCCGGGCTGAAGTAATCCTCCAAAAATAGCACTTTTATCGCGAAAAAAAAGAAGGTTTTTCGCGATGAAATTCTCCCAAATGCAAGAAAACACCTTCAGCTTAACATAGGCTGAAGTAGAAAAGCACTTGGAGCAACTTTGTCGCGATAGAACATCTCAAGGCTCTGGTACCAGTTGAAAGAGGCCGTTGAGAGCTACGTCGTTGTGTGCTCGGTTACTCCAAACGCCAAGGGAGTGGGCTGCTACGTGAGGAGAGAGAAACCTGCGTAGAAATTTGGAGAAGAAGATGGAGAAGCTGAAGTTGAAGAAGTCCCAATCAAGTAGTGAGAGATTTGGGACCAAGTCTTATTGATAAGTGACTTTTAGGTCATTTGGGCATGTTCACACATGGCCAATGACCAAAAGTCATAAAAATAATGTAAATACCTATAACTCCTCAATTTTTTTGGGGTCCAAAAAATATAACAAAAATATAGAAGAGAGCTTTCACATGGAAGGGTCAAAATATATAAAAAGGAGAGTCCTTGGGGCCTTTATCCCCAACACTAGTAGTAG
>CM035431.1:115055245-115065245 GCA_020310875.1 Ceratopteris richardii
TTGTTACCTACTGAAAACCAAACTCCCCAACTTTCTAAAGCAGTTGCTATTCTTTTGCCCCTCCATACAGGCTCGCAACAGCCCCCTCTTTCTTCCTTCTATTCTTGCCTATTCGAACCGATCCAGCGTTCAACATTCAACTCTATGTTGTCCTCTATGTTGTCCGCTCAGTGATAATAAGACCTCGTTTCTGATGCGCTAAAAGAGCAACATTCCCCTCAAACATCACCTTCAACTCTCTACCCTCAGCTTCCTCGAAGACATCCTCCAAAGTCCTTTTCGCACCCCTCCTCATAGCAAGCTCTCTCTCTCTCTCTCTCTCTCTCTCTCTCTCTCTCTTCCAAGGTAAATCATGTAAGTGTGATCTTCCCCTAAGCCACGATGTAGCACATTATATGTTTTGTTGAGTGTATAAGTTGCCAATCATCTTCAATGAGCTATAAGTTGAGGTGGATGCGATACATTTTGAGGTTGAATGTGATACTACTATCTAAAAGAATTCCCTCCTACACAATAGACGTTCAAGTCTCACCCCATAATTTTGGTGACAATGCATGCTTTTGCCAAACCGAACCCTATAGTACCTAATTTTATTTACATTACTTCTAACAAGCCGAATGATGCACATGAAACCAAATAGAAAGTTCTAGCCAGGGTTTCCCAAGAAGACCAATAATGTATTTCACATTTCGAGTATTAGGGTACATTGAAAGTAAGTGTAGTTTGGAAAGAGATGCATCTCCTAGTAGGAATTGTCCAAAGAGTAGAGACTATTATACCTCGGATTTCCCAAGGATGAAGGCAAGCGATCAAGGTGGCATCAACTTAGGAGTCGTACCTCACATGCAAGTGATCACACTAGGTAGACAACTTGAAGAAAACAAGGTGGGGCATTTCAAGTTGAACCGTGAAGGAGACATGGGAGAATGATCCCCACTATTTGAAATGACGAAGCTAGGAAAAACCCCTAGAGTCTACTAAGTGTGCATTAGGAGAAGGACCTAAGTAGGATGCTATAAACACAACTTCAATCTAACAAATAGACAACCTAAAAGCTAACCAATGAGCAAAACAATGAGGTTTTGGGAGGATTCGAAGTATTGGATATGTCGTATAGGGCTAGTCTATAATAGCTTTATCGTTTTGCACCAAGGACTAGCCATACAACTCCATGAGATTGATAAGGTGAATGAATGAATGATCTCCTCACAACCAAGCCTCACATATATAGCCTCCTCAAGGGGTAGTTGAATAAAATGGGTCACCCAATGAGCAAAACAATGAGGTTTTGGGAGGATTCGAAGTATTGGATATGTCGTATAGGGCTAGTCTATAATAGCTTTATCGTTTTGCACCAAGGACTAGCCATACAACTCCATGAGATTGATAAGGTGAATGAATGAATGATCTCCTCACAACCAAGCCTCACATATATAGCCTCCTCAAGGGGTAGTTGAATTGGGAAAGTGATTATATGTCCACCGTGTGTCTCATTCCTCTAGAGTCCACTAGAGTGGTTGGTCAGTGATGTGTCCCAATTCACTTGAGTTAACTCAAGTGAACTTTTAGAAGGCCTTGGAGCGCTTGGCCAAAATCCTCTTTGATGTCTCTAGTGGGATTTCAATCCAAGACCTTCCCCTTCCTATCCTTGAGACTTAACCACTAAGCCAAGTAACTTACTTGGTTTTACTATAGAATCCTAGGCTTATCTTAAGCCAAAGCCACTTTATAACATTCTTTCCCCTTGAAATGATTTTTTACCTCAAAAGTTGTGATATATATATATAAAAGCTACCCCCCCAGCCTCATGTTCTAACCTAAAAGAACATGCTTTGATTTGTTCATTCATCCATTCAGTTTCTAACTTAAAACTAGAAAGTGGTAAACCTTTGATGGATTGTAGAAACTCTTTCCCAAATGGAATTTTCTTTAGTTCCGTCCTTCGATTTTACCAAGCACTCTTCATACAAATTATTATAGTACATTTTTCTCAGGTGTGAAGTATCCTTTCAGGTTCACGAAGAATTATTTCATTTATTGGAAGTGGAATTATTATATGTTATCCAGCAAGATTATTTGAATTTGTCAGACTCTTTCTAAGTCGGCTAACATAGAATACTAGATAAATCCAACTTTGCTCTAGGAGTTGTAATTCATATGCCCACATGCCAACTTTTTTGATAATTAGACAAGGACCATAGTATCTTGGCGATAACTTAATGCATTTTTTATTCTTTGTCTTTTTTGACCTTTATAAAACTTGGAGATAAATTTGATCTCCAACTTGAAAAGAAATTTCATGTCTTTTTAGATCAGTATAAGCCCTTGCTCGATCTTGAACTCATTTCAAATTTTCCTTGGTCAACTTAAGCTTAAAGTTCATTTCTTTAAGGAATTATTGAGCTACTTGAATCCTTTCATTTGAAGTCCCAGTACATACAAAGACATAGGCTTGGACCCATGCGTCAACATGAATGGAGTGAGTTTAGTTGATGAATTATTATCACTATTGTAGGCAAATTGAGCTAAAGGAACCCCCAATTAGTTTGTTTGGAGGTAACATATGCTCTCAATATGTCTTCCAAAATCTAATTGACTTTTTCAGTTTGTATGTTTTTCTGAAATGTTCATATGTACTCATGCTCAATTTACTCTCAAGTCTACTAAAGTCTATTGGCCAAAATTGACTTGTAAATCTAGAATCTCTATCAGAGACTATGTCTATTTGAAGACCATGGAGTCTATAAAGTTCAATTACAAATATTTTTGCCAATTCAAGGAACTTATAAGCAATTTTCATTGATATAAACTGAGCTAACTCAGTCAATCAATCCACTACTACCCAAACTAAATCATAACATTTCTAGGTGCAAGGTAACCCTATAATGAAGTCCATGATATATGCTTTCCCATTTCCCTTTGGGAATCTCCAAAGGATGCAAAAATCCTCCAATTTTCAATATTTAAAACTTATTCATTTGATATTTATGGCATTTAGTACATATCTTTGTACATATTGATGTATATTAGACGAATAAAAATGTCCATAAACTAATTCATAGGTTTAGTGAACACCTAGATATCCTTCATTTGGGGTATCATGGCACTTAAAAAGTACTTGATTTTGTATATCCAACTTACTTGGGACACAAAACTTTCCTTTATAAAGCAAACATTCATCTTTGAGGGAATGTTTTTTAAAGTTTCCTTCAAAAGTACTTGCTTCATTTGCTTAACCTTAGTTGGGATCTTTTTGGTAGCTTCCTTTCAAAGTATAAATAAATTCACTTTGAACTTGTACAAAACTTATATTGTTCAACATGAGCATCCAACTTAGGGTATCTCCCACTGTATTGAACTTTCTTCTTCTATATCTGAGTTTGTAATCAAACTCTTGAAGTTCTTCAGCCCATCTAGCTTTTCTACCTCTCAAGGTTGGTTGCTTTGAAAACCACTTGATGCTCTCTTGATCAAAGACAATTGTTACCTTTTATCCATACAAGTAAGAGCATTAATGATAGCAAACATTTCTTTATCATAGGTAGAATAGTTTTGTTGAGAAGGAATTAGCTTTCTACTTTCAAAAGCTGTTGGTCAACCATCTTAGCTTAGTACTACTCCTATTGTAGATGAACTTGCATATGTTTCTAATTGAAGGACAGGGGCTAAAGCTAAAGCAAGTTTCAAATCTTGGAAACTCTTTTCTTGTTCTTGTTTCCAATAATTTCTTATGCTTCTCCTTGAGCTCATTAGTCAAGGGTACAATTATCTTGACATATCCAACCACGAAATTCCTATAATATCTTGTCAATCCAAGAAAACTTTGTAATTATCAAATAGTCTTTGGATCAAGCCATTCAAGAATTACTTGGACCTTTTAGGGTCAACTTAAATTCCCTGTACGAATACAGATTCCCTTCATGGATATAATATGACTTAAATACTTTACTTTTGGTATAAAGAAAACACTTTTAGATTCTTTACCATAAATTTTACCATCTCAAAGAAGTTCAAAAAGTTTTCTCAAGTGTTCCAAATGACTCTCATCATCTTTACTAAAGATTAGAATGTCATCAAGGTAATTTACATAAAATTTCCTCAAGTATGGCACTAACACTTGATTCATTAAATTCATAAATATTGCAAATGCATTTCTTAACCTAAACAACATCATTAAAAATCCATAGTGTTTGTACTTTGTTTTGAAGGTTTTCTTGGGGATATCTTCTTCTTTAATCCTTATTTGATGATATCCTTGACACAAATCAATCATTGAAAAGATTTCATATCCCTTTGAGTTGTCAAAGAGGCCTTTTACAAGTGGCATAGGGAAATTTTCTTTATCGTCAAATTGTTTAGGGCCCTATAATCTATGCACTACCTCATTGTTCCATCTTTCTTTCGTACAAGAAGGATGTGTGTGGCCCAAGGCAATTGGCATGGATGTATAAATCATTTGTCCAAAGATACTCCTTGATTTGTTTTTTGACTTCCATAATATGAACATATAGGATTTGGTATGGGTTTTGGAATTTGGCTTGATCATCATAAATAGATCTATGCTATGATCGATGTTTCCACGAGGGGGTGGAAAGTTGTGGGGTAGTTCCACAAGGAACACTTCTTGAAAGCCTTATAGAAGTTGTTTAAACTTAAAAAATACTTCACAAGGAATGTGTGATGAGTCATACGAAACTTGTTCTTTATTATCAAAAGTATTTACATCGGTACGAAGGACCAAAAATGGCTAAGTCCTTCCTTCATTATTTACAAGTTTCTATATTTCTAAAATAGAAATCAAGGGAGTACTTAGAACATTATGCATGTCCTTGATTTTGTACATGACCTTATCATGCAAGAATTCCAAATTATTAGTAAAATATCTTCTAGAAAATGAAGGTCCCATACTCTAGAGCCACTCTTTCCCTAGTATCAAATCTACTCTATTTGTGTTCATAATTCGGAAATCCAACCTATCCTTGAAGTCTTGGATTTCAAGTTCCAAATTAGAGATCGTGGTTTTCCAAATGCAGGTGTCTTGACCTTGCACCATGGATACTGCATATCTATGCAGTGAAGGGATTTGAGGAAGATCTAACTTTTTCACAAGAGCATAATTGATAAAATTACGCATTGTCAAATCATCCACTATAATCCATATAGTATGACCTTTCACTGAGTCATGTAGCTTGAACAAATCATGTGACCCAATTCCTTATGGTTGCCACATGTTTTTAGAAACCTCAAATTGATGGGTATTGTCATAGTTCATTACATATACTTACCTAGCACTTGAATTTTCATCCAAGTTTAAGGTTTGTATCATATGAACCAATTTTTTTTCCTTTTCCTTTGTCAACCTCTTCCAACCAGATAGGCCCTACTCTACTATCCAGACTTCAGGCACTTGAAACACAAGTTGCCTTTCTGATCCCTTTCAAAATCTTTTGAGGAAGCATGTTTCTAAAAGCACAAGGCGTTTTAGACGTATGTTTCAAGGATTTTGATCCTTTGCCTTTATGCTTTACTAGAATTCATAGGGGATTGCCACAATCTAGTTGCATATCTAGGCATGAATTATCCTCATAGATTTGTGTTCTAATACATATATTCAGTCCTTTAACAGAGTTATGAAACTTGTGAAAGTCATCTAGATTTTTTAGTTTCACAATAATTTCTTGATGCTCTGAAATGTAAATTGACAATGATCGTCCCCTTTGTTGGAGCTTATCCCTAGTTTCATTACTCATCATTCTTGGGAAGGAACTCTTTCTTGAAGAGACTGGAAAATATATTCCAAGTTGAGGGTTTTTGTTGAGTCTCCAAGCGATTCATCCACCATGTTTAGATTTTCGTGCAAGATAGGCTAGCTTCTACTATCCTCATGTGTTTAAGATTATCTTTGAGTTGGTGGACATCTTGCCACTTTTCCAAGAATGTAAGGACAACATCCTTATTCCTAACCCTATCTTCTCCTGAGAAGTAAGGGGGTCAAAGATATTTTACTAAGGAAAGATCTAAGGAACGAGTTACACCTATATCTTTTCTCGATTGATTTGCAAAAGAGAAGTAGTAGGAGTCATCAAGCTAAGATGACTCATAGTACCAATCAAGGGGAATAAATCTATCCCGAAAATGGGAAACCCCTTTTCCACATAGATATTTAGAGATTACACACATGGAAGCAAAATGAAAAGAAGAATGTACTCCCAAAATGAAAGAGTGTGAGACTAAAAAATGAGTAGACCATGAAATCGAAAAAATCACATGGATTATAGTGAAATTGCCAAGAGCATGGTGCAGGCTCATCAAGCTTCTAACCAACTACACATTGGGGGAGAGGCCCTCATATAGAGTTGGAGGGGGCTCTCCAAAGTACATCAAATGTGGGATAATCCCCCTTGAAGGACAATGAATACACTGGTAGAAGCAAATGGCAAGGTACCCAAATACAAAAGAGATACGATATAAAATGGAAATAAAATGGAAATGGAGTGCCTCCTAGATATGAAATGGAGACGCACTCATGCGGATACAAATGGAAATGATGTAGGAGAAATCATGTTGTTAACACCCCCTTTGTAGCTCCATTTTGGAGCAATATGAATGTTGTAGAGGTCCACCAAGCATTGGAGCAAAGTTGAAGGTAGAGCCTTCGTGAACATGTCCGCTAGGTTCTCCTAAGAGGTACACTACTCAAGAGTAATCTCTTAAGATACAAGCTTCTCATGGATGAAATGGTACACGGTCTCGATGTGCTTCGTTTGAGTGTGGAACACTAGATTCTTGGCAATGGCCTAGGTTGACTGACTATCCATGGGGATGCATGTCGGAATAACCTGCAAAACATCAATGTCAAATAATAAACATCAAAGCTAGAGGGCCTCACATGCCACAAAGTTGGATGCTCGGTACTTGACCTCGGTGGATGACAGAGCAACTAGAGGTTGCTTCTTACTTGCCCAAGAGATGGGTACTAAGCCAAGCAAGAATATGTATTCAGAAGTAGACCATTAGGAATCAAGATCACCAACCCAACTAAATCTGAATATTCAATGAGTTCAATGCCCCCTCTATACCAAAGATCATGATGTCGAGTGAGGGCAAGATATCGAAGTAGTCTTTGAGCAGCATCCTAATGTGTCTTACGAGGTTGATGTGCAAACTGACTGAGTGTCCCAACTACATAGGCAATATCTAGTCTAGTGTTGGCTAGGTCAAGTAATGAACCAACAAGCTAACGATAAGTATGCACATCCACAAGTAATGATGAATCCTTTAGTGTCAAATTGACGTTTGGATCAAATGGTGTAAATACTAAGTGACACTGTTCCACGTTATATTTGGATAGAAGATTAGAGAAGTACTTCTTCTGTGATAGGAATATGCCTTCTTTTGTTTGCCAAACTTCCATACCTAAGGATTAGTGAAGTAGACCATGATGTATCATACAATACTCAAAGGTAAGTTGTGTGATGATGGATTGGAAGTGTTCTTCATCTGAACCTATCAAGATCAAGTCATCTACATAGAGGATGATTATTGCAACCAAAGATTATTTTTAATAGATGTATAAGTTAGCATCATCAGTGCTCCTTTGAAATCCTTTAGCTTTGAAGAACTTGTGTATTTTTTCATACTAGGCCTTGGGAGCTTGCTTAAGTCCATAAAGTGCTTTGTGAAGCTTGTACACTTGATCTTCCTTTCCTTTGAACTTGAAACCTTCGTGTTGTTCAACATATACTTCTTCTTGAAGATCTCCATTTAGGAAAGCACTTTTGACATCGAGCTAGTAAATGTGCCATTTGAAGTGTGCACTTAGTGCAAGAATGATTCTTATATTTGTAAACCTTGCAGTAGGGGCAAAGGTTTCTTCATAATCAATGTTGTGCTTTTGCTTATATCCTTTAGCTACAAGTCTTGCTTTGTACTTATCTAATGTGCCATATGATTTGTACTTGACCTTGTATAGCCACTTAACTCCTATGAATTGATGATTTGGAGGCTTAGGAACAAGTTTCCAAGTGTTGTTCTTTTCAATTGCATCCATCTCTACTTGCATAGCTTCTTCACACTCTAGTTGACCTTGAGCTTCTTTGTAGTTGGAAGGCTCTAGAATATGTTGAATCTGATGCATAAGTGCATAATTCATGTAGTAACTTTGTTCACATTTCCACTTTTCGATGAGCCTTTGAGATCTTCTAGGTTGGTGAGAGGTAATTGCCTCTTAGGTTTGCTTAGAAATAATTGTGTTCCGGTCTAAAGTGTAGATGGGTGGAATCAAACTTGAACTTGGAGTTTTAATTGAGTACTTTGAAGCTTCGTCAAATATGACATCTTTTGAGATGTTGATGGAGTGGTTCTCAAGTTCATACGATCTATAAGCTTTAGACTGTTCACCATAGCCAATGAAGATATGTTTCTTCGACTTAGATTGTATCTAAAGTAATTGACATTGAGATTGTATCCATAATAGGCTTCAAATGGAGTCTTGTTGTTCAATGCACTTGTGAAGCCTCTATTGATGATGTGCACTACAATGTCAACTGTTTTGGCCCAAAACTTGAATAATAATGCTTTGTTGTGAAGCATGGTGCATGCCATTTCCATTACTCTTCAAATATTTCTCTCAGTGACTCCATTCTGAGATGGAGTGTGAGGTTGAGTGCCTTGTCTCTTGATGCCCTTTTGCTTTAAGAACTTATCAAAGTCCTGATTGATGAACTCACCACCTCCATCTGATCTTATAGTCTTGATGGACTTGGATGCTTCATTCTCAAGTTGAGATATCCATTCTCAAAACCTAGAAAAGGTATTCGCCTTGGACTTCAAAAACTATACCCAAGTATATCTTGAGTAATCATCTAATACGAGAAAGAAGTAGATGAATCCACTTAGAGAAGGGGTATTCATGGGTCCACAGAGATCCATGCAGACTAGGGCTAGAGGGTTCCTAGCTAAGGTGGAGCCTCCTTGGGAAGGGGAGCCCTGGGTGCAAGCTTGGCCAATATCATGTACCTGCCTGATCTTGGGAAATCCCTTAACCATTTGTGATGCGGAAATCTTGGTTAAGTATGAGGTGTTCCCATATCTTGATGTTAGAGGCTAGAAAGTAGCTCAGATGGAAAACATGATAGCTTGTACAACCCTTTGTCTTCAACTCCTTGTGCAATGATGTCTTTAGTTGCAAGATCAATCACTTTTACAAATGTATTATCAAATAACACCTGTTTGTCATGGCCAGTGATGGCTTGAACTAAGAGTAGATTCATGCACAAGTTTGGGACAAACAATACATTGAATAAAGCTTTACACTCCTCATGATGATTGGTAATTTGAACTTTTCCTTTGCCTTCAATGGGGAGACTTTTGTTGTTGCCTAAATAGACTTCACTAGTGTGATCTTCGATCTCTTGAAAGGAGTCATGATATTTGCACATATGAGATGTGGGCCCACTATCAAGGATCCACTCTTGTGAGGAACTCGAAGTGATTAGGGCATTGGCTTTTGTGGAGATAAATAGGTCTTCACTAGAACAATGAGACCTTTGCTGAGAGGATTTAGATTGGTTCCTAGAGCTAGAGGCATTGGATCTATTTTCTTTTTGTAGTAGAATTTCTCAACATGCCCCATTTTACCATAGTAATTGTAGCTAAACTTATTTGATGAATTGCTTGAACCTTGTTTAGCTGTGTTGTTAGAGTTATGACTAGCATGTTTTGCCTTGTTGAATGGTCCCTTTGCTTTCATTGCGATTTCTAGTGAGGATGCTCACTTTCTTTGAGAGTAATGTAGGAGCAAAAGTCACTAAACTTCTTTCCAAGTTAATACTTGGTTGCAATTGTAAAGGGTTGTCAAAATATTTGTAAGATCACGGGAGCTTATTGATAGCACGAATGGCCATGTCCAAAATCAAGCCTTGAAGACAACCAAAATTTATTTCGATATCTTTTCAGTATATTTTTTGGTGATTTTCCAGTATTTTTTCGATGGCCTAAA
>CM035431.1:115077745-115090245 GCA_020310875.1 Ceratopteris richardii
TGTGAGTGGTTAGGAGACAGACACCTAAAGGACATATTCTCTTTTTTGGCCTTCTAAAACTGTTTTGAGGATAGTTTTGACCATGATGTCTTTGTTTTTCACTCAAAATTTGTTTTTGCCCCATAACTACCCTTTTTTTTAGCTTAGTTCTTTTTCCAAGCTTGAGAGGTTGATCCATCTCCATGGGAGTATATTGAGGAAGCCTATGGTCTTTATAAATCTAAGTGAAACTTGATTGCCTCCTCAAACATCTATGGGGTATTTCTTCTTACTTCCCTTTTGAAGGATTTATCTAACACTCTTACAAACCCTCTCGTCTTCTCAAAGTCATCTAGGCTCTTTTATTTTAGTATAATATCTTTGTAGTGGGATATGAGTATAATATATTTGTAGTGGGATACATATATGGATAAGGTTCCTCCCATCTGAGTAACCCTTTCCCACTTATCCAAGTTTCTTTCCTCTTTATTTTAGGTAAAAAAAATCTTTTAAGAAAAGTATCTCAGTTTTTCAGTTCGTAAGAATTTATCCGGCTTCCTTGAGACTCATCCATCCTTTATAAGCTTATGGCCCAAGAGGAAGACTCTCCTTGAGCACATAATACTCGGGTGGGATGCCCTTCAATTGGTGCACACATTCCACGTTGTAAAAAAGTGTAGATCGCATCCTTGTTGCAATCATGGTCATCTCTCGTAGAAGTAGGTGGCTTAAATTATTTCTCATGGGGATTTCCCTAAAACTTTCCCTCGTCAATTTAATAGGTTGTTTAGTCTCTCTTTCATTTTAAGTTTCTAGCAAAGATATTTTTCTTTCTCACACTCTCATAGTGACAACACAAGTGTACTTGATCTTAAATGATATCATTTGAGTCTTTAATTGCTAGAATGCTTACATCATGCTCTCTATTCTACCCTCTAAGTTTTGTGTCCTATCCATGAGTTCATTATGTTGATTATGTGTGATGAACTCATCATCAATTCTACATCCTTCTCTACGGCTTTCATGTTTAGCTCTTTCTCTACGTTTAGTGCTTGTTTTCTTTCTCTACGTTTAGTGATTGTTTTCTTTGTGAAGGTGTATGCATCAAAAAACCTTGACCTTATATAAAACTAAACTTTACTTGTTCCTTGTCAGTTCTTGCCAAGGTATAAAATAAGCTCTAGCACCTACTCTTCACTCCCATGAGCCTTCACCAAATTGGGAAAGTGAATTTGGACCTTTTTCAAACAATGCCCAAAAGTGGTTGACTAGCTTCTCTTAAGAGTTTCGAGACCTTTTTCAATGTGTCACATCCTATCCAAATGCTATATGCGTTATATGTTTGTAAAGCTCGCAAGGTAAGCTTCAACCTTCGGCAAAGGATAAGAATTGCTTGAAACGGAGCTCTCAATAGTGAGATACGTCTTTGGGAAGGTAAGTAGCCAATCATAGGGCTAGTGATGAAAAGACATGTGGTAAATAATGGACATATGGGGTATGCAGAAGGGCCTCAAATCCTCATGAAATCATACAGTTTTTATGAGATTTTTCCATCCTTTTAAGCTTCACGTCCTGTATTACATCTCCATTGCATGGAAACCCCTCCAAATGCCCCTTGTATATCCCCCCCCCCCCAAAAAAAAAAAAAAAAGTGAGAATTTATAAGTTAAAGTAGTTGTTGAATACCTATGTATAGAGAGTATTGTTCTTCCTTGTCCTCCCACAAATGCTCATGGAGAAGCATCTAGAGGGATGTAATCCCATAGATGATGCACTTTGTGGAATAGGTTGCGGTATATAAGCAAAGGATGAGAATATGTTGTGTCACTTTTGAGAGAGAAGGGAGGGAAGCCTTGGGTGCCTCCTTGAGCCTCCTTGCTTGCATGGTTGATAAGCGGCTTGTCTCCTCTCTGCACATGTGTGTGGGCACTCTAAATGGACTACTTTGAAGTCTTGTTTGCGTACAACTCCAACTTTCATACAAGGATCGTGAAATCAAATGTGGAGATGTTGACAATGAACAACCAGAATGAGACACGTGAGAGACTCAAAACTCTCGAGGATCTCCTCTATCTTTGCTCTAAAAGACCATGGAATCGAACTTGTAGATGTTGATGATGACGAACCCGAATGAGACATGTGAGAGACCTCGACATTCTACTCCTTCCATCCAGGTATCCACTCCTTTTAATTCCCCCCTCTTTCCATATGGTGCAGCATCCATCTTGATCCTCACATGCATGCCACATGGCACTCATGCAAGAGCCCATGCCACATGGCACTCATGCAAGAGCCCATGTGTGCATGGTCCTAAGGGACTGTCCACACCTTATCCTTCCTCTAGATTCCATGTGACAATGACACATGGCATATTATAGTCTTATTTTTAGTCAAATTTAAGCCTAATATGCTCACATGGAGTCCAATGAACAAGAGATCTTCAATGCTCTTCTACTAATATGTTTTAAGAGGAATCACAAGCACATCATTTCAACAACCAATAAGCATATCCCTACACTTTTTATCCTCTTCTTGTTTATCCCAATGAAGTACCACCTACAATTTAATGAAATGTTACCCCTCTGATGTTTCTTTGTTGCAGCAAGCAGTAAGCCATATGTCATATTTGTTGTGGCAAGTGGTAGTTCAAAGTTCTCATAATCAACTTTGTAGTTCTACCTATTTTTAGGAAAGTTTTGTTATGTCCCCAAAACCAAAGGAAACCTGGATGGGTGCCTACAGTTATGTATCCGACCAAGTGTGAATGGTTGCCTAGTGTGAACAGATACCCAGTGTGAATTGAGCCACCTTTTCAAAGTGAGTCTATAAATAGGACCTATGAGCTCATTTGTGAGACATTCCTTGAATGAAGCACTTGGGATCTTGGCCCTTTGGCAAAGCCTTATCACCTATATTGATGGGGGGCTCATGATATGTGAAACCAACCCCTTGGAGGTGGCTATAACCTCCCTATTCAAGGGCAAGCCTTGTTAGCTCTCTCGCGCAGAGCTGAGTATGATGTCTCCCCTTATGACGTTTGTGAATATGGGGTTGCATCTTGATTTGTCTAGCCAGGGGGATCTTAGCAAGGGGGATTTCAGAGGATCTAACATTGGTATCAAAGAAGCTTTCTAGTTCATATGGAGAATACAAGTGCACAAAACCATCAGAGCTCATGAAGCCATGATGGCTTAGCTTGACATGCTTGTCACCTTCTTTCATGGGGAGGTATGGGACTTTTTTGAATCTATATGTAATGACACATTAACATCCATATATATCTCCATAGGTTTACAATATGTCATTTCAAACCTTTATAATAGGTTCTCAATGTACTTTTCCTATGTCATATAGATACAATCATTCCTAAATTTGAATTCAATGCCTAAGTAGTAATGTAAAATTCCAAAGTCATTAACATCAAATGTATGCTTAAGTTGTGACTTAAAGAACTAAAGATCCAAGTCATTGGGACCTATCATTATCATGTCATCAACATAGACGATAATGATTATTAAGATATTTCTATCTACTTTAACATAAAGGGTTGGAGCAGCTTCATATTTTCCAAAACCAATACAAAAAAGATACAATGCATTTTTTCATACCATGCTCTTGGCGCTTTCTTCAAACCATAAAGTGCTTTGATAAGTTTGCATACTAATTGCTTTTTTACTTGGTTCTTCAAGAACTTCTGGTTGTTGAATATAGACATCTTCATGAATATCACCATTTAGAAAAGCTGCATTGATATCAAATTAGTATACAATCTAGCAAAAAATGCAATAATAGAAAGAACTATGTTAAGTATGCTCATTCTAGATGTAGATGTGAATGTTTCATCATAGTCAATACCTTTCTTTTGTACATAACCTTCAAATACTAGTCTAACTTATACCTATCAATGGTACCATGTGCTCTTCTTTTGATCTAGAAGATCTACTTGACACCAATTGATTTCTTACCTTTTGGTAACTCATAAAGCTTCCATGTTTGATTATTGTGTATGGAATCAATCTCCTCTTGCATTGCTTTCTTCCAAATAAGATTTTATAAAACATCTTTAACACTAGTACGTTCATCTGCGACTTAAATTAGTGTGAGAATATTATTAAAATGGAAATGTTCTGCATAATTTACTTGATCTTCATGATATCTCTCTTTCGTTGTCTGACATCATGTCCTTCTTCTTTCTGAAGTTTTCTATCCCACTATCTTTGATAGTATGATAAAACCGTGTTGGAAGATTCTTGAATATTGGTGCAACATCTTCTTCTTCTCTTTCTTTTGTAGTGCTTGGGGGTTCTCCAACTTCATAATTTGGCATGTCAAGAGGTGGTGTGGGAAAAGATGGAGATGATGAAGTAGATAGTGGTGGCATATGAGCAAGCTTTTTTTTGCCTCTATTAATTGAAGTCTTTGGGGCTTGAGAAGGTTTCTCATCTAAAATTGGTCACTTGACTTTATAAGGGTGGTAATCTGATTAATCTTCAATGTTTTCACCAAATACTCATCGCCTACTTTAACTGCACTTGTGGACATAGACATTGAAATAAAATACAAGAAGCTAGAATGCTCTTGCAACTAACATCAACACCTTATTGCCCCCAAAGGTTGTCACCCCTTGCATTTTTTTTTATATTATCAAATGGAACATAAGCAAACTAAAGTTTACAAGGTGTCAAAGAATTTTAGCACTGTAATAAAAATCTCTACCTTATTTTGCTCCTAAACAGTAGCAGGTGGTCCTCCAAGCTTTCTTAAAACTACTAGAGCATCAATACGTCGATTTGGAAACCAAACCCTAAACCTTAAAAAAAACATAAGAGGCTATAAATCTCAATCAAGCACTCTGTTTTGCATGCTGTTTGTTCCTAAACATAGCTTATGGTCTCCTAAACCTTTTGGAATACTTGATTTGAACTTTCCCCAAGATTTCTCATCAAAAATTTGAGAAAAATAGTGTTTCCAATGCATGTACCTATTTTAGATTAGCAATTAGCTACTTTGGTACCTGTTCAAGAGGCTCTTGCCTCAACAATGGAGCATAAACCCACAATTATGTACATTCAATTTGAGAAGGGCATCACATTTATGAAATTAAAGAGAGAAAGGGGATCAATGAGTGCAAAGCATCACTATACATAGATCATGGGAGAAGATAAGCTTTCCATTAAAGCTTAAAAACCTAAAATCCACTTAAAATGAGCATGAAGGAAGGCATTCTCTAAATATCCACTCTCAATTTGACTCTGTCTAGTAGACTTCTTGCATTTGTGACACTTGGAAACTTTTAAAGCCATTTCCTACCAAAAATGCTCAGGTCAAAAAATGTCTAAATCCATCGAGAATTTGACATACCTTCTTTAAAGAAATTTGATCCCCTTGGGTATTTCAGCAATAATGATGCAAACACTTTTTAGTGGCCAAAAATAGCAACGTGCTAAAATTTAGGAGATGGATTGTTGTGTCCCCACTGGTACACAAACTAACTTTGAACATTGGCAATACATCCAGAAATGCAATGTATTCCATGAAACCATGACTCTTCATCAAGTGATGCCACCCAGTGTTGTGCACCTGCTCTAGTGGCCAAGATATACATCCCAACATCACTAATTCCTCCAAACTCAATGCTTAACCAATTTGGCATTTATCAAAAGCGAGATCTATCATACCAAAGCTCATATCAACCATCAATCCACTATCCCAATGGTTGACCTTAACTTGCTATGTAATTGTCCCTTCCATTCCAAGAGCTTCTGGGGGAAAAAACCATAGTAAAAAGAAAGAGAAAAAAAAATGTATATTAAATATATGAAAACAAGGAAAGCAAAAGCAAAAATATTACATCCTGGTGACATACCCCCCTCTTGAAATAGAGCAAGCGGCCTTGATTGCATAACACTCATGCCACATATGACATAGGGCGATAGTAAGGTTTCCCAAGCTATTTGTGTCATCGCATGAAACATGCAAACATGTGACAATGGCCGATAATATGAAAACACCAATACTATCTGTGCCATTAGATGTTGAGCTTCATGCACATGTTTCTAGAAAGTGACTATTGAGTGTAAGATGAATGTCATGCTACCACTGTCACACATGCATAATATAAACATAAATCTCACAAGTACAACTTCTTTGAGCACTGAGTCTGAGAAGGAATCAAAATAGCATAAACATGAACTACTTTATTTTCATGAAAGAAGTTCACAACTGGACAATTGAGTCATTTTCAATGCAATGTAGGTTCTAGCTGGAAATCTTACAAGATAGAGTTGCAATAATTGAGGTGAAGTCTCTAGTTCAAACTCTTCCATCCACTTGGCATCCATTGGTGAATAGTTCTTGAACTTCACCAAATAGTGTCTAGTAACCTTTCTTTTGACTTTTTGATCTTTATGTGCCAGTATTTGTTCAGGAACTAGGATTTCATCCAATTCCTCTACCTCAGGTTGTTCATCCATATCCTCTAGCACATCACCAACAAATGACCTCAGTAGGCTTACATGGAATGCATTAAGAATCTTAGCTTTCAAGTAATTTCATTCTATATGCTACATCATTGATCTTTCTCGAGACCTAAAAAGGGCCATAGTAGCACATGCTTAGCTTAGGAAACAAGCATTCCTTGCCTTTCATCTTTCTTAACCTTGGTTTTTCAAAGCATAAGGGCACCCAATAGTCTTCCATAGCATAGAGTTTTGTGTCCTCACCCAACCAAGCCAAGGCTCACTCTTTGATGAAAATGATGTCTCGGCAATGGAACTAATGAAACTGGCTTCTTGACTGTATAAGGGCGGTAATCCGATTAATCTTCAATGCTTTCACTAAATACTCATCGCTTGATTTACCTGCACTTGTGAACACAGACACTAAAATAAAATACAAGAAGATAAGATGCTCTTGCAACCAACATCCACACCTTATTGGCCCCAAAGGTTGGTGCCCCTTGTGGTATTTTTTTTATATATTATCAAATTGAATTTAAGATGGTTAAAGTTTACAAGCTATCAAAGAATTTCAGCACTTTGAAAATCTCTACAATATTTTGCTCCTAAGCACTTGCACAAGGTCCTCCAAGCTTTCTTGAAACTACTAGAGCATCAATACGTTGATTTGGAAACCAAACCCTAAACTTGTAGAAAAACACAATAGGCTATAAATCTATGTCCATCACTCCATTTTGTGTGTTTGTTTATTCCTAAACATAGCTTATGGTCTCTTGCACATTTTTAGGATACCTGCGCAAAATTTTCCCCAAGATTTCTCATGAGAAATTTGAGAGAAACAGAGTTTCTAGTGCATGTATCTGTTTTGGATTAGCAATTAGCTACTTCAATATGTGTTCAAGAGGCTCTTACCTGATCAATGGAGCACAAACCCACAACTTTGTACATTCAACTAAAGAGCCCTTGAGCGGGGCATCACATTTATGTAATTAGAGACACAAAGGGTGTCAGTGAGCACAAAGCATCACTGTACATAGATCAAGGGAGAAGATAAGCTTTCCATTAAAGCTTGAAAACTTGAAAATACACTTAGAATGAGCATGAATGAAGGACTTCTCTAAATATCCACTTAGGTGAAAGTTTCTTCAAGTTAGAGGATATCATGCTAGTACATATAATTTCAATGAGTGTCCTATTCTTTCTCTCTGCAATACCATTCTGTTTTGGAGTGTAAGAAATGGTGAGCTGATGAGGGATTCCTTTGTCTTCTAGAAAAGACTTAAACTTGAATGGAATTTGTCCTAATAGGTCCATTCATGTCTGAATGTATGATCCTTATTTTTTTGGTAGCTATGATGTATCCATGCTTCTTGAATGGTAGCTTGGGAGGCTTTCCTTCATGACATCCCTCACATGATTCTCTATCATATAGTAAAGAAAAAGTGGGCAGACTCTCCACTATATCTTGATCTTTGATGTGCTTGAGAGTTGTGTAACTTGTATGGCAAAATATAGCATGCCATAACTTTATTTTCTCTTTGGTTGTAATAGGTCTGGCAATATGAATATGACCAATTTTGGATAGAACAAACATTCCACTTTTGTTTTCACCTTGCAAAAGGCAATACTTCTCATTTGGAGTGACAATCTAGCATGAATCTTTCTTAAAAATGACTTTCTAACCATTTGATAAGAAAGTAGAAATGGATAAAATATTTTTTTTTTGGGAACACTAGAAATTGTGAGATTTTCTCTTGCTATTGTCTTTATGTTAACTTCTCCAACATCTACAACATCCAGATCATGACCATCTACTATGGTCACCCTTCTTCTTGTAAAGTTAGTAAGGGAGGAAAATATCTTCTTGCAACTTGCCAATTTCAAAATAAAAAATCCAAGGATTTTCTAATACCACATTTAATATTGTTTGATCAAAAGCTAATTCTTCAATATTGATACATGCATATCATTCTTCATTTGAAGAATTAAGTTTTGAACCATTTCAATATTATTACTCAATGCTCTTTTCTTCTCATTAAAAATCCCCTTTCTACATTATGATAATGCCCATGTTTCTTGCAATAGTGGCATGTCAATTTTCATCCTTGTATTGGCTAACTGTCTTCTAAGACGAGCTGTATTGGTAGTGTTTTTGCTTTGACATAGATTCTCTAATTCAAACCAAGCATGACAACAGGTTTTGGCAAGACAATCTATGAAATTCTTGACTCACATAGTAGTAAATGAGAGTGCTTGTGCATCTCTAGAATTCCATATGGATTGCTCTTTTGTAGGTTGAATCTACATCTTTCTCCTTTTTTTTGTGGATGAAGATATAATCTCAGCTTCTTCCTCATTAGTCTACTGAGCAAAAATTGGAGTGGAAGTCTCCTTGGATGAAGAAGAACATCTTCCTCTGCTTATCTTGGCATGTAGTACTTGTTATTTACAATATTCCATAAGTCTTTGGAAACTCGCAAATTCATCATCATAAAACTCCACATTGGATAATTATTCATTTAGTCAATTTTGTCTTGTTGTTCCAATCTATTTCCATGGTCTCTTATCTTAAGAACAATGGTGTATATCAACTATGCTTTTATGCCAAATTTTGGAAGTGTGGTAGGTCCAAACTATAATCACAGATTTAATCCCCCTCTAATTCTTGCATATATTTTGGCATTACCTTTGTATTTTCTAAGGGTACCCACCCTTAATCTTGGCACCCAATTTGGAACTCCTAAAAGGGATTTAATTGCATCTCAAAATGGTCTTAACCCTCTCCCTCAAAGACATCAATTGGCACTCCAAGTACTTAAAGAACCCACATTATAAGAGGATATTTGTGTTTTGGCCCACTAGTTGGTACATTTTGGCACTAAATGCTAGCTTACATTGAAGATTATCAATGTAAGCTAGCATTTTGTGACCTGTTGCAATAAGATTCAACACGCTTATGCAACTTTGGAAGGTTTTAGGCCCTCACAGGTAGTTTTCCACATTGACTCTGAGTCACTATTTTGCCTTTAATCCAAAATCCAAATGTGAAAAATAACGAATATTTTTCTAGAATGAAAGTAGACACTCTCAGCTATCCATAGTACTTTGAAACACGTGATTTGGATACTTCAATAGGGAGAACCAATCTCTGCAAGTTAGACTAGTTGTAGGTACTTCTATCTGCCTATGTGCAAAGACACACCTTCACTGTTTACAACTTTACTCAAAGATCACTTGGAGCACAGTTAATCACAAAATTCACACTGCATTGAATGTAGTCTACAAGCAATCAAATGCAAGTAGAATCACTTGAAATGGATACCAAAAGAAGGAGTTACAATCAAAACAAAATAGTGTTGGAACCTAGGTCACTCCTTAGAGAGGTAGTGAGCAATATTGGCTAACTACAGAGAAGAATAAGCTATCAAAATGACTAGCTAAGCAAGGGGGCTGTGTATAACAACTTCCTTACACTTTATACTAACTCTTGGAAGAGAGTAAAGATCATGGACATTACTTCTTGACTTTGATTCATACATATATAGGCTGTCCAAAAGTGCTCTTATAATTTTGCAAGAATCTCTCAATCAGCCTCTTTTACATTTTTGTAAGCTATGATTTAGAAAAGTGATTGAGGTTTCTTCATAGTTGAAATTCATGATATAAAGCCTCTAATTAATAGGTCCACTTTTCATCTATGCCTCTAAGACTTTAGCTATGATTTAGGCAAATATTCAAAACTCTTGCGTGGTGAAACATACCGGACCATCGAACTCCTCGACTATTGGACTACCGGAAAAACATTGGAAAGACACCAAACTGCATGATCCTTGAGACTTTTAGGCCACCAAAAAAATACCAAAAAATCACCAAACAAATACCAAAACAACACCAGACTGCATGATCCTTGAGACTTTTAGGCCACCAAAAAAATACCAAAAAATCACCAAACAAATACCAAAACAACACCAGACTGCATGATCCTTGAGACTTTTAGGCCATCAAAAAAATACCAGAAAATCATCAGAAAAATATCGGAATAACACCAGACTGCGTGATCCCTGATACTTTTAGGCCACCAGAAAAATATAGGAAAATCACAAAAAAAATATAAAAAAGATACCAAATAAAATTTTGGTCATCTTCAAGGCTTGATTTTTAACACTCTCCCTCAAGCCTTGAACTTAAATCTACCATGCCAATGCTTCTTTTGAATTTTAGTAGCTTCATTCCTTCCAATCTTTTGTAAACATATGTGCAAATTGATCTTTGGTACTTATATGCTACACCTTGACTTCTTTTGCAATCACCTTCTCTCTTATGAAGTGATAGTGTACTTCAATGTGCTTGGACCTAGCATGAAAAACTAGATTTGAAGCTAGGTGTACACTACTCATATTGTCGCACATGATTGGCATATGTTTTACCTGTAAGTTCAAGTCTTTAAAGAGCTTCTTCAATCACATAATCTCACATGTGACAAGGGATAAGGCTCTATATTTAGATTCGATGGAAGATAGGGCTACTGGGCTACTATTGGCTGCTCTTAGAGCTCCACAAGATAGTCTTGCTTCCAATCATGACTACATAGCCACTTGTACTTCTTCTATCATCTTTTGAACCTGCCCAATCTGCATCACAATAGGTGTTTGCCTGCAAATCCTCATCATAAGCATAGAAGAAACCTTCATTTATACTACCCTTGAGATATCTAAGAACTCTCTTGGCTGCCATTAGATGTTGCACTTTGGGAGTTTGCACAAATTGTGAGAAAACTCCCACTACATGTTTGATGTCTTGTCTAGTAAGTGTTGCATAGTTCAAAGGTCCTATAATGGATATGTACAAAGTAACATCTTCAATGTCTTCTCCCTCATTTGCACTTAGCTTTACATTTACCTCCAATGGATTTGCAATTGGATTGCAATTACACATGCCATACTTTGTTAGTACATTAAGAATGTACTTTCTTTGCATGAGATATATACCTTCCTCCTTGTAAATTACTTCTATGCCTAAGAAGTACTTCAACTCTCCAAGATCTGAGATCTTGAATTCTTCTCCAAGCTAGTTCTTGATCTCTCTAATACTTGCTTCATTATTCCATGTAAGAATAAGATCATCTACATATATGCAAATGTAGACAACCTGATCACCTTCCTTCTTCATATATAATGATGAGTCGGCATCACTTTGCTTATTGCCACATTTGGCCAAATATTTCACTAACCTTTGATTCCATGCTCTTGGTACTTGCTTCAAACCATAAAGAGCCTTCTTTAACATGCACACATGATCTGGATACCTCTGGTCTTCAAAACCTTTGGGCTGCTCCATGAAAACAATCTCCTCTAGGTCACCATTTAAGAAAGCATTCTTGACATCTAGTTGGTGGATCCTCCAACTCTTTGAGGCTGCAATTGCAATGATAGTTCTTACTGTAGTCATCCTTGCTACATGGCTGAAAGTCTCCTCAAAGTCAATGCCATAGGTTTGTGCAAAACCTTTGGCTACGAGCCTTGCTTTATACCTAGATATGCTGCCATCTGAATTTCTTTTCATCTTATATACCCATTTATTGCCGATAACCTTCATGTCCTTGGTTTTAAGCACCAATGACCAAGTGTGGTTCTCCTCAAGTGCTTCTACCTCTTCATTGATGGATTGATTCCATTCTTCATACTTGGTTGCATCCTCAAAACAATTAGGCTCTTTACATGGAACTACTCGACTCATATATGCATAGTGTTTAGCAATGAAAGAGTCATAAGTTAATCGTTGGACTGGTTTTTTCTGTTGTTAACTTGCCTTTCCATGGAGATGTGTGGCTGCCCTCTGATGTTGTTCTTGAAGTTGAAGGAACAGAAATTTCCACACTTTCTTCGTCTTCTATAGGTCTCCTTTCAGCGTCATGTATGTCTTCAACCTATGATGAATCTTTCACACCATACCATGGAAACAATTCATGAAAGATAACATCCCTAAATACCTTCCATTCTTTGGTTTTAGGATCATAGCATCTAAAACCCTTTTGCTCTATTGAATACCCAATAAAAATGCACC
>CM035431.1:115100245-115105245 GCA_020310875.1 Ceratopteris richardii
GGAGGTAGTCACTCAGAGAAAACAGAGAATATGAATATATGTATATTGATTAAATCTAATGATTGTACATTCCCATTGGCATGTAATGTGATGCTCAATGGTACTCAGAGGTGTAGGCTATGGTGTAGCTCACACACACTCAATGATTGACTCAGAATTGCCTCGGGAGGAGTGAAGATGCCCGCGACTTTTTCTTGTACCTTTTTATAGTAGTTGAATGAGATTTTTGAATTTCAAATCCAAGTTAATCTCCTTGAATCATGTACCTAAAAATGAATGAGATATTCTCTCAATCATCCATCTACTTTTCCACGACTTCCTCAAGTAGGTGAGTTTACAAGAGTGATTAAAGTCATATAGACTTTTACATGAGATAAATGGTAATAACCAATTAAGCATTGGTTCCTATGATCATTGTTCCAAGTGAATATATCCTTCAAGAGTTTAAGCTTTAGCCTTCCAAGGTTCCAATTGTCCAAGCCAATGTGTGTAGGCTTGTTTTGCACCAACAGCTCCCCCTCAAGCCAAACACTTTGGCTCAAGTCTTCATCTCTAGTCTTCAATTATTTCCTACAATCCAATCATGGATTTAAATCTGCATAGCTTGCTTCGATCCAAAGCTTTAGTAAGCAAATCTGCACATTGTGTATTAGTAGACACATATGATAATTGAATTTCTTTGCTAAGTAACTTCTCCCTCACATAGTGGTAATGAACCTCTATGTGTTTTGTCCTAGCATGATAAATTGGATTAGCTGCTAGGTGAAGAGAACTTGTGTTATCACCAAATATGATTGGTGGCCTTGTGTATAGGCCCAATTCTGAATATAATAGCTTCAACCATATGGCTTCTTGAGTGGCATTGGCTAGCCCTCTGTACTCTGCCTCAGTAGATGATAGAGCTACTGTGGGTTGTTTCTTGGATGACCAAGAAATTGGTTTATCACCTGCAAAGCATATGTAACCAGATGTACTCCTCCTGTCATCCTTGCAACCTGCCCAATCTGCATCTGAGTATACCTTAATATCAATGTCTGATGAATATGGAAAGTACAAACCATGATTTTGTGTTCCCTTTAGATACTTTACTATCTTCTTGGCTGCCTCCAAATGTGGTACTCTTGGTTTATGCATAAATTGGCTAAGTACACTAACACCATATGATATATCAATCCTGGTTAAGGTAGCATAATTTAGACTACCTACCAAACTTTGGTAACCTGTAATATCCTTGAGTTCTTCTCCTTCATGTGCACTGAGTTTGTGGTTGACCTCCATAGGAATGTTTGAGACTTTAGCTTCCTGCAAATTAAACTTCTTGACCATGTCCTGAATGTACTTCTTCTGAGCAATAAAGATACCTGAATTTGTATAGACCAATTCAAGTCCTAGGAAGTACTTCAATAATCCAAGATCATTGATCTTGAATTCCTTCATCATTTGTCCTTTGATGTGTCTAATTCCCTGAATATCATTTCCTGTAATAATGATGTCATCAACATAGACACACAAGTATATTACCTCTGAATTGTTCCTTTTTATAAACAATGAAGTATCTGCTTTACTCATCACAAATCCTTGATCTAGGAGATAGGTTGTCAACCTGTAATTCCATGCTCTAGGTGCCTGCTTCAATCCATACAGAGCCTTCTTCAATTTACAAACATGATTTACCTTATTGGGATCCTCATAGCCAGGTGGTTGTGACATGTAGACTTCTTCAGATATCCATCCATTCAAGAATGCATTCTTCACATCCAATTGGTACATGTTCCAATTCTTGGATGCAGCTACACTCACCATAACTCTGATAGTTGGCATCTTGGCCACAGGAGAAAATGTCTCCTCATAATCAATGCCTTGGGTTTGTGCAAAACCCTTGGCTACCAACCTAGCTTTATACCTGTTTATTGTACCATCTGAGTTCCTTTTGAGTTTGTAGATCCATCTGGATCCTATGACCTTCATGGAGTCTTTCTTGGGTACCAAGTCCCAAGTATCACTCTCCTTGAGAGCCTCCATTTCTTCATCCATTGCTTCCTTCCATTCTGGTTTAGTAATTGCTTCTTCAAATGTACCTGGTTCTTCATTCAAGATATCCTTTGCAAGATATACAGAGTGCTTGGTTACAAGTGAAGTATCATACCCATACCTAATAGGTTTCTTCTTTTCTCTTTGAGATCTCCTCATAGCTTGAGTTGAGGATTCTGGATTGTCTTCTAGTTGCTTCATCTTCATCTTCCCTTTGGATTTCCAAGCCTTGAACTCTTCAATGTTGATGGTGTCTTCATCATCTGAGCTTGTGTCCTCTTTCTGAGTTGGTTCTTGCCTGATAAGCTTTGGAAAGTCTTCTTCCATATCATAAGGTAGGCTAACTTTCCTGCACTCATTTTCATACCATGAATCATTTTCATCAAAGATGACATCTCTGCTTACCTTGAAGCCTTTGTTTGAGGGGTTATAAAACCTGTATCCCTTCTGATTCAAATCATAACCAATGAAGATACACTTTTCAGCCTTAGGATCTAGCTTTCCCCTTACCTGTGAGGGAATATGCACATATGCAACACACCCAAAGATTTTGCAATGATCCAGAGATGGTCTCTTACCATGCCAAGCCTCATAGGGTGTCATTCCATCAAGTGTCTTTGATGGCAACCTGTTGATTAAGTATGTGGCAGTAGATACACTCTCTGCCCAAAGATAATTTGGTAATTTTTTCTCATTAAGCATAGACCTAGCTGTCTCTACAATGAGTCTATTCCTCCTTTCAGCTACCCCATTTTGTTCAGGTGAGTACCTTGTAGTAATCTCCCTCTTGATGCCTCTTTCCTGCAAGAAATCTTCAAAGTCATTGGAGAAGTATTCTCCACCACCATCTGACCTTAGCCTCTTCAAATGTCTACCTGTTTGATTTTCAACTAATGCAAGATACCTTTTGAAACAATTAAATACTTCATCTTTATGTTTCATGAAGTATAAGACAGTCCACCTGCTATAGTCATCAATAAAGGACACATAGTACCTTGATCCAGATATGGATGGCTCCTTGCTAGGTCCCCAAACATCTGTATGCACCAATTCCAGATAATCTTCATGCATAAAACCTTTCTTGGTATAGGGCAATCTGTGTGACTTACCAAATTGACAAGCCCCACACTTGTATATCATGTGTTGCTTGGATACATTAGGTATCCCAAGCACACATTGATCTCTGCTCATTTGTTTTATGGTCCTCTCTCCAATGTGACCTAATCTCTTGTGCCAGATCTCCAATTCTGATAGGGTTTGGTCCTTATAGTTGTACAAAGCAATATTCTTAGTGTCTTCAAGTTCAAAGGTAAACAATCTACCTGATTTTTCTCCCTTGGCTATCCTTCTGAATCCATGTCTTGGATCTTCCACATATGCACCATGTTGAGTGAACCTGACCTGTAGACCTTTTTCAACAATCTGACTTACACTCATCAGATTCTTGGTGATTGTTGGAACATACAACACTCTGCTTAGTAAATTCTGATTACCATCACTTGTTTTGACATTGCCTACTTTAACAACTGAATGTTTAGTGTCATCACCTGTCTGCACTTGGTGCTTGCCTTTGGGTTCTTCCAAATCAGAGAGTAAGGCAACATTTCCAGCTACATGGTTAGAGCAACCTGAATCAATATAGAACAGATGATCATCATTGATACCTGACTTAGATGTCATGTTCATAATCAACAAGGAATCATCTTGCTCCTCTGCATAATTGTTGTAGTCTTTCCTATTTCTGTATCCACCTTGATAATTGCCATTTTGATTGTAGTTGTTGTTGTAACTATTGTTGTAGCCATGGTATCCTTGAGATTGATTGAATCTGCCTTTGCCTTGAGAGTAACCTCCTCTTTGGTGACCTCTTCCTCTTTGGTTCTTGTAGTTTTTGTAGCATTCATCTGTAGTATGGTTAGACAAGCCACAAATATTGCATTATAGGGTCTCCCCCTACCTGACTTACCTCCTCTGCCCCTACCTCTAGATGATCTACCTCTCCCTGCATAGTTTGCTTGGGAGGTAGAGCCTTCTTCATCAACCTTCTTGCTTTTACCTTTATCTTTTACCTTCTTATCAGTATATAGGGCAGAGGGATTGTTACCTTTTGATTGCTCTCCATTCTTTGTGATCTTTGCTTCATGTGTAAAGAGTTGTCCAATCAGAGTTGTTAGATCAGGTGCTTGGATGTCGATGTATAAGTCCATTGCTGTGGTAAAGCTCTCCCACTTGTCATCTGCCTTTAGTCCATTGATCACTTGTCTGACTAATTGCTCTTCCTCGATTTCTTCTCCAACACTTGCAAGTTGATCTGCAATGTCTTTGACTTTGGTGACAAAATCTGAGACACATTGTTTTGATTGCTTCTTAAGAGTTGTAAACTCAATCCATAGCTGGTTCTTTCTGGCCCTTGTGCTTGATGAAAAATATGTACACAAGGTTTCCCAAGTCTCTTGGGAAGTCTTGCAATTCCTTACATGAGGTAGAAGGAAATCAGAAATAGAGTTTAGAAGATATGACCTTGCCAAAGCATCTTTTGCACACCATTGGTTGAGCCTCTCATGTTCATCCTTTGTAGGTAGGCCTCTAGTCTTGAATGAGGGCAACTCCTCATCTCCTGAAATGTATCCATACAAGCTTCTCCCTCGTAGATAGGTCTTCATTCTTAGAGACCAAGCCTGGTAATTATTTCTATCCAATTTGTCAATGAAGGAAGGGAAACCATCACCCATGATTACCTTATTTGCTCTGATACCACTGTTGGATGTGATGGCTGGATGCACTCAGAAGATCAGTTGGTGCTGCAAAACCTGCTTCACACCTACCCTCTTTTCTCTTCAGATATACTTAGTAGACTCCTTGAGCTTCCAAATGACACCAAAATATGCTATATGTACTTTGAAAAAGGTTTGAGTAATGATTTGATCAAAACAGACTACTTTGCAAATCACAAGACTTGAAAACTTTCT
>CM035431.1:115130245-115137745 GCA_020310875.1 Ceratopteris richardii
AATATCAGCACACACCATTGCTATGGTGTCTGCCACAAAATCCCCAAGTGGGATTGCCTTCTTTTCAAGTATGTCAGATGTGTTGTCAAGCGGAACATCTGAAACTGTGGAGAAAATACTCAAGCATTCATCTAGACGTAGACCGAATGGCTTCTCAATGTCATGGAGTAAAATAAATTCCTCTCCATCCACAACGATGCTGGAGAGATATTCAAGTTCCACCTCTGGTAATGTGGGCTTAGAGGGGTTGAGATTTGAAGGGGGCCATTCCTCCATGCTTGATTGCTCACGTAGTTTGTCCTCAACACCACCACGAAATTCTTGGTGAATTGTAATGCTTTCTTTGGCAAAATTTATGGCCTCTGGTTGAGGCTAATTCTTCTCCTTAACAAAACCCCCAGTGACAACCCAAAGTAGAAGGAAATATGCGTACAACAAAAAACTACACAACTTAGCTAGGTATATTATGAAATTTGGACAAAAGTCAATGAGTAATACTTATAGTTGATAGGATATCTCATTTTTTTTGAGTTTTCCAATTTCATGCTTGACATTGTGAAAACATGTTGTACAATTTTTGAGCTTTTTGAAGCCTAATAACTTCCCTTTCCAATGAAGATCCAAGTTTCCACGATCTCTTACACGGTGAGGACCAACACCAGAGGGTTGCATGTACACCCATGCACCTTTGCAGAACTCCTGTCCTAACAAAATTCCTTCTCTAGCCTTGATATTGTGACATTTTATCGCGATAACATCATCTTTTGGACGTCTATGAGATTTAGGTTTCTCCATTGGAGTTCAGGCTATGGAAGTGATAATAGGAATTCAAAGAAGAAGATGCACAGAGAAAGAAATGGAGACGCAAAAGCTGCAATGGTGTGCTAGGGAGAGAAAGTAGTGGAAAGAGATGACTTTTTGGGACCTGGTTATGAAAATGTGAGGTTTTGGAGGGAGAAAGTTGCATTTTGAGTTATTTTTGAAAAAGTCACTTTTTTCACTTCAGTTCATGCACGGACTTTGATTTAGAAACCAAAAATAGCACTTTTGATCCTAAAAAGTGGTTGGGGGACCATTAAATGGTGTTATGGTGAGTTTTTTAACTTTTTGAAAATTTTGAATTTTTGGGCCCAGGTAAGTTACGAGATTCCTTCCTCTCTCTAGAGGCAAAACCTTAACATAGGGGAATCCTGTCCCCTCATCCCCCTTCAGTCTAGTGATTTATAGGCTATAGACTATGTCCATCACCCTCCTCTCATTGGTCCATCACTAATCACTCCTTAATCCAAAAAGCCCATGAAGGGTTCATTTTTTTCCCTAATGCGTCTATCTATCTATCTATCTATCTATCTATCTATCTATCTATCTATCTATCTATCTATCTATCTATCTATCTATCTATCTATCTATCTATCTATCTATCTATCTATCTATCTATCTATCTATCTATCCATCTATCCATCTATTTATCTATCCATCTATCTATCTATCCATCCATCTATCTATCTATCCATCCATCCATCTATCTATCTATCTATCTACCTATCTATCTATCTACCTATCTATCTATCTATCTATCTATCTATCTATCTATCTATCTATCTATCTATCTATCTATCTATCTATCTATCTATCTATCTATCTATCTATCTATCTATCTATCTATCTATCTATCTGTCTATCTGTCTATCTGTCTATCTATCTATCTGTCTATCTGTCTATCTGTCTATCTGTCTATCTGTCTATCTGTCTATCTGTCTACCTGTCTATCTGTCTATCTGTCTATCTGTCTATCTGTCTATCTGTCTATCTGTCTATCTGTCTATCTGTCTATCTGTCTATCTGTCTATCTGTCTATCTGTCTATCTTTCTATCTGTCTATCTGTCTATCTGTCTATCTGTCTATCTGTCTATCTATCTATCTATCTATCTATCTATCTATCTATCTATCTATCTATCTATCTATCTATCAATCTATCTATCTATCTATCTATCTATCTATCTATCTATCTATCTATCTATCTATCTATCTATCTATCTATCTATCTATCTATCTATCTATCTATCTATCTATCTATCTATCTATCTATCTATCTATCTATCTATCTATCTATCTATCTATCTATCTATCTATCTATCTATCTATCTATCTATCAATCTATCTATCTATCTATCTATCTATCAATCTATCTGTCTATCAATCAATCAATCAATCAATCAATCTATCAATCAATTAATCAATTAATCTATCTATCTATATCTTTATCTATCTATCTATCTATCTATCTATCCATCTATCTATCTATCTATCTATCTATCTATCTATCTATCTATCTATCTATCTATCTATCTATCTATCTATCTATCTATCTATCTATCTATCTATCTATCTATCTATCTGTCTATCTATCTATCTATCTATCTATCTATCTATCTATCTATCTATCTATCTATCTATCTATCTATCTATCTATCTATCTATCTATCTATCTATCTATCTATCTATCTATCTATCTATCTATCTATCTATCTATCTGATTGTTAGTCGGCCGCCGGATTGGAAGTTGTAAAACTGAATCTTCTGTTCACACGTGCGAAAAGTGGTTACACTGACAGTTGTAATCTTTTAGATAAAGCAATGAAAAGAGATGCTCAGTGACGATTCGTGGAATCACCAGATTGTCCGTCTGGGTGATTGTCTGAGCGTTGCTATAGCGTTGTTTGGCTAATTTCTGAGTACTCTGAGTATACTGTGCATATCCGTGTTTGTTGTCTATCGATCTCTGTTGCGATTGTGAGTTTCATTTACATACGGTAAATCGTTGTATTGTTGTCTGAGTAAGTCGTTTGCGAGTCTCTATTGGGATTGTTGTGTTAGTTTGCGTATCGTGTTGTTATTCTTCTTGAATGGTCTGCCAGTGTTTGGTGAAGTCTGTGTAGCTATGGTAGCTTTTCTGGTATTTGGGTTTGTATTGTGTTGTCTTCAGTATTGAGGTCTATGTTCGTACGGCAAAGATTAAGCTATGGTAAGAGCCGTCCTAAGTTGCATACTGAATCTTCAAGCACTGTGTGTCTGTAACTATTGAGTCCTTCTGTGTCTTCGGTTGAATTTGACTATGAGCACTGTTCGGTGAAGGTTGAACTAGTGATATTGTTCCTAATGTTACTGCAATGTGTATTCGGAAAAGGGTCCGAGGTAACTCGGTATCATGATACTAATCGTTTGGTACAGTGTCTTCGATGAACCTTGGAAGAATTAGAATAACGAACCATAAAGATTGAGAAGGGTATACCAATTCATGATAGAAGTCTTGAATATTAGTATATTGTGGTGTGAAGTCATTTTGGGAAACAAGCATAGGGCCTCTGTTTTTTACAGACCCCTTCCACTCCCAAGAACCCAACAATGTTTAAACGCACTTCTGACAGTTAGAACACAGCGTTTAACCCTGGCACACCCGGTGGGACGGTGGCAACAGATCAGATTGTTGCAAATCAGTTATGGAAACATGACTGTAAATTGTAAATCTATAGTAATAGTACGCGATTAGTACCAAAAGATGATACATGCCGGTTACTCGATCCCGTGAAACGTATCCAAAGAACCACCAGCCTGGGGTACCTAATTTGCTAAGGACGCCTCCAGGAGGTAAAAGCGCAGATAGGTCTAGCCCAGTTGTCAAGAAAGTAAAGAACATTAGTAAGGATTCCGGTCATATTTCGGTGGAACGAACTAAATCTCTGGCAGATTCTGGTGCGATTTCGTCACAATCTGTCGAAGATATAGTAACTCCAGAATCTAATAGGACGTAGTATGAAGTTAATTTAACATCATTGAGTAAAGATTCGAACTTGTTTACGAATAGAAACGTCTTAGTCAAAGAAATCAGCAAGGGAGAAAAAGCACCCTGTATTGGTGAAAAATCGATACATTCCGGTGATATTTCGGTACCAGTTGCTGAAAGATCGCAGTTTTCCAGCGGCGGTTTACCATTTTTTGGTGAATCATCAGTCCAGTCACCGCTATTGGGAGTAAGCTTTCCTACATTTAACATAAAAAAGGAAGGTAGCTTGTTCGAAACCGAGATTCGAAACATACTGAACAAGATTATCGACCCGGAAAGTGCACAGGCTGACGATACAGATTCTGATGATTCAGATATTCAGCCTCGGGGTACAGAAGGTAGTCACAATACAACCATCAGTGCCATGAATAGGCAACAACAACAACAACAACAACAACAACAACTATGCCCACCAAGGCCGACTCCAACCGGAGTAACGTACACTAAATTCGGTGGATTTCCAGGAGATGACCCAGATGCTCATGTACGCACATTTGAGATAAGTTACGCAGTGCTCAACTATCCACCCGATCCGGCGTATAAGGCTATTGTCTTCCAGTCTACATTGGTTAATGAAGCAGCCAGATGGCTTACAAAATATGATATTAACCATTTAGCACCTATGAAGCAGTAAGGGATGCATTTTTTGCAAAGATTCAGGCTAAAGAAGAATCCAACCGAAATTTTCAATTACCTGCAAAACAATAGATAGAAGATAAATCAAACAGTGCAGGAATATGCCACTCTATTCAGAACCCATTTGAGGCAATTACCACCAGCACATGCCAACCTACCGGATGACGTTATCACTCAATGCTTTATCAATGGATTGACTCCGCAACTTAAACAGATTATGATCATACACTGTGTAGGAGCTATGACACTAGATGCAGTGATTGCAATGGCTTTGCAGTTGGAAAACAAGGTTGGAGGATTTACAGAAGACTTGGAATGGTTAAAGGCAAACAAAATGTTGCAGAAGGCCCGACCAGACAAATGTTTTGCACCACATGCAAGAATTCAGGGCACACTAGTGCCACTTGTGCACTTAATCAGTTGTTTTGCGCTATCTGCAACACGACCGGACATACTACCGAAAACTGTGCATACAATGCCAAAGTGCAGGGAACCGCAACTGTCAATGCTATTATACAGGAACCAGGACAGCCAACCAATCATTATGTACCTCCGCAAATGAGAAACAACTACCAACAAGGCTATCGAAATTACAGAGGATAGAGAAATAATAACTACAATGCAAATTGCTGGCAGGCCGGACCAGCACAGGAAAATCCCAATTTGCCACCACTGCGTTGCCATTTTTGTGGTGAATTTGTTCACATAAGAAGATTTTGTAAGGATGCAGCTGAGTATGATCAGAGGAAGAAAGAACGACAAAACCCAATGACTAATATGGTACAAATCACACCCGTAGAAATGCAAGCTGCAGTAATTCAGACCCGATCCGGTAAGCAACTGCAACCAGCGGCAGAAGTATTTGAACCAGGCATACGTGAACAACAAAGGATGTATGATAAGGCCAGTCAATGGACCACCGCCAAACCTCCAGTGTTTCCATATCCTATTCCGGTGACCCAGGCTCCGCTAACCAAGGAAGGAACACAAAAACAAGATTCTAATTCAGTAGCAGGCACATCATCTTCAGCAGATACATCCTCTTCAGCCGGTGCATCATCTTCAGAATCCGTGGAAAGCACAATTCAATCACATAAGGCCTTGGAGATTTTATCTAAAGCGTTCATTACTCTTCCTCTTGGCCAATTACTTGCACTAGTACCAGGAGTTCGACAACAATTCCAACAAAGATATGAAGGGTTTGGACCCGCGCATTTATCAACACAGGGTCATGCTGAAGCCGGAAGCAAAACCAATCAAACAACCAAGCTACCGGATGAATCCGAACTATGCATCACAGATAAAGGCAGAACTTGATAGGCTACTCAAAGTCGGATTCATTGTACCAGTAGAGCATGCTGAATGGATCTCACCAATTGTTATTGTGCCTAAAAAGAATAAGCAGCTTCGAATATGTGTAGATTACCGGAAATTGAACGCAGCTACGATGCCTGATCCATTTCCGCTACCTTTTCTTGACACAATGCTTGATAGAGTAGCAGAACATGAAATGTATTCATTCCTAGATGTATTTGTTGATGCCTCAGATATAGCAATTGGAAGCGTATTAATGCAACAAACGAATAAGTGGTTCGGACCAGTATACTATGCAAGTCGAAGGTTTGCCCCTGCGAAAAAGAATTACTCTGTAACTGGAAGGGAATGTTTGGGTTTAGTATACTCTGTCAAGAAGTTCAGGCATTATTTACTTGGCCGCAAATTTACTTTTCATGTAGATCATGCTGCACTTGTCTATCTGGTTCGGCAACAGCACTTAGGTGGCCGATTAGCACGATGGGTTCTGCTTTTACAAGAAGTTGATTACTAAGTTATTCATCGCCCTGGCAGCTCACATGCCTTAGCATATTTCCTTTCTCGCTTAGATTCCGGTGAAGCTCCGGTCGATGTAGATGACACAACACCGGTAATTTATGTTTTTGAAGCGACTAATGATGAAATTGCAGACCCACCTATGCCATCTACATACTATGATCAGATATTGACCTTTCTTACTGATGGATGCCTCCCTTCTCAAACTTCTACTGCAATACGCAGGAAAATTGCAGTTTTCAGCCGCCGATTTTGGTTGATTGCTGGGGAATTATACTATATGGATCACACTGGAGTTTTACTTCGTTGTATTCCACCACATGAAGTTAACTCAGTCATTACTTTGGCTCACTAAATTCCTTCCGGTGGCCATTTTGCAACAGATTTAACGCACCGAAAAATTCTGCAAAGCGGACTTTGGTGGCCTACTATATAAAAGGATGTATCACAGTTTGTCAAACAATGTGATAGTTGTCAGAGATCTGGACAGCCCCTGCAACTTCATCTTTTCCCTCTACAACCTGTCTTGCCATTAGAGCCTTTTCAGAAGTGGGGTCTAGACTTTATCGGACCTATTACACCGCCAGCAATACTCAACAATAATCGTTATATTCTAACCTGTACCGACTATGCAACCAGATGGGCAGAAGCATGGGCTTTAAAATTTGCCACAGCTGTTTCGGTGGCAAATTGCCTAATGAAAGATATCTTTCCGCACTTTGGATTACCTCTAGAGCTTGTTACACAGGACACTCATTTTGTTAACAATCTAATGAAAGTACTCACACATTCTTTTCAGATCACGCATAAATTCAGTTCACCATATTATCCTCATGCAAATGGTTTGGCTGAGAGTACAAACAAAACCCTGTTGAATATGCTTCGAAAACTCATTTTGGAAGCACCGGAAAGATGGGACCAACTGTTACCTGCAGTCTTGTGGGCATACAGAACTACCTGTAAGGTAGCAACAGGTCTAACACCCTTCAAACTAGCTTATGGATTGGAAGCCATAGCACCCATGGAAATTATTGTGCCAAGTTTATGTGTGGCTCTCACTCAGAAATTAATACCAGAAGATTCTTTATCATTTCGGCTAGATACACTCAGAAAACTGGATGAGCACCGATGGCAAAGTTTTCTAACTATGCAGGAAATACAGCTAAGACAAGCTCGAACACATGATCGC